>LR812532.1:6469989-6651267 GCA_903798195.1 Danio kyathit | reverse complement strand
GTTGTTTTTGATTTGTATTGTGTTGTTTTGTGTTGTGTTTTTGTGTTTGTTTTGCTTTGTGTTTGTTTTGTATTTGTGTTGTGTTGTGTTTTTTGTGTTGTTTTGCTTTGTGTTTGTTTTGTATTTGTGTTGTGTTTTTGATTTTTGTTTTGTGTTGTTTGTGTTGTTTTTTGTGTTTGTTTTTGCTTTGTGTTGTTGTTTGCTTTTGATCTTTTGTATTGTGTTGTTTTGGTGTTGTGTTTTGTGTGTTTGTTTTTGCTTTGTGTCTTGTTTTGTCTTTGTGTTGTGTTTTTGATCTTTGTCTTTGTGTTGTGTTGTGTTGTGTGTTTTTGTGTTTGTTTTTGCTTGTGTGTTGGTTTTGTCTTTGTGTTGTGTTGTTGTTTTTTTGTGTTTGTTTTTGCTTTGTTTGTTTTGTTGTTTTGAATTTTGTTTGGTTGTGTTGTGTCTGTGTTTTTTGTGTTTGTTTTTGTTGCGTTTGTTTTGTATTTGTGTTGTTTTTGATTTTGTATTTGTGTTGTTTTGTGTTGTGTTTTTGTGTTTGTTTTTGCTTTGTGTTTGTTTTGTATTTGTGTTGTGTTGTGTTTTTTTTGTGTTTGTTTTTGCTTTGTGTTTGTTTTGTATTTGTGTTGTGTTTTTGATTTTTGTATTTGTGTTGTTTTGTGTTGTGTTTTTTTGTGTTTGTTTTTGCTTTGTGTTTGTTTTGTATTTGTGTTGTGTTTTTGAATTTTGTATTTGTGTTGTGTTGTGTTGTGTTTTTTGTGTTTGTTTTTGCTTTGTGTTTGTTTTGTATTTGTGTTGTGTTGTGTTTTTTTTGTGTTTGTTTTTGCTTTGTTTGTTTTGTGTTTTTGAATTTTGTATTTGTGTTGTGTTGTGTTGTGTTTTTTGTGTTTGTTTTTGTTGCGTTTGTTTTGTATTTGTGTTGTTTTTGATTTTTGTATTTGTGTTGTTTTGTGTTGTGTTTTTGTGTTTGTTTTTGCTTTGTGTTTGTTTTGTATTTGTGTTGTGTTTTTTGTGTTTGTTTTTGCTTTGTGTTTGTTTTGTATTTGTGTTGTGTTTTTGATTTTTGTATTTGTGTTGTTTTGTGTTGTGTTTTTGTGTTTGTTTTTGCTTTGTGTTTGTTTTGTATTTGTGTTGTGTTTTTTGTGTTTGTTTTTGCTTTGTGTTTGTTTTGTATTTGTGTTGTGTTTTTTGTATTTGTTTTTGCTTTGTGTTTGTTTTGTATTTGTGTTGTGTTTTTTGTGTTTGTTTTTGCTTTGTGTTTGTTTTGTATTTGTGTTGTGTTTTTGATTTTTGTATTTGTGTTGTTTTGTGTTGTGTTTTTGTGTTTGTTTTTGCTTTGTGTTTGTTTTGTATTTGTGTTGTGTTTTTGATTTTTGTATTTGTGTTGTTTTGTGTTGTGTTTTTTGTGTTTGTTTTTGCTTTGTGTTTGTTTTGTATTTGTGTTGTGTTTTTGAATTTTGTATTTGTGTTGTGTTGTGTTGTGTTTTTTGTGTTTGTTTTTGCTTTGTGTTTGTTTTGTATTTGTGTTGTGTTGTGTTTTTTTGTGTTTGTTTTTGCTTTGTTTGTTTTGTGTTTTTGAATTTTGTATTTGTGTTGTGTTGTGTTGTGTTTTTTGTGTTTGTTTTTGTTGCGTTTGTTTTGTATTTGTGTTGTTTTTGATTTTTGTATTTGTGTTGTTTTGTGTTGTGTTTTTGTGTTTGTTTTTGCTTTGTGTTTGTTTTGTATTTGTGTTGTGTTGTGTTTTTTTGTGTTTGTTTTTGCTTTGTGTTTGTTTTGTATTTGTGTTGTGTTTTTGATTTTTGTATTTGTGTTGTTTTGTGTTGTGTTTTTTGTGTTTGTTTTTGCTTTGTGTTTGTTTTGTATTTGTGTTGTGTTTTTGAATTTTGTATTTGTGTTGTGTTGTGTTGTGTTTTTTGTGTTTGTTTTTGCTTTGTGTTTGTTTTGTATTTGTGTTGTGTTGTGTTTTTTTTGTGTTTGTTTTTGCTTTGTTTGTTTTGTGTTTTTGAATTTTGTATTTGTGTTGTGTTGTGTTGTGTTTTTTGTGTTTGTTTTTGTTGCGTTTGTTTTGTATTTGTGTTGTTTTTGATTTTTGTATTTGTGTTGTTTTGTGTTGTGTTTTTGTGTTTGTTTTTGCTTTGTGTTTGTTTTGTATTTGTGTTGTGTTTTTTGTGTTTGTTTTTGCTTTGTGTTTGTTTTGTATTTGTGTTGTGTTTTTGATTTTTGTATTTGTGTTGTTTTGTGTTGTGTTTTTGTGTTTGTTTTTGCTTTGTGTTTGTTTTGTATTTGTGTTGTGTTTTTTGTGTTTGTTTTTGCTTTGTGTTTGTTTTGTATTTGTGTTGTGTTTTTTTGTGTTTGTTTTTGCTTTGTGTTTGTTTTGTATTTGTGTTGTGTTTTTTGTGTTTGTTTTTGCTTTGTGTTTGTTTTGTATTTGTGTTGTGTTTTTGATTTTTGTATTTGTGTTGTTTTGTGTTGTGTTTTTGTGTTTGTTTTTGCTTTGTGTTTGTTTTGTATTTGTGTTGTGTTTTTGATTTTTGTATTTGTGTTGTTTTGTGTTGTGTTTTTTTGTGTTTGTTTTTGCTTTGTGTTTGTTTTGTATTTGTGTTGTGTTTTTGAATTTTGTATTTGTGTTGTGTTGTGTTGTGTTTTTTGTGTTTGTTTTTGCTTTGTGTTTGTTTTGTATTTGTGTTGTGTTTTTGATTTTTGTATTTGTGTTGTTTTGTGTTGTGTTTTTGTGTTTGTTTTTGCTTTGTGTTTGTTTTGTATTTGTGTTGTGTTTTTGAATTTTGTATTTGTGTTGTGTTGTGTTGTGTTTTTTGTGTTTGTTTTTGCTTTGTGTTTGTTTTGTATTTGTGTTGTGTTGTGTTTTTTTGTGTTTGTTTTTGCTTTGTTTGTTTTGTGTTTTTGAATTTTGTATTTGTGTTGTGTTGTGTTGTGTTTTTTGTGTTTGTTTTTGTTGCGTTTGTTTTGTATTTGTGTTGTTTTTGATTTTTGTATTTGTGTTGTTTTGTGTTGTGTTTTTTGTGTTGTTTTTGTTTTGTGTTTGTTTTGTATGTGTTATGTCTTTTTGATTGTTTTTGTTTTGTTTTTCTGTATTTGTGTTGTGTTGTTTTTTTATTTGTTTTGTATTTGTGTTATGTTGTGTTGTGTTTTTTGTGTTTGTTTTGTATTTGTGTTGTGTTGTGGTTTTTTATGTTTGTTTTGTGTTTGTTTTGTATTTGTATTTGTATTTGTATTTGTGTTGTGTTTTTGTTTTGTTGTGATTTGTGTTGTGTTTTTGTTTTGTGTTTTGTTTTGCTTTTGCTTTGTGTTTGTTTTTTATTTGTATTTGTTTTTATGTTTGTTTTGTGTTTGTTTTGTATTTGTTTTCGGTTTTGTTTTGTTTTTGTTTGTTTGTTGTTTGTTTTGTGTGTTGTGTTTTTATGTTGTGTTGTGTTTTGCTTTTTTGTTTTTTGTTTAGTTTTGATTTGTGTTTTGTTTTTTGTGTTTTGTTTTTGTTTGTTTTGTGTTTTTTGTTTGTTTTGTTTTTGTGGGTTTTTTGTTTGTTTTGTGTTGTGTTTTGCTTTTTTGTTTTTTGTTTAGTTTAGTTTTGTGTTTTTTGTTTTTGTTTTTTGTTTGTTTTGTGTTTGTTTTGTTTTTTGTGTTTTTTTTTTTGTTTGTTTTGTGGAAAATATTTTTTGTGCAGTAAATAGAGCAGATTTCTTCAAAGGGGGCAGAAATACACAAGTATGAGTGCGATTCGGGCATTTGAAGGCCAAATAGTTGTTGTGTTTTTGGATGATTATGGAAAGAATGTGGTTTGCCACAGATATAAGAGCAGGGCTTTCGGAGTTATTTAGGGCGAAGTATGCTATTTTTTTGGGTTGTTAAAATGCTTTTTCCTGTAATATTTTCTCATTCTACTTTTTTTTTTCTCAACAATTAGCAGGCCTCAGTCCCACACGTTTGATCTTTAAAAAAATTGTTTTTTTTTTCCAGCATTTTAATTATTACATTTTTGCATAGTATTTTGTTATTTGTTTATTTTATTTTATTTTATTTCCTATTTGCAATCAATGGCAGATGTAGGGTATGGTTGTTAATAGTCTTGACATTTTACAAGTTTGGCTTTAAAACATTTTGTTTATTAATGTTTGTTTGTTTGTTTGTTTGTTTGTTTGTTTGTTTGTTTGTTTGTTTGTTGAAATAGTTTTTTCCAGTTTCTTTGTTTTGTTTAGACTTTTTATGTCCATCCAAAAATTATTTTAGTCTAGTATGGTTTATTTTTCGTTTAGTGTAGCCTATTTTTAATTTAGTTCAGTTTATTTTTAATTTAGTTTATTTTTAGTAAGGTTTAGTTTATTTTTACTTTTTGTTTAGTTTATTTTATTTTAGTTTATTTTTGTAAGTTTTAGATTATTTTTAGTTGATTTTAGTTTACTTTTTTAGTAAGGTTTAGTTTATTTTTAGTTTTTGTAGATTTTTTTGTTGTTGATTTTAGTTTAGTTTATTTTTTTGTTGTTTGTTTATTTTATTTTAGTTTGTATTTAGTTTTAGTTCATTTTTAGTTTTTTGTTTATTTTATTTTATTTTTTTGTTTTTATTTTATTTTAGTAGTTTTTTAGGGGGGGTTCTTGTTGTTGTTTATTTTCTTTGAGGTCTTTAGTTTAGTTTATTTGTAGTTTATTTATTTTGTTGATTTTACTTGTTTGTTTTTAGTTTTTTATTTTTTATTTTATTTTAGTTTTATTGTTTGTTTGTTTGTTTGTTTTTTTTTGTTTTTTTATTTAAGTTGTTTTTTATTTATTTTATTTAAGGTTTTTAGTTTAGTTTATTTTTATTTTCTTTAAATTTAGGTTTTTATTTTTTTTTTTGTTTAGTTTAGTTAGCTATAATTGTATAACTGTGTGTGTGTGTGTGTGTGTGTGTGTGTGTGTGTGTGTGTGTGTGTGTGTGTGTGTGTGTGTGTGTTTGTGTGTGTGTGTGTGTGTGTGTGTATTTGTGACATATCAGGACACAAATCTGTATAATGACATGGGTATGACACAGGTATTACAAAAAAGAGGTGAAATATGAGCACATTGATGACATCCTCACTTCTCAAAAAGCTTCTAAATCACACAGGATGAGTTTTTTCAGGGAGTAAAGCTGTACACTGTCTCCTGTGATGGTTGGGTTTAGGGGTAGGGTGGGGTGAGGGCAATATAATATACGGTTTGATCTGTATAAAATGAATGGAAGCCTATGTAATGTACCCACTTTTCACAAAAACAAACGTGTGTGTGTGTGTGTGTGTACGTGTTTTTGTGACATATCAGGACACAAATCTGTATAATGACATAGGTATGACACAGGTATTACAAAAAGCAGGTGAAATATGAGGACATTGGTGACGTCCTCACTTCTCCAAAAGCTTCTAAATCACACAGGATGAGTTTGTTCAGGTAGTAAAGCTGTACACTGTCTCCTGTGATGGTTGGGTTTAGGGGTAGGGTGGGGTGAGGGCAATAGAATATACGCTTTGATCTGTATAAAATGAATGGAAGCCTATGTAATGTACCCACTTTTCACAAAAACAAACATGTGTGTGTGTGTGTGTGTGTGTGTGTGTGTGTGTGTGTGTGTGTGTGTGTGTGTGTGTGTGTGTGTGTGTGTGTGTGTGTGTGTGTGAGTGATCCACATGGTAAATTAAAATTGTATTTTGCCAAACACAAATGAAATTGAAAGACCAAGAAAATTCTGAACTGAGTCACTTATCAGTATTATTGACAGTAATGTGCAGTGTTGTTGTGTGTGTGTTCCTCTCAGGCATGACCACTGTACTGACCATAACCACTCTGTAACTATGGGTTTAGTTTATTTTTAGTTTAGTTTATTTTGAGTTTAGTTTATTTGCAGTATCTGAGTCCTGCTGCATTCACATGATAAAGTAAAACTGCATTTTGTATTATTGACAGTACAGTAATGTGCATTGTTGTTGTGTGTGTGTTCCTCTCAGGCGTGACCACTGTACTGACCATGACCACTCTGAGCATCAGCGCCCGTAACTCTCTGCCCAAAGTAGCCTATGCCACCGCCATGGATTGGTTCATCGCCGTGTGCTACGCCTTCGTCTTCTCAGCCCTGATCGAGTTCGCCACCGTCAACTACTTCACCAAGCGTGGCTGGGCTTGGGATGGCAAGAGCGTGGTCAACGACAAGGTAATGATCATTAATCATCTCCCAGCAGGCCTGTGTGCTGTTGGGTCAGGTGGCGTATGGATTGGATTGATTGACGTGTTGACGGAGCGTTAAGTTTTTGAGTGATGTGACGTCTCCAGGGACAAATGAAGTGACTGATGGGAAATTCAAGCCTGGACTGGGAGCTTGTTAGGTTGATGTGGGTTTGACGTCTTTATTAGGGAAAAAAAAATGATTTTTATTTCAGGTTTATTAAATAGGGTCAATGTGCATTAATAATACAAAAACAGCCTATAACACGATACATGAGTGCAGCAAAGAGCCAATCACATAACATGTGACTTTATCAAACAGCCTATCACACGTCACATAAGTGCAGCACACAGCCAATCACATAACATATGACTTCAGCAAACAGCCAGTCACATGACACATGAGTGTGGCAAACAGCCAATCATGCGACACATGAGTGCAGCTAACAGCCAATCACATGACACATGAGTGTGGCAAACAGCCAATCATGCGACACATGACGGCAGCAAACATCCAATCACACAACCCAAGTGTGGCAAACAGCCAATCATGCAACACGAGTGCAGCAAACAGCCAATTACATGGCAAGGGCGCATCAAACAGCTAATCACATGACACAGGTGCATCAAACAGCCAATCGCTCAAAACATGAGTGCAGCAGACAGCCAGTCACACGACACATGAATGCAGCAAACAGCCAATCACATGACGCATGAGTGAAGCAAACAGCCAATCACACAACACATGAGTGCAGCAAACAGGCAATCAGGCGACACAAGTGCAAAAAACAGCCAATCACATGACACATGAGTGCAGCAAACAGCCAATCACACGAGTGATGGTGTTGTGCAGAGGTGCACGCGAACTGAAGAGCACGCGTACATGTACCAGGTTTCAGGCCGGACTGTACCTAAAAGCTGAGGAGCGGGGGGGTGGAATTCCAGGAGTTTTCCGGGAGACAAAAAAATATGGGAGATGGGTCTGAAATACGGGAGACTCCCGGGAAAAACGGGAGTGTTGGCAGGTATGGAGACATGAGTGCAGCAAACAGTCAATCACACAACACATGAGTGCAGCAAACAGCCAATCACACGACACATGAGTGCAGCAAATAGCCAATCACACAACACATGAGTGCAGCAAACAGTCAATCACACAACACATGAGTGCAGCAAACAGCCAATCACACGACACATGAGTGGAGCAAACAGTCAATCACACAACACATGAGTGCAGCAAACAGCCAATCACATGACACATGAGTGCAGCAAACAGCCAATCACATGACACATGAGTGCAGCAAACAGCCAATCACATGACACATGAGTGCAGCAAACAGTCAATCACACAACACATGAGTGCAGCAAACAGCCAATCACACGACACATGAGTGCAGCAAATAGCCAATCACACAACACATGAGTGCAGCAAACAGTCAATCACACAACACATGAGTGCAGCAAACAGCCAATCACATGACACGAGTGCAGCAAACAGTCAATCATAAGACACGGGTGCATCAAACAGCCAATCGTTTAAAACTTAAGTGCACCAAACAGCCAATCACACAACACATGAGTGCAGAAAACAGCCAATCACATGACACATGAGTGTGGCAAACAGCCAATCACACAACACATGAGTGCAGAAAACAGCCAATCACACAACACATAAGTGCAGAAAACAGCCAATCACACAACACATGAGTGCAGCAAACAGCCAATCACATATTATTATACAAATGCAAATCAGTCATTTATTTTAATAATGAACTTTCACAAACAGCTTGTAAGGCTGTCAATTTAAAAGCTTTATGCAGTGTTAAAGCCAATTTATATGTTAATATTTCAAAGTAAATGTTCATTTAAAGACATTAATAATATTAATTGACAATTCAAAAGTGTTTGAATATTTAATATAAAGTATAAATAAATATAATTCATATAATATTAACAAATTATTAGCAACAAAAAATGATTTTGACTGTAAAGTGAGGCTTTACTGTGTCAGATACACATGACTTTGTTCAACATACTATGACAATTAATTATTTATTCATTCATTTTCTTTCGGCTTAGTCCCTTATTTATCAGGGGTCACCACAGCGGAATGAACTGCCAACTAATACAGGATATGTTTTACGCAGCGGATGCCCTTCCAGCCACAACCCAGCACTGGGTAACACCCATACACACTCACATTCACACACACACACACACAGTCATACACTACGGCCAATTTAGTTCATCCAATTCACCTATAGTGCATGTGTTTGGATTGTGGGGGAAACCGGAGCACCCAAAGAAAACCCACGCTAACACGATGAGAACATGCAAACTCCACACAGAAATGCCAACTGGCCTAAAGGGGACTTGAACCAGCGACCTTCTTGCTGTGAGGTGACAGTGCTAACCTCTGAGCCACCATGTTGCCCTAAAATGCATTATTTACTCTTTATATGTGGTTTATTTATAAACTAAATTCGAGAGGATCTCGTGCTTATGATTGAACACAGCTGGTACCGCATTAGCTCCGTATATTTGTACCAATCAGATGAATACCGACACACTGTAAATTACCAGAGCTCTCTACTCCAGTCTTCTTCGTCCTCCCCTTTTCTGATAGGGCGGCACAGTGGCCCAGTGTGTAGCACTGTTGCCTCACAGCAAGAACGCTGCTGGTTCGGCCCTCTCCGGGCCAGTCGGCATTTCTGTGGGGAGTTTGCATGTTCTCCCTGTGTTTCGCGTGAGTTTTCCCCGGGTTCTCCAGTTTCCTCCCACCGTCCAAAGACATACACCATAAGTAAATGACTACTTCAAAATAGCATCCTAAGGCAATTCTTAGTCAGATTTATCTCAGTAGTTCACAAGTAGGGGAGTTCTCGAGACCCACCTGAGCTCAAACTCTCCTCTCACCCTTCAAACGGGAGAGAGCCCCGGGCTCAAGGATATTTTGAGCTCAGGGCTCTCTCCCGGGACAGCATGCCAAACAATCATCAGCTAAGTGTGAACTCTTGAAACACAATATGTTACGTCTATTTAGTGTACCTTCGAAATAGCGTTGTTTGTCTCATTACGCTTTACATTTGTAAAGTAGACGGGTTGATTTTATACACAGAGCATCTTTAAGTTCTCACTTCATCGCGTCTTTATCTATTGTGTAATTTCTTCTCCAGCAGTTAGTTCACTGATGTCCTGACTGATAGAATCAGCCAATGTCTATGATACACACAAAGCTCTCTGTATATCTGCTGCAGGTCAGGATGAGATAAACCACAGATTAGTCCGTTATGATCTTATCATGGAGCACTGCGCTTTTCACTCACATCCTGCTCATTTGAGCTGAGGAAAAGTGCAGAAGGTCAGATTACACTGAAGGTTCATCTGGATCCAATTAGCACAGATTCATTAGCAATTACTCAGTATCTGGATTGAGTGGTTTCAGAAGAAACATGTGGCTTTTATGGTTTGTAGAGAAAATTCAGAGTAGTGTTTGCCTATTCAGCAATGGGCAGCTAATAATGCTAATATTACGTTGTTCAAATTAGCACTATAAAGGGCGCAAAATTGTCAATCTGAAGTTTGATAAAACTGAACAAAATTACATTGAAAGCAAATTGCACGTGAGAGAGATAACTTTAAGCTTTTTTAATTAATCATTCAAAGCAGATGTTGGAATGTTCAAAAGGAATAGGGCATAGGGGGGATAACTGGGAAAAGAACACAGCCAGGAACTCTGCTTCTAACTACAGCTCTAGAGGAGTACTTGCAACCGCATAAGCAGTTTGCGAATGTCGGCCCACTGACAGTTTCACTCGTCAGATATTTTTTAAATCCACCACGCAGTCCTGTTTAGGTCTGTACTCACTGAAGGAGAAGGACTTCATGCATTCTTCTAGGATTTAAGTGTATCCTCTGATTTGGTCTGTTTGTTTACAGTGGCGCATATAGTTGTGATATACATATTTCAACATTTTCACTAGAGATGTTCTGAAACTTTTTTTTGTTCCCGATACGATACCAATACGAAATGATATATGATATGATATGATAGTATATGATATGATATGAAATGATACGATACGATATATGATTTATGATATGATATATGATATGATATTATATGATACAATACGATATGATATGATAATTGATACTATATGATACTATATTATATGATATGATATACAATACGATACGATATGATATGATAATTGATACTATATGATACTATATTATATGATATGATATACAATACGATACGATATGATATGATATAATATACTATACAATACGATATGATACGATACTAAATATGATAGTATATGATATATGATATATAATATGATATGTTATGAAATAATATGATATGAAATGATATGATACAATATGATATGATATATAATATGATATGATATATGATATGATATGATATGATATATGATACAATACAATATGATATGATATAATAGCATATGATATGATATGATATATAATATGATATGATATGATATGATATGATATGATATATGATATGATATGATATGATATAATAGCATATGTTATGATATGATATGATATGATATGATATGGTATGATATGATATGAAATGATACGATATATGTTTTATGATATGATATATGATTTGATATTATGATACAATACGATATGATAATTGATACTATATGATACTATATTATGTGATATGATATGATATGATATACGATACGATATGATACCATACTATACGATACGATACTAAATATGATAGTATATGATATATGATATATAATATGATATGTTATGAAATAATATGATATGAAATGATACGATACGATACGATACGATATGATATGATATATAATATGATAGTATATGATATGATATGATATGATATGATATGATATGATATGATATGATACAATGCAATATGATATAATACTATATGATATGATATGATACAATACGATGCGATGCAATATGATATAATATGATAGTATATGATATGATAGTATATGATAGTATATGATATGATATGATATATGATATGATATGATATGATATGATATTATATGATACAATACGATATGATAATTGATACTATATGATACTATATTATATGATATGATATGATATGATATGATATACGATACGATACGATATGATATGATACTATACGATACGATACGATACTAAGTATGATAGTATATGATATATGATATATAATATGATATGTTATGAAATGATACGATATGAAATGATACAATACGATATATGATATGATATATGATATGATATGATATTATATGATACAATATGATATGATAATTGATACTATATGATACTATATTATATGATATATACAATGCGATGATATGATATGATATGATAAGATACGATATACTACACGATACGATACGAAATGATATGATATGATAGTATATGATATATGATATATAATATATGTTATGAAATAATATGATATGATATGAAATGATACGATATGATATGATATATAATATGATAGTATATGATAGGATATGATATGATACGATACAATACTATATGTTATGATATAATACCAATACCTGGGCTCAGGTTATAAGCCAATATCGAGTACTTATCCAATACCTGAGTGTGTATTTGTATATACAGCTACTAGTATTGCTATCTAATTATTTTATGGTGTGCTTCAGACATAGCCCTTAATAAAACATGAGCAAATACGTTCATTGAAATGGAGTATTTTTATTATCATACATACATTTAACAGTAATATTATTTGCTGTTCTACACCTAAAAAAAACTTCAAATGCAGCCAAAAATCTAACATTGTAAATTAAACACTACAACTGTATAAAAAATAAGCCTTGTTTTATAGATTAACTTGTTATGTAGTTAGCATTGTGTTCTCTCTAGCTGTTGCTTTGGGTTTGCTCATGAATTCTAGATGGTATTATGTGTCGCGAATATGGGTTTGTTTTCCATCCACATTTCATCACATCCCCACAATCAAAAATGCAGTCTTATTCTCATTATCTGACACTGATTAATATCAGTTCCCTAAGCCTCTCTTCCTGCCCTAGTCCGAATCGGTAGCACAAGATCATTGCTTATTCATGAGCCTTCGAATATTTTTCCACAAACCACATTTTTTTCCCTCTAAAGGTCAGTAAGCCAATCAAAAATGACAGCCAGAAGAACCGCTATGTTTATGCAGATTTTGGCACCGTCTTCCCCTGTCACAGTCACAAAAAGTAGAGCTACATTTTTTTGGTTTCAGTTATTTGATTTTCATGTATGAAGCACTAGAAATGTATCTAATAAATCATTACAGTCTTCTCGATATTGTTAGTTATGTTTTCTCTTCAAAAATTAATATATAAATGTATATATTTTATTTAAATTATATGAAATTCATATACAAATTTTAAAAATCTCATTAAAATGAATTACTGTGCATTACTGTAATCCAAAAAAGTCTTGTTTTTAAGTTTAACTGCATAGCATAAGTGTGATTTAAAAAGTATTTTAAATGGGCATCAATTAATTTACACAGAAAAATAAATAAACGTATTGTTTTTTTTAACATTTAATACATTTGATTTTGAGTTGGACTATGACTCTTCTTTATTTACTTCCCAAAAACACTCCTCTGCATTATAGCTCACATGTTTATTCAGAATCTGCTGCATAAATTTCCTTAACCGACATATTAATAAATTATTTAAGCATGAAATTGGCTCCGTGGGATTTAAATTTGTCATTTCATTTGTTTCACTGACGGCTACGCTTGCAATATGTTCTCACATTGTCAGTGTTCGTTCTAACATGCACAGCTAAACAAAGCATGCAGTCGGGATGATTTTAGATGCTATCCAATCTTGTATTACACTCTGAGATCTCTCCCAGCCCAAACAGAGCCTTCTGTGATTTGATTCGAGGCATCCAAGTGACTACTGAGTGTCAAGCTGTCAAACTCTTTTCCAAGGATCATACGCTGTTGTAGTCATACACTGGTTTTCTCCTCGTTTTCATCCAAATTTTAGTTTTATTGTGTTGATGGTGTAGCAAACTTTCCGCTTTTAATAACCAGTCCAGTTACCAAGATTCTAAGGAGTTGCTATGTGGTTGCCAACATGTTCCAGGTTTTGATTTGGATTTGTGAATTAGTTCTAGGTGTTGCTAAAGTGTTGTTATGTGGTTGACAAACAACAACCAATAAGAGTTGTAGGTTTTGTTTTGGGACGGCTAATGAGTTTTCAGTGTCACTAAGGTGTTGATATGAAGTTGCCAACCTGTTTTAGGTTTTGTTTTGGGACTGTGAATTAGTTCTAGGTGTTTCTAGGGTGTTGATGTGTGGTTGACAAGCAAACCAACAACAACAACAACAACAAATAAGAGTTGTAGGTTTTGTTTTATGACTGAGAATGAGTTCTAAGGTCACTAAGGTGTTGATATGAAGTAGCCAACCTGTTTTAGGTTTTGTTTTGGGTTTGTGAATTAGTTCTAGGTGTTTCTAGGGTGTTGATGTGTGGTTGACAAACAAAACAACAACAACAAATAAGAGTTGTAGGTTTTGTTATGGGACTGCAAATGAGTTCTCAGTGTAACTTGGGTGTTGCTATGTGGTTGTCAAACAAAAACAACAACAACAACAACAACAACAACAAATAAGAGTTGTAGGTTTTGTTTTGGGAATGCAAATGAGTTCTCAGTGTGACTAAGGTGTTGATATAAAGTTGCCAACATGTTTTAGGTTTTGTTTTGGGATTGTGATCAAGTTTTGGAGTTGCTATGAGGTTGCCAAAATGTTTTAGGTTTTGTTTTCGGACTGCGAATGAGTTCTCAGTGTAACTTGGGTGTTGCTATGTGGTTGTCAAACAAAAACAACAACAACAACAAATAAGAGTTGTAGGTTTTGTTTTGGGAGTGCAAATGAATTCTCAGTGTGACTAAGGTGTTGATATGAAGTTGCCAACATGTTTTAGGTTTTGTTTTGGGATTGTGATCAAGTTTTGGAGTTGCTATGAGGTTGCCAAAATGTTTTAGGTTTTGTTTTGGGACTGTGAATTAGTTCTAGGTGTTTCTAAGGTGTTGTTATGTGGTTGCCAAACAAAACAACAACAACCTTAACAACAACAACAAATAAGAGTTGTAGGTTTTGTTTTATGACTGAGAATGAGTTCTAAGGTCACTAAGGTGTTGATATAAAGTTGCCAACCTATTTTAGGTTTTGTTTTGGGTTTGTGAATTAGTTCTAGGTGTTGCTATGTGGTTGCCAAACAACAACAACAACACAAGAGTTGTAGGTTTTGTTATGGGACTGCGAATGAGTTCTCAGTGTAACTTGGGTGTTGATATAAAGTTGCCAACATGTTTTAGGTTTTGTTTTGGGATTGTGATCAAGTTTTGGAGTTGCTATGAGGTTGCCAAAATGTTTTAGGTTTTGTTTTCGGACTGCGAATGAGTTCTCAGTGTAACTTGGGTGTTGCTATGTGGTTGTCAAACAAAAACAACAACAACAACAACAAATAGGAGTTGTAGGTTTTGTTTTGGGAATGCAAATGAGTTCTCAGTGTGACTAAGGTGTTGATATAAAGTTGCCAACATGTTTTAGGTTTTGTTTTGGGATTGTGATCAAGTTTTGGAGTTGCTATGAGGTTGCCAAAATGTTTTAGGTTTTGTTTTGGGACTGTGAATTAGTTCTAGGTGTTTCTAAGGTGTTGTTATGTGGTTGCCAAACAAAACAACAACAACATTAACAACAACAACAACAAATAAGAGTTGTAGGTTTTATTTTATGACTGAGAATGAGTTCTAAGGTCACTAAGGTGTTGATATGAAGTTGCCAACCTATTTTAGGTTTTGTTTTGGGTTTGTGAATTAGTTCTAGGTGTTGCTATGTGGTTGCCAAGCAACAACAACAAAAACAACAACAACACAAGAGTTGTAGGTTTTGTTATGGGACTGCGAATGAGTTCTCAGTGTAACTTGGGTGTTGCTATGTGGTTGTCAAACAAAAACAACAACAACAACAACAACAACAACAACAACAACAAATAAGAGTTGTAGGTTTTGTTTTGAGAGTGCAAATGAGTTTTCAGTGTCACTGGGGTGTTGATATGAAGTTGCCAACATGTTTTAGGTTTTGTTTTGGGATTGTGATCAAGTTTTGGAGTTGCTATGAGGTTGCCAACTTGTTTTGGGTTTTGTTTTGGGTTTGTGAATTAGTTCTAGGTGTTGCTATGTGGTTGCCAAACAACAACAACAAATAAGAGTTGTAGGTTTTGTTCTGGGACTGCGAATGAGTTCTCAGTGTAACTTGGGTGTTGCTATGTGGTTGTCAAACAAAAACGACTACAACAACAAAAGAGTTGTAGGTTTTGTTTTGGGACTGCAAATGAGTTCTCAGTGTCACTAAGGTGTTGAAATGAAATTGCCAACATGTTTTGGGTTTTGTTTTGGGTTTGTGAATTAGTTCTAGGTGTTGCTATGTGGTTGCCAAACAACAACAACAAATAAGAGTTGTGGGTTTTGTTTTGAGACTGCAAATGAGTTCTCGTGTCACTAAGGTGTTGAAAGTTGCCAACATGTTTTAGGTTTTGTTTTGGGATTGTGATCAAGTTCTAGGTGTTTCTAGGGTGTTGTTATGTGGTTGACAAACAAAAAAACAACAACAACAACAAATAAGAGTTATAGGTTTTGTTTTGGGACTGCTAATGAGTTTTCGGTGTCACTAAGGTGTTAATATGAAGCTGCCAACCTGTTTTAGGTTTTGTTTTGGGATTGTGAATTAGTTCTAAGTGTTGCTAGGGTGTTGTTATGTGGTTGACAAGCAAACGAACAACAACAACAACAACAAATAAGAGTTGTAGGTTTTGTTTTGTGACTGCGAATGAGTTTTCGGTGTCACTAAGGTGTTAATATAAAGTTGCCAACCTATTTTAGGTTTGGTTTTGGGATTGTGAATTAGTTCTAGGTGTTGCTAGGGTGTTCCTATGTGGTTGCCAAACAAAACAACACCAACAACAACAAATTTAACAACAAAAATTCAAAAGACTGAAGAGTCGTGAGATAGAGACAACATGAATTAAATATCACTTTTAACAACTATAGTGGGACGCGATCCAGAGAGACATCTTTGATAAACTGTCCGACGTACACTGCTCTCTGGGGTTTTGTGCTCAAAGCACCCGCTGGAGCTCAGACACGCGCATAAGCTGCAGCATGACAGAGTGTGTGTGTGTGTGTGTTTGTGTGTGTGGTCACATGATGTGCATTTTCAGCGGTATAGTGTGGAAGGAGGGCTTTTCAGAAATGCTAGGTGAAATGCCAGAGTGGATGTGGATCATTTTTGTTCTAAAATGTCGTTTTAAAACTAAGACGTATTAGTGTAAACGGGGCCTGAGTGTGAGTTTTTCATGAGCGGGTTGCTGCTGCGATGACTGCGATGTCTATCAGCCATTGGCGATGGACGATAGCATCGTCTATCAACCCAACCCTATTGCCAACATGTTCTTTATTTTGTTTTGGGATTGTTAACAAGTTCTAATTGTTGCTAAGGTGTTGCTATGTGGTTGTTAACATGTCTAATGTTTTGGTTTCAGATTGCTAACGAGTTCTATCCCAGGTAGCAAATAATTATGGCCAAGATTTGGCAAAAAGCTGGCACAGCAGGCATTCATCCCGCACTGGCTTACAGCATGTGGGCCAAACATGGCCCAGGTTTCACAGAGGTGACACCATCTTTAAGGCGGCACATAAGACTTGGGCCAGATGTCAAATGTAGCATTTGGCCTAGGTGTTAAAAATGTATATGTGGGCCACGTAAGTTTGGCCTGTCTTGACCCACTTTTAAAATACATTTAAATATTTTTTGAGTAAAAAAAAAATTCTACCAATCGGGTTGCTTCAAGTAAAAAGCATAGCCATAAAGCGAAATGCTTCATGGGTTTATCAAATTCATTGCAGTCGTGACACATTAACATATCTGGCCCAGTTCAGGCCCAGTTATGGGTTATTAACTTGGCTGAGACTTGGCCCTGATATGGTCCATGTTTGGCCCTTGTATGGAAGCCAGGCTTGGTCCAATCATGTACCGTAATTCACTGCGGAATGTGGGCCAAGCAAAAGCTGACTGTGTGGACCAGAGAAATTTAGCTATGTGGGATGTGTTTCTAGGGTGCTGTTATGTTGTTGTGTTGTTATGTATGTCTAGGCTGTTGCTAACATGTTCCAGGTGTTGCTACGGGGTTGCTAAGGTGTTGCTATGTGGTTGCCAACATGTATGTTTTGGTTTGGGATTTGCTAACAAATCAATGTGTTTCTAGGGTGCTTTTATGTTGTTGCTAACATGTCCCAGGTGTTGCTATGGGGTTGCTAATGAGTTCTTGGTGTTTCTAGTGTGTTACTGTTACCAAGCTTTCAAACTCCTTTCCAATAACTATACACAGTTTTTATCCTGGCTTGCTCCTTATCTTCATCTCATTTTCAGTCGTGTTTGAGCTGACGGTGCAGCAAACGCCCCTCTCTTAGTAACCATTCTGCATTTAGACTGATGCCTCACTAGTTCCTGTCACTCTCTTTAATTACCGCAGTGCTGCTTGCAGGGGAGCATTCATCAGATGAGATTCATCCCTGAGATAGGCTGGAGGTGGAGGTCTGTCTGTGGTGTTTTGAAGCATCAGGAATGAATGCAGGGCCTGTGGGCATGTGTCGAAAACCCAGCGGTCATCAAAACACCTGCGCGAGTCTGTTCTGTTTCACCGCGGTATCACTCAGGATTGGGGTGTACCTTTGATGTCTACATGAAATAACATTTATAACCTATTACACTTTTATTATAACTATTTCGTTTAAAGTCAAGTTACACGTCTCGATCCCAGTTCTTTTCTCCTTGTGTCACACCCTAGATTATCCTCATTTTACCACTTTTAGTGACCCCAGTGACTATCTCCGTTCCCTTGTTGGTAGCCGGCAGCTAGGTCTCTGCAACTCTCACATGGTTGTCCACTGAAGCTAAGCAAGGCTGTGCCCGGTCAGTACCTGGATGGGAGACCACATGGGAAAGCTAGGTTGCTGCCGGAAGTGGTGTTAGTGAGGCCAGCAGGGGGCACCCAGCCTGACGAGGACTCACTGCTCAGTGAGCACTGTCTTTCGTCTTTCTGACTCTCTGTGGTTATTAAAAATCCCAGGATGTCCTTCGAAAAAGAGTAGGGGTTTAACCCCGGCATCCTGGCCAAATCTGCCCACTAGCCTCTGTCCATCATGGCCTCCTAACCATCCTCATATCATAATTGGCTTCATCACTCTGTCTCCTCTCCACCAATCCGCTGGTGTGCGGTCTGGCGCAAAATGGCTGCACACTGGTTGTGGAGGAGGAGATTCCCCCTCAATATGTAAAGCGCTTTGAGTGCCCAGAAAAGCACTATATAAGTGTAAGGAATTATTAATTATTATTATTATCTGTTGTTGCTATAAGGGATACAGCTCCAGCCGGAAATTAACGTGAATTATTTACGTTATTTATTCAATTACCCATTACATTGTGTTTTATTGACGTCCACCCCCACCCCAACCCTAAACCTACCCCTCACAGTAATGTAAAACTTGTAACTGTTGTTATACAGTGTCAAAAATGCTAACGGAGAGAGAAATATGTTATTAATGGCTGTTTGTGGTGTGTGGGATCTTGTTGTTTTTCTCTTTGAGAGTGGCTCAGACGATTTCTGTTATGACAAGAACTTATTGAATCATGAATCTTCGTCCCTGCTCTTCATCATGAGGCTGCTCATCCTCGACACCTCCAGTTGTCCCATCAACTCCTCATCATAATACCGCTCATGTTTTACAACTCGTGTGGGTTTATCTGGGCAAGTAGATGATGTTTAACACACACACAGGCTGCGTTCCCACAGTGCTTGTGACTGACGACCATATTTGAGGCTTACATTTTTTATTAATTTTTTATGCAAGTCTATACAGTACAAGAACAAAGTAGACTGAATATTGACAGTGTAGACCAAGGGTTCTCAAACACAGTCCTGGAGAGGCAGATGTCCTGACATTTTATCCTACCCATCAGAATATGCTACCAACACTGTAATTGAATGGTTCTGAGGTTGGAGTTAGGGATTATTAGATTAGATTAGATTAGATTCAACTTTATTGTCAATACACATGTACAGGTACAAGGAAACGTTAGGGATTATGTAGGTTAAGGCGATATTACATCCTCATAACACACTACTCCACATTAAAATGTACACTGGCAGCAAAATCTGATGGCTAGCATATTGCGTCAACAAAATGTGCTTCCTACTTTTTGAATGGGATGTAGGACAATCTGACAAGGTAGGAAAAATCCACAGAACACCCGGTGTCCTGCAGTTTTTAGCTTCATCTTGCCTCAACACACCTGCAAGGATGTTTCTAGAAAGCCTAGTAAGAGCTTGATTAGCTAGCCCAGGTGTGTTTGATTGGGGTTGAAGCTAAAATCTGCAGGACACCAGACCTCCAGGACCGAGATTGAGAACCCCTGGTGTAGATGATGATCATTCCTCTACCTTCCGCTACATTTTTTTAAAATAAATTGAACCAACCACATAATCAGATGTTTAGTTTTAGCTTTAAGCCGCGGTCACACTGGACTTTCCTCCCCAAAGACTTCCATTCATACGCATGCGAATGTGTCAGACCGGAAACGCAGTGTCATGCGTCGAGTTTCACAGGTTGCTGCGGTGCAAAGTTCAAGCTTGATGAACTCTGACCTGCGAAATCGCATCACTTGACTGCGTGAGACTAATCCAGAATCAAAACATGACCTCTCTGGACAGAAATTTTAACTTGCTTTTTTTAATGTCTAATCATCTTGTTTAATCCCGCCCCTTTTGGCAGCGCCGTACGACAAAATTTCGCAAGCTCAAACTCTAGAGTGACTTCGGCTTTAGTTTCAGCAAATTTACAGTCAGTATGGCTTTTTTCCGCATCATTAAAAGGGCTGCAGATTGAAATTCATGTTGACTTTGACTCATGTTGATATATTTTTATGCTTTTATTTTACATTTATTATTGCAATATTCTTAGTATTATCAGCATTGCACATTCACTAGTTAGTAGTTTTTCTCAAATTCCTGATCACTGATTATTATATACAGTATACACTACCTGACAAAAGTCTTGTCGCCTATCCAAGTTTTAGGAACAACCAATAATAACTTGACTTTAACTTGAAGTTTATTTATATAGCACATTTCATACACAGTGGCAATTCAAAGTGCTTTACATAAACAAGAATAAAAAGACAAGTATAAGAAAATAAAAAAAGCAAATAGTAAGAATAATTAAAGACAGATAAAAACAAATAAAAATGTGTTAAAACAGGTTATAAAAGATTAAAAAAAGAAAAGAACAATAGTGCGATCTGTCGGACGTAGCACAGTGCTCATTCAGTAAAGGCACAGCTAAACAGATGTGTTTTCAGTCTTGATTTAAATGTGCCTAATGTTGGAGCACATCTGATCATTTCTGGGAGTTGATTCCAGCAGCGAGGGGCGTAGTAGCTGAAAGCCGATTTACCCTGCTTTGACTGAACTCTTGGAATTTCTAGTTTATATGATCCTAGAGATCTGAGTGTTCTTCTAGGTTTGTATTCAGTGAGCATATCTGTAATGTATTGAGGTCCTTGGCCATTTAGTGATTTATAGACAAGTAATAATACTTTAAAATCTATTCTGAATGTAACTGGGAGCCAGTGTAAAGACCTGAGGACAGGTGTGATGTGCTCTGATCTCCTGATTCTGGTCAGAATCCTGGCCGCAGCGTTCTGGATGAGTTGCAACTGTCTGACTGTCTTTTTGGGAAGGCCCGTGAGGAGGCCGTTACAGTAATCCACCCTGCTGCTGATGAAAGCATGAACAAGTTTCTCTAAGTCTTCACTGGAAACAAAGCATCTGATTCTTGCAATGTTTTTGAGATGGTAGTATGCTGATTTACTAACTGCTTTGACATGACTATTGAAACTCAGATCTGACTCCAGAGTTCTAGTTGATCATTTGATATCAGAAGTGTCTAATATGAAAGGCAAAGGCCTCTAGATTACGCTTATGCTTTAAACTGAAATGCCTTTAAAACACATGCAAATTATATAGTTTCACTCTGTTATGTTCATACTTTGCAATGACTCCACAAACCTCAACTGTTGTGCTGATCAACTAATCCCAACTCAACAATACATATCTTGCCATGTGACTATTGTGGACACACACATTGCGATATTGATGCTGAAATGATA
Organism: Danio kyathit; assembly: GCA_903798195.1. Lineage (NCBI taxonomy): Eukaryota > Metazoa > Chordata > Actinopteri > Cypriniformes > Danionidae > Danio > Danio kyathit. The sequence goes on along the minus strand of LR812532.1, from coordinate 6,629,784 downwards.
TATTGTGCATCCCTAATTTATAGTGTGTAGTTCTTATAAAGTGTCACCGCTAATATCTTTTTATAAGTGAAACTCTCAACAACGATAGTTTTCTATGGCTACTAATATTAATTTACACTGAGGAAGGGCAGAGGGTTGTTGAATAACTACTGAGAGATTTCAACTGCTGTCAGGGCTTTCCATGCCTTTCTACACCTCCCTTTCTTCATGTGTTCAATACTTTTTCCCTATGTCATTTTATTTTATTACGCATAACTTAATTCGTAAACTAATTAGATTGGTTTTCTTTGCTTATATGAATTTATTTGGTTGTTAGCAACATCCGGGGGAAATTCAAGTCAATAGCACCTTTAGAAATATGTTTTCTGATAAAAATGGTGATGTGTTCAATATGTATTTACCCCACTGTATCTTTTTAAAAGTGACAAACTCTCACTTATTTCCACTCCACATTATAAATTGTCACCACTCAGGGCTCGAAATTAACCTTTTTTCTTGGTAGCACCGGTGCTTCTAACTTCAAAAATTTAGGCGCACCTGACAAAATTTTGTCGCACCCACCAAAAATGATGAGCACCGTTACTACACGTTTTACATTAACAGATTCTATTATATATTAACACTCTAATCACAACTAACAAATAAACAAAAATCTGCATGCGCTCACCGGCCCTGCATGCACTGCGTGACGTGAATGAGATGAACTGAATTAACAATAATAACTGTGCTGTTCTCACGGGTGGTGTCTGATATTGCACAGATGATGTTGAGATATAACTTATTATTTGCATAAGTCATCTTAATAGCAATAACGGTCTTTTCATGAGCTGTAATATTAGTTTAATCTCTGTGAATGCATGCTCTTTAGCGATGGTGAAGGCGGTGTCAGTCGCACGACTGACAGCATCGTGACGATTAAATGAAGGATTAAATAACGTTAGAACATCTCATGCTTAAAATGTGTAGATTCAGTGGCAAACACTGATACCTGAAAACTCCGTCCCACCAGTTTTACAGTGAATGCTTTAGTCATTTTCATAGCGGACTTTAAACACTGGAAGTCTTTTATAAACTCTTCCAAAAGTGTAAATGCTGGATTGACATTTATTACATGATTACTAATCAGATGTGCCATTATTTGTAACTTTAGGTGGTTTCTAAAACTAAATCTGTCAGTGTTGTTTTCATTCTCTCGTATCCAGACCTCTACATTTCGTGGCTGTAGCTCTGTCATCGGAACTAAGTGATTGACAGCTGATATTAACCAATCCATTCGCGTTCTGTTCTAGCGCAGTGGGCCAATAAGAAGAGCTTGAAGGCGGGGCAAGTATTGCGGGCTTTGTTTACTGCAGCAAGTTGACAAGTCAACTGTTTTAAACCATTCCTGAGCGCTGCGTTTGGTGTTTTTAGGTGCAAAGAGGCTTAATGCGTGAATGGCTACTAATTCCGCGCATGTGGTGAACATTTTGCTGTGAAAACTGGTCGCACGACATCAAATTTATGCACTCGCACAAATGCTCCCAAATATATTTTGAGGTCACATAGATAAAATTTCGAGCGCATATGCGATCAAAACGGTCGCAATTTCAAGCCCTGCCACTAATATAATTTTATAAGTGACAAACTCTCAACAACGATAGTTTTCTATGGCTACTAATATTAATTTACACTGAGGAAGGGCAGAGGGTTGCTGAATAACTACTGAGAGATTTCAGCTGCTGTCTGGGCTTTCCATGCCTTTTTAAACTTCCCATTCTTCATGTGTTCAATACTTTTTCCTTGTGTCCTTCCATTTTATTACACATAACTTAATTTGTTAACGAATTAGTTTTGTTTTCCTTGTTTATTTGGTTGTTACCAACATCCTATGAAAATTTCAAGTCAACAACACCTTCAGAAATATGTTTTCTGAGAAAAATGGTGACTTGTTCAACACTTATTTCCCCCACTGTATCTTTTAAAAAGTGACAAACTCCCACTTATTTCCCCCCACAGAAAAAGGAGAAAGCTTCAGTCATCAAGAAGAACAACGCCTACGCCGTGGCGGTGGCGAACTACGCGCCGAACATCACAAAGGACACCGTTCTCCCCACCATCGCCAAGGGGAGCGTAGCTGAACAAGGCAAGACCAAAGTGGACGGCAAACCAGCTGAGGCCAAGAAAACCTTCAACAGCGTGAGTAAAATCGACCGCATGTCCCGCATCATGTTCCCGGTGCTCTTCGGCTCCTTCAACCTGGTTTACTGGGCCACGTATTTGAACAGAGAACCCGTGATCAAAGACATGGTGCCGTCCCATTAAACGGTTTGCGACGGGTTCCACTAAACAGGACTAAAGACTAGGAAAAAAAAAAACACCCAGGGACTCTGAATATAATCACGCTCCGATGCTCTTTCCCATCTGCTCCAGACAGACGTGTCATGGATTGTTGCAAGATGCCTTTCTATCTCTCTCTATCTCTCGTCACTCTTTTCTACCGCTTTTTCAGCAGTGCTTTTGAAATGACATTTGCCTTTGTACATATGTACGTAGTAAAACTGGCGTGTTTGGTTTTGACGTGTTTCGAATCTGACTTTGGACCTCTCTCTGTGATATAGATTTAGCCGGTTATAGTTCTTTATTGGTAACACTTTACAGTTAGTGCATTTACTAACACGAACAAGCAACGAACAATACATTTATTACAGTATTTGTTCACGTTAGTCAAGGAAAATGAAAGCTTTCCTTGTTAATTCATGTTAACTCTAATGTTAACAAGCATGAGTTTGGATTTTAAAATTGCATTAGTAAATGCTAAACTATGACTAATAAATGTATTGTTCCTTATTAGTTCATGTTAATACTAATGAAAACTTATTGTAAAGTGTGACTTATTTATTTTATTTATTGATCTATTTATTTGGTTGTGACGGTGCTTGTTTTGAAGTAGCCTATTATTTATTTATTTATTTATTTTGATAAGACCAAGCTCTTTTATGCTTGTGGTCTGATATTTTGTGCTGGGCCCATATACAAAAAATGAAAAGGGAAAAAACAAGAACTGTTTACACATTTTGCCGTGTCTTTACTGTGTGTGAATTCATTTTCTTCTGTCAAGCCAGGAATGTTCCTTAAACAGCATTTTGGATGATGACATGAAAATGTCAGCAAAGTTTTGGCTCCGTTTACTGTCAGTTTTTGACTCCTCTCCTGCATCCCTTTATAAAGGTCTCTAATGCAGCAGCATGTATCAGGGTGGTGTGGAAAGTTCAAGCAGCCCGAACCTTGAAGCCAAGAAAAATTCTTAACTGCATTCATTTATTTAGAAAAATATATATATTTTAAAATTATATATATATATATTCATTTCCATTATTAATCCGGGGTCACCACAGTGGAATGAACCGCCAACTTATCCAGCACATTTTTACACAGCGGATGCCCTTCCAGCCGCAACCCATCTCTGGGGAAAATTAAATAAATAAAAAAAAACAATATATATATACAGTTGAAGTCAGAATTATTAGCCCCCCTTTGAATTTTCTTTTCTATTTTAAATATTTCCCAAATGATGTTTAACAAAGCAAGGAAATGTTCACAGTATGTCTGATAATATTTTTTCTTTCAGAAAAAGTCTTATTTGTTTTATTTCGTCTAGAATAAAAGCAGTTTTAATTTTTTTAAGAACCATTTTAAGGTCAAAATTATAAGCCCTTTAAGCAATTTTTTTTTTGTGAATGTCTACAGAACAAACCATCGTTATACAATAACTTGCCTAAATACTCTAACCTGCCTAGTTAACCTAATTAACCTAGTTAAGCCTTTAAATGTCACTTTAAGCTGTATAGAAGTGTCTTGAAAAATATCTAGTCAAATATTATTTACTGTCATCATGGCAAAGATAAAATAAATCAGTTATTAGAAATGAGTTATAAAAACTATTATGATTAGAAATGTGTTGAGAAAATCTTCTCTCTGTTAAACAGAAATTGGGGAAAAAAACAGGGGGGCTAATAATTCAGGGGGCTAATAATTCTGACTTCAACTGTATATATATATTTATAATGGAGCTATTTGCTAAAATCATTTAAGGTTAATTTTTTCTCATTAATGTACACACAGCACCTCATATTGACAGAAAAACACAGAATTGTTGACATTTTTGCAGATTTATTAAGAAAAAAAAAACTGAAATATCACATGGGCCCAAGTATTCAGACCCTTTGCTTAGTATTTAGTAGATCTAATACAGCCATGAGTCTTTTTGGGAAAGATGCAACAAGTATTTCACACCTGGATTTGAGAATCATCTGCCATTCTTGCAGATCTTCTCCAGTTCTGTCAGGTTGGATGGTAAACGTTGGTGGAAAGCCATTTTTAGGTCTCTCCAGAGATGCTCAATTGTGTTTAAGTCAGGGCTCTGGCAGGGCCATTCAAGAAATGGCATGGAGCTCTTGTGAAGCCAGATTTATTAAAAAAGAAAAACTGAAATATCTCATGGTCCTAAGTATACAGACCCATTGGTGTGATGCTCATATATTTAACTCATGTGGTCTCCATTTCCTCTGATTATCCTTGAGATGGTTCTGCACCTTCATTTGAGTCCAGCTGTGTTTGATTGTACTGATTGGACTTAATTAGGAAAGCCACACAACTGTCTATATAAGAGCTTACACCTCACAATGCATGTCAGAGCAAATGAGAATCATGAGGTCAAAGGAACTGCCTGAAGAGCTCAAAGACAGAATTGGGGCAAGGCACAGATATGGCCAAGGTTACAAAAACAATTCTGCTGCACTCCTAAGAGCACACTGGCCTCCATAATCCTTAAATGGAAGATGTTTGGGATGGCCAGAACCCTTCCTAGAGAGTTACTTTATATTGTGATTTTCATTCCATAAGGCGTGGTGCTTCATGATTGTTCATAAATGCACTGTTTGCTAGTCATTCTTAATTTATTAGTTAAAAATGCATTTAATAACTGCAGGTTGAGCTTCCCACACACCCTTTGAATCCAAGGTAAAGTGTGTCCTTTTTTGCTGTCCAAATATTGTATTAATCAGTTTTAATTAAAAAATGTGGTCACTGTGGCTATGGGATATTTTCAGAAGTTTAAGCAAGTGGTTTTCAGCCAATGGTAGACAGAGGGTGCAGTGTTCCACTCAATTCACACAAATCAATTAAGTTAACAAATTTAAGCAAATTGAACATAAAACAATTAATTCAGGGGTGTCCAAACTCGGTCCTGGAGGTCCGGTGTCCTGCGAAGTTTAGTTCCAACCCCAATCAGACACACCTGGGCTAGCTAATCAAGCTCTTACTAGGCTTTCTAGAAACATCCATGCAGGTGTGTTGAGGCAAGTTGGAGCTAAAGTTTGCAGGACCGCGTTTGGACACCCCTGAATTAACTTGTCCCCCAAAAAATCTCAAGAATTGTGTTGTTTCAGCTTATTTCTTGTACAGTTGAAGTCAGAAGTATTAGCCCCCTGTATATTTTTCCCAATCTCTGATTGACGGACAGAAGATTTTGTTTCAACACATTTCTAATCATAATAGTTTTAATAACTCATTTCTAATAACTGATTTCTTTTATCTTTGCCATGATGACAGTAAATAATATTTGACTAGATATTTTTCAAGATACTAGTATTCATCTTAAACTGACATTTAAAGGCTTAACTAGGTTAATTAGGCAAGTTAGGGTTAAAAAACAAATATTGCTTACGAGGGCTAATAATAATAACTTTTAAATGGCTTTTTAAAAAATTAGAACTTTTATTCTAGCTGAAATAAAACAAATAAGACTTTCTCCAGAAGAAAAAATATTATAGGAAATACTGTGAAAATTTCTTTGCTGCATTAAATATCACTTGAGAAATATTTCATAAAGAATAAATATTTCACAAGAGGGTTAATATTTTTGACTTTAACTTAAGTAGTTTGAACAAGCAACAAAATAAAAAATTTTGAGTATGCGTGTGTGGAAACAATCTGGCAATCCTAATGATGCCGAAAAGACACACTTGATCTTTCATGCTGGATTTATGGAAATTAGTGAACATGTTCTTTAAAAAAAAACATAATTCAGTAATTTCCTAATTTTGCCACTGTGCTTTCCTCTTATCGAACTCTTACAGACCATTTTTTTGGACCAAAAGACCGAAGTGCTTCAACGACCGCATGTTTACTACAATTGTTTACCCTCCAAATGAAGCTTAATATTCAGCACAGGCTCATTCTGATTACGTACTCCTGTGTACATTTCTGGAGAGTGCCAAATACATCCCAGGAGCTACGTTTTTTTGCAGTTTTTGTTTTCGTGAATCCACCAGAGGCCGCTGTGTATGCTTTTTGAGAATTCAAATTTCTCTCGTGAGTGCCATTAGTGCCTGCTCTTCTCATGTAAATCCACCAGATGGCGATGTTGACTTACTGACAGACCAACTGACCGATTTCCCCCACCCACCTCCTTCCCTAAACCCAACCGATGGTGTTTTAAAAAAGCACCGACTGATCAGCGCCCACCCACTTCCTCAAACCCAACCGATAGTGTTTTCAAAAGCAATCCAGAAAAAGAAAAGCCCTCGTGGTAGCCTGATTTTTACCACGTCTTCAGATTTTACCACATTCTCACCCTATTATTTACTTGTTTATTTTTTGGCTTTTGTCTTACCTGCTTTCTGGAACCGTTCTTCGCCAGATTCGAACCCTGTCGTTACAGTCAACTTCGCACTGCATTTTAAATCCACCGACGTACGTGGTGAGCCACTGGGCAAACTGGTAACAGTGGAAAAGCCGTCCATACGGAGGTAAGCAGTCAGCTGGTAGAGTGAAAAGGAATGGCATCATACCGCCTTGTAGCATTAGATTTAAAGACGAAGTGCAGCCATTCGTATCTCTGGGTACATAATTCGGAATCTCTAGAAATGTATACAGGGGAACGTTTTCAGAATGAGCCTGTGTTGTTAATATTCCTAAAAAAACGAATTACTGTGTTATTTACAAAACGTAATGCAGTAATGTCTTATTAAATTCTGCAAATTCCAAAATTGCCTGTCGCAGAGTAGACAACATATTCATTTTTTTGTACATATGTAAGGAATATTTGTTGATGTAGGTGTTGTTGTACACTTGTGTGTGGTTTACCATAAGTTTTACTGTATGTTGTCTGTTTGTACAGTTTTATACACACACAAAAAAATTATAATAATAATATAGCAGAGTTTCTTGTTTGTTTCACACAAACTTTTTTAAGTTCCTTTTAAGTTATTTCCAAGGGAAAGATGTATGATGTTTATTTATTAAGCATGCTCATTATAGAATATGATAACAAAATGGAATGGTATACTGTACATTGTTGTTACAATTATTTATTACTCTTATTTTCCTGGTTATTAAACAAAAGACTATACTTTTCTAATTCAATATGTTGAGTATTTTTAATGATATATTTTAAGGAGATGATTGCATATCCTTTTATTCTCTTGATTTCTCAGTATTATTTGTTATGCTGTCATATTAAATCTATTTTCTGTGTGATACATTGTTTGGAGCTCTGCTTTAGTTTTCACATTGATTGTACTGAATGATGGTTGCATCTCTGTTATGCATAAATTGTTTGAGCAATAAAAAAAAAAGATGACATGGAAACTGGTATGGAAAAGAGCTTTTCACAGAGAATGTTCTATAGCTCGCTGTTGCTCATTGGTTTGCTGATAGACAATGAAAGCTATTTACCGTATGAAACATTCATGCGCTTTATATATATATATATATATATATATATATATATATATATATATATATATATATATAGCCAATTAGGATAGCACTATTATTTAAAGGAATGTTGCATTCAAAAGTGATATTTATTTACTTATTTATTTAAATGTATATTTATATATGTTTTATTTTTATATTAATATACTTATTTTATTATTATTTATATTATTAATATATATTATATATTTTAATATTATACTTATATTATGTTTATATGTTTATATTTATATTATGTATTTATTTTTGTTTCATTTTAATTATTTAAATGTATCTGTCATTTATTTATTGTAATAATTAATTTATTGATTTAATATGTATTTATTTATTTTATTTTTGTTTGTTTATTTATTCTTTTTTACTTAGATTTAAATTTATATTTATATCTATTTTTTAAACTTAATTTTAATGATTAATTTATTTTTAATTTTTATGTTAAATTTAATTTTATATTTTTTTAAATTTTATCTTAATAATAAATCTATTGATTGATTTATCGATTGATTTAATTTATTTTATTTTTAGTATAATAATTTTTATTTATATCTATTTTTAATTCGTTTAATTTTAGTTTATTTATTTATTTTTATTTTATTTGTTTGTATTTATTTATATTTATATTATTTTTTATCTTCGTTTAATTATATTTATTTAAATTTATGTATTATTAGTTTTTTTATAAAATTTATTGAATAATTTATTTATTTTATTTTATGTTTGTTTATTCTTTGTATTCTTCTTCTAAATTTATATTTATTTTTATTTTTTTAATTTGTTTAATTTAACTTATTTATTTATTTATTGTTTTAAGAATTAAATATTTATGTTTAATTTTCTTTATTTATAATTATTTATTTAATAATGTATTTTTAATAATTAATTTATTGATTGATTTTTTTAATTTATTGATTTATTTATTAATTTATCTATTTATTTTATACATTAATTTTATTTTATTTATTTATTTATTTTTATTTATTTGTACTGTATTTCTAATTAAATAATGAATTGAAATTTTTATGTTAAATTTTATTTTATTTATATTTATTCACATTAGTTTTATGGAGCTTTATATTAATAAAGCTGCAAGACGATCTTTCAGATGTTCTCCTTTGTGGAAAAAAAAAATACAGCACACAACGTTGTAACAGCATGAGGGTGAGTATAAATTACAATATTTTCATTTTGACAGAACCTTTCTTTTATCTGAAAATGTGAAGATGTTATAAATGGATCACAGAGACCAAGTTCTCACAAATGAGTCTGTTACCCTTCTATATAATGAATATATTGTTTCCTATTATGTAAATGTGTTTTTTGGGGGGCACATGACCAAGAAATCTCACAACTGTGTTTATATGCATGTTAACATGTCACAGCAAGAAAATTGCTGGTTTGAACCCTGGCTGGGGTAGTTTGCATTTCTGTGTGGAGTGTGCATGTTCTCCCCGTGTTAGCGTGGGTTTCCTCCGGGTGCTCCAGTTTCCCCCACAGTCCAAACACATGCGCTATACGTGAATTGGATGAACTAAATTGGCCGTAGTGTATAAGTGTAGGTGTGAATGAGTGTTTATGAGTGTTTCCCAGTACTGGGTTTGGTTGGAATGCATAAAACATGTGCCAGAATAGTTGGTGGTTCATTGCACTGTGGTGACCCCTGAAAAAAGACTAAGCAGATGGAAAATGAATGAATGCTTTTATTCTAGCCAAAATAAAACAAATAAGACTCTCCAGAAGAAAAAATATTATCAGACATACTGTGAAAATGTCCTTGCTCCATTAAATATCATTGAGAAATATTTGAAAAAGAATCAAATATTGGACAGGAGGGCTCATAATTTTGCCCTCAACCGTATAAAGACATGAGCTAATCAGATCCAGGGATTTCCTTCAAGACTTTTCCCTACATGAGACTGAAATGGAGCTCTACATTTACATCGATTTCACCAGAGGAGGTTTTTCTCGCAGCGCAGCTTAACTCTGAGATCCAGCGTCAAATCCATGAGACAATTGCATTAGCGAGACAGTGAGGGCTGGCGAGTTAATGACCAAGCCATTTCTGAGCCAGTGCCTCAATTAGGTCAAGAACGCTTTTGAGTCCCACTTTATTTATTTATTTTTCTAATGCCTTTGCCTTGACCTGGGTTAATAAAGTGCACAGCCTCTGTCTATAGCGTCGCATGCAGAATATGAAAGCCTTCAAGAGCATTGTCTGGGTCGCGATGAAAGGGAAGTAATTAGATTTCGCTTGAAAAGATAATGGAGCCCATGTTTAGAGGCATGTTTTGCATTCTAATGCAGCTTTTTGAACACCTTTTTTATTGCCATGCAAGAAAAATCATTTTAAATCATTTGGGTATATAAAAACATGTCATATTTCAGTGGGCTGGATATTTATTTATTTATTCATTCAGTTAGTTAGTTAGTTAGTTAGTTAGTTAGTTAGTTAGTTAGTTAGTTAGTTAGTTCGTGTTATTTTTGTTTTTCTTTTTTATTATTTTTAACTGTTATTTTTTTTTTATTTAGTTTATTTGTTTATTTTTGTTATTTTTAGATTTTTTGTTTATATATTTATTTTATTTTTTTATTATTTTGTATGTATTATTTTTTTAATTAGTTTATTTTTTGTTATTTTTATTTATCTGTTTTTTTTCTTATTATTATTTTAAAATTTTATGTATTTGTTTGTTATTTTTAATTTGTTTTTTTGTTTATTTGTTGTTGTTTTTATGTATTATTTTTTATTTTGTTTATTTATTTTTTTATTTTTTTATTTTTGTTTTTTTGTTATTTTTATGTATTATTTTTTATTTGTTTATTTATTTGTTGTTTATATATTATTTTTAATTGTGTTTATTTGTTATTTTTATTTATTTATTTATTTATTGTTTATTTATTAATGTTATATTTTATTTATTTTTTATGTTAATTTTTTTATATTGTTTTTTAAATTTTGTTTATTTTTAATTTTTGTCATTTCTATTTTTTTATTTATTTTATTTATTTATTTATTTTATTAATCCCCAAATGGGAAATTCACATGTCACAGCAGAGCTTTCCATACTAAAATAGATAAAATAAGTTACATATACATAAAAACAACAATAATAAAATTACATTCATACTGCACACCTCAGTTCCAAAACAATGAGCAAACACTTGTCCATACCTAATACTAATATACTGTAGTTCAGCACAAATCATCTGGTATAATTTTGGTTATACAATCTGATCACTGTTGGTAAAAATTACTTCCTGTATCTTTCTCTGTAACACCGGGGTTGAATTAATCTTGCACTAAAAGAGCTTGCACACGATTGGACTGTATCAAAAAGGGGATGACGATCGTGGTTCCTCACACTGACAAATTTGTCCAGCATTCGATCATGTGCAATGTCTTCTATAGTGGGTAGTACACACCCCACAACAGAACCCGCCCTTTTTATAAGCTTGTTTAATTTGTTTTTTTCCTTCTCCAACAGTCCCCCTCCCCAGCAGGTTACAGCATACAGAATCACAGGAGACACCACAACATCTGTTTGGTTGGTTTTGAATCATACTTAATATCATCAAATAAATCATCACCATCAATCTATTCAAGGCAACAAATAAAACAAATAAATTTATTTAGTTATCATAAATTGTTTTATAAATGTCTTATTATATATTTACAGCAAATGTTGTTTATTAGTTTTACAGAAATGTTATTCGTTTCATATTTGGCTCATTTATAACAGATAAATATGATCATATTAAATTGATCCCAAAAAATAAGCAATCCAAATGAATTTTATCAATGCAAATGTGTGTTCTTAGTGTTGAAATGGGACCAACACAATGTTTCGTTTTGCACATTCACCTTTCATTCTGCCTTTTTTCATCCCTTTCATATGATTTTAAATCCGGCATTTCTTTAAAGCTTAATTTCTTGTATTGGTTGTCAAACCCGACTGCGAAGCAAGGCATTGTGGGTATTTTTCATACGTGACCCGGCATCGCATGTGAAATTGAGGGCAGAGGAATCCAGATGAGGTCTCGTCTCTGTTCCCCATCCTGACTGATTAAAGAATAACCCTCAAATGGAGCTCTAAAAATGGACGATGAGGAAGAGGAAGAGCTCATTATCCTTCATCAGTCAGCAGAAGAGGAGTCAGTGACACTGAATGACAGCTTCATTTAGAAGAGAGGATCTATAGCTGCACATTATATATTTCACAGGTTATTTAAAGGGTCCTGTTATGGGTTTTATACACTTTCACCTTCCTTTAGTGTGTAATGCTGCTGTTAAGTGACTTTTCTGTATACAATTTTCTGTTGTCCTTCAAAGAGCACATAACACGGCTCGATCTTCCAGGTTTGCACCTACAGTATTAACATCAGAAAAATTAGACCCTTCTTAACAGATCATGCTGCTCAACTTTTAGTCCAAGCTCTTGGCATTTCGAGGCTTAACTACTGCAATGCTCTTCTAGCTGGTCTCCCATCCTGCACTCTCAAGCTTCTACAGATGATCCAGAACGCTGGTCTTCAATGAGCCAAAGAGAGTCCATGTAACACCTCTCTAACTCTCTGCATTGGTTACCGGTTGAAGCTCGGATCAGGTTCAAATTAATGATGCTTGCTTACAGGACAGCGACTGGCACTGCACCGTCTTACATGCTCCTGAAAGACTGCATCCCTTCTAGGAACCTCCGGTCAGGGTGTGAGCACAGGGTGTGGTGCCATCCAAGAGAGGATATGGGCTCTATTTTAACGATCTAAGCGCAAAGTCTAAAGTGCATGCCGCAAAAAGGGCGTGTCCGAATACGCTTTTGCTATTTAAAGGAAGGAAAAATATGGTTTGCGCCCCGGCGCATGGTCTAACAGGGTTGTGCTTATTCTCTTAATGAGTTATGGGTGTGTTTTGAGCATAACATGTATTACAGTTTTTATCCATTGGTTTGGCTCAGTTCTTGAAACAGGAATTACATCCTCAATACTCTAAGGCTGAGTCCGAAACCGCCTACTACTCAGTAGGTACTGCATTTGAATTTAAACGTACTACTCGGCCGTTAGAAAAGTACGTTCTATACAGTATGAATGTGAGCAGTATGAATGGAATTCGGACGTACTACATCCGCCATTTTGTCATGGTCACGTGACCTGCGTCAGTTGCGTCGCTTCACATCCATTCATGAATTCTCTCGCGGGGCATCATGGGATAGTGCAGCGTCCATGGGATGCGCACTTCAGAATCTCGCCGGAAGTAGTAAGTCATCCGGGTACTTCTCGCATGCTGATTTTCGAATTCTATGAATTCGGACATACTACTCGGCTCGCATACTGATTTTAGCGTACTGTATAGTATGGAAGTATGCGGTTTCGGACACAGCCTAAGATTGTTTTGCAAAACAGTCTTATAGTTCACCACAGCACTATAGCTCACTTGCAAAAGCTCATATCTTTCCCAAAACTGTTCGTTCATGCGTCAAAACTAAATTTCCTTCTCATTTAAACAGTCAGTGTCCCCAAAATCCTTTGTCCCTTTGGCATTGCGTAAGCACTGCAAGTCTAAATGTTTAGATGTTTCGTCACTATGACAGAGGACCATTGAAATATCCCTCATGTCCACCTTTCAGTCTTAGCCCAGATTTTGAAAATGGTTACTGAACAGCTTTTTTTGTCTTTTGACAGAATGCAATTGTGTAAAAAACTAAATAAAATAAATTGATAAGATTCAAAAATGATAAGAAATAAGGATTTTCAGTCTGATCTCACGAGGAATTGTAACTATTTTGCGTTTTGTCAGTTTAGTGTTTAATTCGTACGTGTTCAGTCGTACGAAAATTTACAATTTTAAAAAGGAGGCGTGGCACCCTACCACGCAACCAAGCAAATCATACTAAAGCCGAAGTCACACTTGAGTTTGAGCTTGCGAAATTCTGTCATACGGCGTTGCGAAAAGGGGCGGGATTTAACAAGATGATTAGACATTAAAAAAAAGCGAGCGATTGCTCCATGTTTTAAATTTCTGTCTAGAGAGATCATGTTTTGATCCTGGATTGGTCTCACGCAGTCAAGTGATGCGATTTCGAGTTCACCAAGCTTGAACTTTGCACTGCAGCAACCTGCGAAATCTGACGCGTGACCCTGCGTTTCCGGTCTGACGCATTCGCGTGCGTATGAATGGAAGTCTATGGGGAGTAAAGTCCAGTGTGACCGCGGCTTAAATTGTATGAATGAGATCGTACAAATTCATCCGAATTAGCCACTAAATCAAAAAGTTACGAATTGCCGTGAGATAGTGTTGGGATTTTAGGTTAAGTGTAGCCTCCAAGGTTTGACATCATACTGTACATTGCACTCATACTGCCAATGAAACTGTAACTATTATCAATCACACACATAAATTAATTAACATACATCAGAATAAAAAATGTACAGCATAATATACTGTAATATAAACACACAAACAAAAAACAATGAAAATTATATGCAGCCTACAGTGCTTGTTTGGTCATTTGAGATGTGTGAAATTCCTCCTTTGTTAGTCAAGTTCTAGTTCCTCCGGACTGTCAGTTGCTGTAATAAATGTATCAGATGTTACACAGATTCATATATGATATTCATGGTATTATGTTCTTGACTATTGTGCATGTGATGACTTGTACAATGAAATGACGCTGACACATTTTGGAGCGGACAACCATTGAACTGAGAATCAACAATCAGTTTAGATCAACTAGATCTATTCACTTGGAAATTGTGCTAAATGTAGGCTATCTGTACTTAGACATTTGCAATTTGATGAAATTAATGAGAAAAATCTATTCTGTTGTGAACAATTGCCAAGTGGTTTGAAGGTTTGTCCATGTTGTTTTGAGAATGTAATTCCAGTTTCAAGAAATGAGCCAAACCAATGGAGAAAAACTGTAATATATACACACTCATACACTATGGCCGGAGGGAGAACATGCAAACTTCACACAGAAATGCCAACTGACCCAGTCGAGGCTCGAACCAGCGACCTTCTTGCTGTGAGGCAGCAGTGCTAACCACTGAGCCACACCATATTACACAAATAAAAATAAAAATGGCTCCCTTTAAAGCGATAGTTTGCCCAAAAATGTATATTCTGTCATTGTTTACTCATCCTCCACTTGTTCTGATTGAGTTGCTTTCTTCTGTTGAACACAAAGGGAAGACATACTAGGGGGAGGAACATACATTTTTTGTACTTCCATAGTATTTTTTGTTCCTATTATGGATATAAATGATATAATGTTTTCCAACATTTTTCAGAATATCTTATTTTGCATTCATCAGAAGAAAGAACTTAATAAAGGTCACTTGAATGTGAATAAATAGTGAGTACATTTTCATTTTGGGGTGAACTGTCCCTTTAAGCCTAAACAAAATACACTTCAGCATGATGTTCATCATTTGAATTGTAAATTTTATTGTATAAAGCCACACACACACACACACACACACACACACACACACTGCTGCTAAATCCACCAAAGGCTGTTTAAAATCCATTGCAATGATTTGCCTCAACCTTTAAAAAAATACCATACTTTTAATACCATTTTTCACGTGCCAAAGTGAGCTTGTGTTTGAACTTGAGACTGTGTGAGGGTTTACACTCACGATGGAAGAAACTAATCTCACCAGTAATTGTCCTGCTGGCATTAAGAGAACTGGATTTTGTCCTTATTTACAGGAACATGTGATTGCTATGAAATTCACAAGGTCGAACAGGTCACAAAAAAGCAATTATGAAGCTGTGCTTGGAAATGGTCTTCACCCTTGAGATGGAAGATGTTATTGCAGCGTGTCGATGGTTTGCTCACACCAGAGACTTCATGTGTTTTTCACTCATGACATTTCTGAAAATGTCACCGTAAGCAGGGAGTTAAAGAGATTTCAGACTCTGAATAAGCTGAGCCACAAATCCAAATTTAAGGACTTAACGCTCATAAACCGTCATTTGTCAGGTTAAGTCAAGTCAAGCTCTTTGTCTGTTTTTCAAGCACAGTAATGAGATTAACTCAAACAGGATGAAAAGTTGTGAAGTATCGTTACAATTTAAATGAACTGTAAAATGTCATTTATGTGTCATGTGGTCCTTCTGAAATCATTACATTACTAAAAACATAACTAAAATTTAGTTATTTGTAATAACCATGGAATTACACGAGAATAATGTACTGAACAACTGAAATGTATTCAATACTTATTCAGTACTTACAAAAAAAGTCTTTTTTTAATTCTGGCAGCTTAAAGACACATCGGTAACACTTTATAATAACTACACACTATCAATCATTTACTAAGCATTAGCATCTAGTGAATTTTTTATCTGTTAATAATTAACTCTACATTAATAAGCGTTAGTAAGCAGTTTATAACTGCAGCTACAAATCATCTATTCTTGACTTACAACCACATTTATAATGTGCTTAATAATTGTACTTTCATACTTTGTTAATGATTTACTTTTCATTACTAAATTAAGAATTGCATTATTAACAAACCAGCTATTTAAGAGTAGTCGATGGTTTTTAAGATGATTCAGAATGAGTTAGTAAATGATTAATAAACTATTGAAATCAACGTTTATATATCTTATTATTCAGGCATATATTAATAGTTAATTTGTATGTTAATAAATGCTTTTTTCCCCTCAACTTCATGCAGTTTTGTGATCTAATCTAAAGTGAGGACTGTTTATGCTTTATAAATCCCTTATAAATGACAATTAAAGGCTCAGTATGAACAATAATCAATGCAATCTTCAATCTAAAAAGTAAAATCACTGTAAAGTTTAAACATTGCTGAATAACAGGAGTGTCAAAATACGACATAAAATTAGATAAAACAACAACAATATAACAATATAATAAGATGCAATGTTTAAACTGTACAGTAATTTTATTTTAGATAAGGTTGCAAAGAATATATTTTTTTGAAATGCAGTTTTATTTGTGTATCTTAAAACGAATAGAAATGAATAATGTCGTTTGTGTTCTTTTTTCCTGTTTAGAATTTAACTGAGCCTTTAATTGTCATTTATAAGGGATTTATAAAGCATAAATAGTCCTCACTTTAGGTCACAAAACTGGATGAAATTGAGTTAATAAAGCATTTATTAACATATAAATTAACTATTAATAAATGCCTGAATAATAAGATTTATAAATGCTAATTTTAATAGTTTAATAATCATTTACTAACTCATTCTGAATGATATAAAAAAAAACAACAACTATGCTTAAATAACTGGTTTGTAAATAATGCAATGCTTAATTTAGTAATGAAAAATAAATCATTAACAAAGTATGAAAGTACAAGTATTAAGCACATTATAAATGTGGTTGTAAGTCAAGAATACAACATTTGTAGCTGCAGTTATAAACTGCTTACTAACGTCTGTTAATGTAGAGTTAATGATTAACAGATAATGAATTCACTATATGCTAATCATTAATAAATGGTTCATAGTGTGTAGTTATTATAAAGTGTTACCGACACATCTTATATGTAATGTAATGTAATGTAATGTGTATTTATATAGCTCATTTATTGTGTATGGCCATACACCCAAAGCGGAAACACAAATGCCTCTCTCCGGCATCCCACTCGTCTTCTTTTTTAAAACCTGTCGACCACTCAGATTGGCAGCAGAAGCCACCAAGTCACCCAAAAGAATGAAGATTGATCAATCCTACAGCCAATAGCAATCCGAAAGGGATTGAACCTGTAAAACCAAAAGAGAAGAGCAAGAACGAGAGAACGAGTGCGCGCATGCGCAAGAGAGAGGAAGTGAGAGAGAGAATGACACACACACAGAATTACCAGGACGTAACAATCATTCTGCTAATGTAGAAGTTGTACTGAAGTAGCTAGTATTAATTTACAATGACGAAGGGCAGGGGGTTGAAGAACAACTGAGAGATTTCAGCTGCTGTCTCGGCTTTCCATGTCTTTCTACACCTCCCTTTCCTTATGTGTTCAATACTTTTTCCCTGTGTCGTTTCATTTTATTACACATAACTTCATTTGTAAACTAATAAGTTTTGTTTTCTTTGCATAAATGGATTTCTTTGGTTGTTACCAACATCTGGTGAAAATTTCAAGACAACGGCACCTTTAAAAATGTGTTTTCAGAGAAAAATGGTGACGTGTTCAATACTTATTTCCCCCACTGTATCTTTTTATAAGTGACAAACTCAACAACAATAGTTTTCTATGGTTACTAATATTCATTTACAATGACGAAAGGCTGAATAAGTACTGAGAGATTTCAGCTGCTGTCTGAGCTTTCCATGTCTTTCTACACCTCCCTTTCTTCATGTGTTCAATACATTTTTCCCTGTGTCATTCATTTTATTACACATAACTTTATTTGTAAACTAAGTGAAGTTTATTTATAAACTAATTCGAGAGGATCACGTGATTATGATTGAACACGGCTGGTTACGCATTAACCACGTATGACCAACCAATCAGACGATCCCTAACCCACTATTAAGAGCCAGGGTTTCTTACCACAGTCATCTTCGATTTGAAGAATCCCCCCCCCCCCCCTTCCACCCCTACTCCTCCACCTTTTCTTTCATAGGGCGGCACGGTGGCCCAGTGATTAGCACTGTTGCCTCACAGCAAGAATGTCACTGGTTCTAGTCCTTTAACAGACTGGCTGTCGTTTCTGTGCGAAGTTAGCATGTTCTTCCCATGCGCGCGTGGGTTTCGCCCGGGTTCTCCGGTTTCCTCCCACATTCCAAAAACATGCACCACAAGTTAATTGATCAATCTAATTTAGCACTAGTCAAACTTTATCCATCAGCATATCTCTTTATAGCAATTATTTTCTGTCATCAACTCTTATCAAAAAGGGGGGAGTTCTTGAGATCTACCTGAGCTCAAAGCTCCCCTCTCGCCCTGCAAACGGGAGGGAGCCCAGGGCTCAAGGACCTTTTGGGCTCAGGGCTTTCTCCCGGGACAGCATGCCAAACTTGCTTTAAAAGCAATCATCAGCTAAGTGTGAACTCTTGAATTAGATTTCTTTTCTTTGGTTGTTATCAACATCCGGTGAAAATTTAAGTCAACAGCACCTTTAGAAATATGTTTTCAGAGAAAAATGGTGATGTGTTTAACACTTATTTCCCCCACTGTATCTTTTAATAAAGTGACAAACTTTCACTCATTTCCCTCCCACGTTATAAATTGTTACCACTAATATCTTTTTATAAATGACAAATTCAACAACAATAGTTTTCTATGGTTACTAGAGATGCCACAATTCTCAATACAATATTGAACCGTTCGGTACGTCATCCACGGTTCAATACGCGCTTGTGAATTGCCGGTTTTACTTTTAAATCATTTATGTGCGTTTTATTTCTCTCCGAATAGACTGTTTGTGTGTGCCTGTAAGTCTACAAGCTGAGATGTAAATATTCAATCACTATGCTCTAAAGTTAGGGGGCGCTCCACCATCATTCCACACTTTAACATGGCGAGCGGCAGTGAAGTGAAGAAGCGCCGGTGTCTTTCAAATCCGCGGTGTTGGGACATTCCGGTTACACGTATAGACTAATCGAACGGAAACACTTCCAACATGACTCCACATCTGCGGCGCCATCACCCAGCAATATCACTGTCTGAAGGCAGAAAAGCAGAGAAGGTAATAAAGACCTCCATAAAACAACAATCCCTCACTGAATCCTTCCAGCAAACATATCCAACTGGTTCCCAAAGACATATAAAAATAACAAAGGCAGTGTTATGTATAATTAAGAAAGTTTATTTATATTTACTGAAGTACAAATGTGTTTATTTGAAATGGTCAATTTATGTTCATTAACTTCACATGCATGTTTATTTTTAAAATGTAGGAATTTATGTGTTGCCCAGTTTGTACATAGGCTACCAGCAGCTGTGAGATTTCAGTGTTCATTTTTTATTATACAATACACTAGGAACTAGTGTACCTTTATTGGCTTTGAAGTAAAATAAAGGAGTATTGCAATAAATAGTTTTTATTTTTTTCTCTTTCTTACTGTTCCTATTGCCTAAGCATAGATTAACAATAAAAAAAAACACTTATGTGTTAAGCCATCAGAACCGAACCGAACCGAAAACCGTGTTAAAAAACCGAGGTATGTATTGAACCGTAAGCTAACTGTATTGTTGCATCCCTAATGGTTACTAATATTCATTTACAATGACAAAAGCCAGAGGGTTGCTGAAGAACTACTAAGAGATTTCAGCTGCTGTCTGAGCTTTCCATGTCTTTCTACACCTTCCTTTCTTCATGTGTTCAATACTTTTTCCCTATGTCATTTCCTTCTATTACACAGCTTAATTTGTAAAGTAGTTATATTATAATATTATTAGGCTGGCTTGTGTAAGCAAGCCAGACTACTGAAATCCTATTTAAACTTATTATTATTTTTTTTTTATTATTCTTCTTCTGAGACTACATTTCTAACTCTATCTCCTCCTAGAGCTTTAAAGCTATGACCACCAAACTCACACCAGACCTCCGAACTGTTCTGACTCGGATTGCTATATCTTTTCCGACTGATCCGACTTTCGGTTTTCCGAAAAACGTCCCGGGACCCTCGGAAAAATCCCATAGACTTAACATTAGGTCAAACTTTGTGACCTCATAACTCTGCGTCAGACTGTCGCACAGACTTCTAACTGGGCTCATTTAACTCAGACTATCAAACTGCCAATGACTGATGAGCTTTTAACTTTCTAGCCACACCCCTAACTACCAGAAACTGCACCCTAGCAACTGCTCCAATGACTGCCATTACAAAGGCCTAGATTGATATCTTCATGCTGCAGTGTTCTGGAGAGATGGGGGTTGATTTAAATTGATCATTCTGGCTAGAAGCTTTGATACATCATCAGTCTAAGCTGTCAATCAACTTTATAGCAACACAACAGACTAACCTAGCAACAATGTAACAGCAGCATCAGCATCTCAGCATCAGAACATCGTAGAGAAGCGGGGATTGGCTCGTTTGACTCATGCTAGCACACCGTAATGCCTGTATGGTTCACATGCTAGCAGTGACTAGCTTCATGCTAATAATGATTAGCTATGTGTTTTAACATGCCAGAAACTATCCGTCTATCTATCTATCTATCTATCTATCTATTTATCTATCTATCTATCTATACTTTTTCAAACTGTTTTAAACTAAATAAGCTATTACGAACCAGCTTTCACAAGCCAGCCTCAAAGTTTGTCTCGACGAACTTTATTGTCTAGTTATATTATAATATTTATTTGATTGTTACCAATATCTGTTGAAAATTTCAAGTCAACAGCACCTTTAGAAATATGTTTTCTGAGAAAAATGGTGACATGTCAAATACTTATTTTCGCCGTTGTATATATGCAGAGCTTCACCAATTCAACTTATTTAGTAAATAGCTTCAGTTCAATAGTTTCCAGTTTAACAGATTGTTATTGTTCCTTTTTGTGTGGTTCAAACTTTATATAAATTTTTTCGTCATATCTATTATATTAATTGACATTTTTAAAGTGCAAATTGTTGATGAGTTTTTTTTTCCTCTCTAACGCAAAGCTTTTGTGAGTCAAAAGAAGAAAGGAATAGAAAGCAAAAATCATTTTAATGTTCTTTTTGTGCCAACTTCACTCTAAGTCTCTGCCGTTCCACAAAACACCTTTTGTGCTTCACAAAAGAAACTAAATCACATGACCAACGTTCATTACTGAGCCATTGCTTTAATAAAGTCCCAGTTTGTATTGTGGAGTCATTTCCCTACACAGACTTTCTCTCCCGGTTGTTCGAGGTGAACAATTTCTCAAACTCCTTCATGACAAAGTGAGCAGTGTCACTCAAAACTAAGCACAAACTCTTCCTCATTACTCCAGCGAGCGAGCACAGCGGCCGCCGACTTACACCCAGCGAGAGCTGCGCTAAACAGATTGTTGTCTTTGTGCGTCAGCTGGTGCTCACAAATAGGAGACTCATTTCCACGGATGTGATGGATGCCTGACGGTTAAGATGTCAGCGGCATAACAGATCCGCCCGTCTGCCTTTAAAAGCCTCTCAAATGTTTTTTGTGTAGCTGTCGCCGCTATCCATCGCTCTCCGGCCTTTTTGCCGAATTCATCGCGCCTCAAATAAATGATTGCTTTTCTTGTGACTTATTTTTCTTTCTGCTCTCTTATCGAATTTTTAGGAGGATTGAGTGACTGTTGGTGAGATTGATCAGCACAATGTTTTTTTTTTTTTTGCCCATTTGCTGTAAGCAAAACCAGTGCTTCAATGGATGGCCTATTTAAACGTTATATTAAAAGCGTCATTAAATTGTTCTTTGATAGCTACATAGTAGGTATGTTGTTTAGACAAGTGCACAACTGCCACAGAAATGGGTTTATATGCTCATTTAGAATATAACCTAAAATGAAAAGCTTGGTTTTTACCTTATTTGGAAGGGTCATGAATATTAATGAGCTCTACTTTGTCTCTGCATGTGTAAGGGAGCTGACAAGATTATATAATTAAATTCATCAGATTGAAATCCATGAAATTAGGCTTTATAGTCGAATTACCAGTTTGTAAACATTCAGGATGCGCGCGCATCGAGGTTGCAGAAAAAAAAGCAGGAGTGCTAGGATTTACAGTGAGGGAATGACATCCGATGCGGTACAGAGTTTGTTGTTGTCTTATAAATAAGTTATATGGATTACATATTATATATATTATTTACATAATGCTTTCAGCGTATTATAACAGCTTGTCACCCAGTGATAAGCACAGTTATTCGGCAAATTTAACATTAAAGTGAGCAGCGTTCGTCTGACAGATCCATCTGTAAAAAATGGCCGTGATTTCAACGGTAAAAAACGGTAAAAATGCTACAGTACAAATCCGTAACCTGGTTAACAGTATGTTTCCTTAATATATACGGCGAATAACCATAAATTTACTTTCCCAGAATTCCCTGCATGGCACATCACTTTTTATGCTTTTTGTTGACATAACTATGGATCTTTTTAGTTGTTTCCCCATCAGTAATGTATATTAGTGAGTTATTTTACATCTAATGTTGATAAACAATGTTTATTTCATGACTTTAATTTTATGCGTGTTACCATACTGGTGTTTAGTAGCTGTGTGAATGACACTGAACACCTTCTATTCACTGATACACTTTTCTGATTGTGGGAAAAGTTGTTTGTGATGAGTATTGGTTCGTTATGTATGAACTTTCTCATCACCACCTGCGTATGGCTGTGTTATCATGTCTATCGGTGTAACAAAAGATGTGTAGATGTTGCTAATTTAAAATACAGACATTTTACCTCTATAAATTAATAAAATACGGTAGTTTACTGTAAAAATGAGAATTTACTTTTACGGTTTGTACCGTGTTTTTTACGGTTAAATACTGGCAACCACAGCTGCCGTTTTTTTACCGTAAATTTTACGGAATTATTTCGCACCCTCCCAATGGGTATTGGATAAGACGAAACGGCCAAGAATCCAGCCCGAAATATACAACTATCGCATTGAAACTCCAAGTGATTTTACAAGAGAGAAGTTAAAGGCCTACAAGTCTTTGGATGACAACACTTTTGTTCTGTGTGGTCATGTGCAAGAAATAATGTTTCATGATTACCAGAGATTAAGTGATTTCCAATGTTATCAATTGTTTCATATTTCCAGAATTGCCTGAAAAATGAATTAATTGCTACTGGCATATTTGTGGAATTTGGAGAATGCACGTTCAGTGGTAGCAATGCAGCAATTTGACCCATGCCTGAACAAGATATAATAATGTATTTGAGATCTTTATAAAGCTGGGGTTGTGTGCTGATATAAGCTGTTTAATTATACTGTATCTTCACAATTGGCTGAATTCTGAATTAATTGCTACTGGCATATTTGCATATTTGAATTGCACCAAACTGTCCTGATTGGCCGGTTTTTCACCCGGATTTTACTCTCACAGTGGTGATTGAGGCGCACGGTATATAATTTCCATGCATTGAAATCTTATTTAGTTGGCTACACCATGGTATATCCAGATTAACATTCTATGGGACCTCCAAAGTTCCTTTTAATCAGTTTGTTAGCTAAACCAACAGCCTGACTGAGCGTCACCCTGCCGTTTTAATTTGTTGATTTAATGGAAAACTAAGTGAAACGGAAAGGCTACCGTTTCCCCCTGCTCTACCGAGCGAGCTAATGAAAATAAAGCCAAATGAATGTGTGGCGGTTTGCTTGGCTAGAATGAAACTGATTAGAATTTCACGAGCTCAGTTAATTGGGCTTTTCCAGGAGTTTCGTCTAGGCTGATTAGCTCAAGTAGCGGTTTAATTGCCAAGGCGGCCGGTGGTCTATCTTTAGCAGCTAAGAGATCTGATTAAACATTCAAATAAAAGCAACATCTTTAACAAGACTTTAAGATGTAAAGGTCACCGGTAAGTATCGCTGTATCTAGTTATAAGTTATAAGGCCACTGATGAATTAGGATTAATGCGCTAGCTGCTAACAAGGCAGTTAAATGAGGATTTATCAGCACGAGGTTGCTGTGGTTGCTTCATTAAAGTTCACTATATATATATATATATATATATATATATATATATATACATACATTACCTGACAAAAGTCTTGTTGTCTATCCAAGTTTTAGGAACAACAAATAATAACTTGACTTCTAGTTGATTATTTGGTATCAGAAGTGGCTTATATGAAAGGCAAAGGCCTCTAGATTATGCTTATTTTAAATGATCATGCCTTGATTTTTTAATTATTTAATTAGGACAGTAAGCTCTGACTTTGCTTAGACAAAAGTTTTGTCACTTAACAGAAATAATGTCCAGTATAGTATATAAAGTCATTGTGCAGTGGAAAAAGAATGAATATTGTGTCTGACTCCCATGAGCTTGGAGGACTGCATCCATACATCTCTGCGATGACTCAAATCAAATTAATAAAGCAGGCCCGGACCGGGAGAATTCCCGGTGGGCCGGTCCGTTTTATGGCCGAGAGAGCCGGTGTCCCTAACTGCTTGCACTCGCACTTTTTTCATTTATTTATTTATTTATTTGACCATAGCCTCACTCTTTTTATTCATTATTTTGCAGCAGCTCCGCTCTTTTTATTTATTTTCTCGCAGCCCCGTGAGCAAAATGCAGCCTGCAGATTAATGATGGCGTAACTATCATTCGACCCCAAACAGCGACACCTTAGTGAATATAAGAATTCGAATAATTAATATTAATGAATTTTACACCTGCTCAATGAAAATCAGATGATTCACTACATTAATAAATCTGACATAACTTGATCAGAAATCTAAAAAGGGGAGAAAAAGATTAAGCCATCAATAAAAAGTAATAACAGCACCATTGTGTTCCAGTGCTCAGCACGTTGCGTTGCGACGCCGCTGACCCAAGTTCAAACCTCACCTGAGTAATTTTTATTTTATTTTTTTTTTCATTTTTAGTGTTAATACATATAATACCGTTTGGGTTACTTATGTAGGTGTACATATTTTAGTTAGATTTTTTGTGTGACCATTGTTACAAAGGACTGGATATCTATAAAGAATTTTGCACAGAATATACAGTATATTCAGATATTGCAGGAAAGGACATTGTAAGCTCCCCTTTAATGTTCCCATATTTATGAAAAACATTTGAAGTCCTAAAGCAGCTGTTTCCTTGAAAAAGACGTGATAGTGTCATTAGAAACTGAATTGGAAATGACGTTATTTTAATATAGTCAGTCGTGAACTGAGGTGGGCCGGTCTAAGGCTTGAAACTCCAGGGCTGAAAAGGAGTCCCACTCCGGCCCTGTAATAAAGTCATCTGAAATGACAAAGAAAGTGTTCTTGCAGGACTCCTAGAGTTCATCAAGATTATTTGGATTCATCTTCAATGCCTCCTCCTTCATCTTACCTCAGACATGCTCAATAATGTTCATGTCTGGTGACTGGGCTGGCCAATCCTGGAGCACCTTGACCTTCTTTGCTTTCAGGAACTTTGATGTGGAGGCTGAAGTATGAGAAGGAGCGCTGTCCTGCTGAAGAATTTACCCTCTTCTGTGGTTTGTAATGTAATGGACAGCACAAATGTCTTGATGCCTCAGGCTGTTGATGTTGCCATCCACTCTGCAGATCTCTCACACGCCCCCATACTGAATGTAACCCCAAACCATGATTTTTCCTTTACCAAACTTGACTGATGTCTGTAAGAATCTTGGGTCCATGAGGGTTCCAGTAGGTCTTCTGCAGTATTTGTAATGATTGGGATGCATTTCAGCAGATGATTCATCTGAAAAATCCACCTTCTGCTACTTTTCCAAACGATCAACTAGAAGTCAAGTTATTATTTGTTGCTCTTACAATTGGGATCGACGGCAAGACTTTTGTCAGCTAGTGTATGTATATATATATATATATATATATATATATATATATATATATATATACACCAAACTCCAAATCATCCAATCAGGCATTATGCAAAACCTCATCAGTAACTAATGTGCAAAAGCCTATACATGCACATAATAATAACAACGTCTGGTTCACAGCCTCTCCGAATAATCATTCTCGGCTTCGCATTGAGATTTTTAACACAGACTTGCAAATGCAGAGATAAGTAATAAATATCAAAAGGAAAAAATGACGCATCATTTGCATGCAAATTGTCCAGATGAGCTCTTCAAATCTAGGTCGTGTTAGGAGGAGAGGAGGAGTTGAATGTGTTTGTGCTCGTCACGAGAAAAAAAAAAGCAAAACTCATCCTGTTTCTCGTTAATTATTTGCTCAGCCATGAAGAGTGAAAGGGAACAGAACGGCATCTGTGAAGCGAGAACACACACATACACACAAGCCACGGTCGCGTCTTCACAGTGTGTGTCTGCGGATCTCCTTTCAAGCCAACAGCCGTTTGAAAGCTTGACTCATGCATTAGGTTTTTATCTGTATTGTTGGAAAAATGCATGGAGATGAATGCAACTCCGGTGTTGTTAAACTTTGCTCCTCATCACTGCTGAATATCGGGTTGTGTGATTGTTTTGATATGAATATATATTTGATTTTGGAAGCCATTGTGCACAGGTGCAGATCATACTAATGATGTTATTTTGTATGCGATAACACGGATGCATAGAGAAATAACTATTAGGAGTCAAATTTAACAAATACAAATGGATTCTCTCATGGTGAACCATCCCAGCAGACACACAAGTTATAAGACGTTAATATTAGATTTACGTTGTCATTATATAAGGACATTGTTATTTTGACGTCCAATAACCGTCCAATAAGCCGGCAGCTAGCTCTCTGCAACTCTCACATGGTCGCCCACTGAAGCTAAGCAGGGCTGCGCCCGGTCAGTACCTGGATGGGAGACCACATGGGAAAGCTAGGTTGCTGCCGGAAGTGGTGTTAGTGAGGCCAGCAGGGCGCGCCCAACCTGCGGTCTGTGTGAGTCCTAATGCCCCAGTATAGTGACGGGGACTCTATACTGCTCAGTGAGCGCCGTCTTTCGGATGAGATGTTAAACCGAGGTCCTGATTCTCTGTGGTCATTAAAAATCCCAGGATTTGAAAAAGAGTAGGGGTTTAACACCGGCATACTGGCCTCTGTCCATCATGGCCTTCGAACCCTCCCCATATCATAATTGGCTTCATCACTCTGTCTCCTCTCCACCAATCAGCTGGTGTGTGGTGTGTGGTCTGGCGCAAAATGGCTGCCGTCGCGTCATCCAGGTGAATGCTGCACACTGGTGGTGGATGAGGAGATTCCCCCCAATATGTAAAGCGCTTTGAGTGTCTAGAAAAGCGGTATATAAATGTAAGGAATTATTATTATTATTATTAATAACAAAGTGAAATGACGTTGATATTTTGTTGATTTTAGGTTGTGTTGGAAAGTGACCAAAATCCAACGTTGAGCCAACATCTTAAACCAACGTCATATTGACGTCAAATACTGACATTTATTCATCAGGTATGGCAAACAAAATCCAACGTCGGAGAGACATCATAGTGGTAACGTCCACACAACGTCAAGCTGTAACATCATTAGACGTTGATATTTGGTTGTTTTTAGGTTGCGCTGGAAAGTAACCAAATGCAATGTCTGTCCAATGTTGGACATTGACGTCAACTCGATTTACATATAAACAGCCAGTGGTGGAGAGAGTACTGAAAAATCATACTTAAGTAAAAGTACCATTAAAAGTATCTGTTGTAAATATTACTCAAAGTATAAATAAAAAGTAGACCTTTCAAAAGTACTCAAGTGTAGTGACAAGATTATTACGGTGTTAAACCTGACGCATTTACATTTAATTTGTGGATGTGTGTAAACGTAACATTCTGTAGTACATTTATTTATTGCCCAGCAGGCACACAATGTCATAAGATGTTAATATTAGGTTAGATTTATGTTGTGATGTCAGGTGATCAAAATTTTATGTCTAGTCAGCGTCTAAGGACAACATTATTTTAATGTCCAATAATGATGTAAAATTGTGTTGATATTTGGTTGATTTTAGGTTGTTAAAAAGTGACCAAATTCCAACGCCGATCCAACATCTTAAACCAACGTCATATTGATGTCAAATACTGACATTTATTCATCAGGTATGGCAACCAAAATCCAATGTCTGATAGACGTCATAGTGGTAAAATCCACACAACGTCAAGCTGTAACATCATTAGATGTTGATATTTTGTTGTTTATAGGTTGTGCTGGAAAGTAGCCAAAATGCAATGTTTGTCCAATGTTGGACGTTGACATCAACCTGATTTTCACTTCTAAATAGAATGTAACATCCCATGATGTTGGGGTACAGCCAGTGGTGGGGAGAGTACTGAAAAATCATACTTAAGTAAAAGTACCATTACTTGCCTAAAAATGTAGTGCAAGTAGAGTAAAAGTATCTGAATATCAAAGTATGAGTAAAAAGTAGCCCTTTCAAAGCTACTCAAGAGTACGGTATTACGCTGTAAAAAGCTGATGCATTTACGTGTAATTTGTGGATGTGTGTAAACGTAACATTCTGTAGTGCATTTAGTTATTGCTCAGTAGGCAAACAACATCAGAAGACATTAATATTAGATTAGATTTAGGTTGTGACATCAGGTGACCAAAAATCTATGTCTTGCCAGCGTCTAAGGACAACGTTATTCTGATGTCCAATAACAACGTCAATTGGTGTTGATATTTGGTTGATTTTAGGTTGTGTTAAAAAGTGACCAAAATCCAACGTTGAGCCAACATCTTAAACCAATGTCATATCGACGTCAAATACTGACATTTATTCATCAGGTATGGCAAGCAAAATCCAACGTCGGAGAGACGTCATAGTGGTAACGTCCACACAATGTCAAGCTGTAACATCATTAGATGTTGATATTTGGTTGTTTTTAGGTTGCGCTGGAAAGTAGCCAAATGCAATGTCTGTCCAATGTTGGACGTTGACGTCAACTCGATTTACATTTCCAAATAGAATGCAACATCCCATGACGTTGGGGTACAGCCAGTGGTGGGGGGAGTACTAAAAAATCATACTTAAGTAAAAGTACCATTAAAAGTATCTGTTGTAAATATTACTCAAAGTATAAATAAACATTAGACCTTTCAAAAGTACTCATGAGTAGTGACAAGATTATTACGGTGTTAAAGCTGACGCATTTACATTTAATTTGTGGATGTGTGTAAACGTAACATTCTGTAGTACATTTAGTTATTGCCCAGCAGGCACACAATGTCATAAGATGTTAATATTAGGTTAGATTTAGGTTGTGATGTCAGGTGACCAAAATTCAATGTCTAGCCAGCGCCTAAGGACAACGTTATTTTGATGTCCAATAATGATGTGAAATTGTGTTAATATTTGGTTGATTTTAGGTTGTTACAAAGTGACCAAAATCCAACGTTGAGCCAACATCCTAAACCAACGTCATATTGACGTCAAATACTGACATTTATTCATCAGGTATGGCAACCAAAATCCGCAACGTGGTAACGTCCACACAACGTCAAGCTGTAACATCATTAGAGGTTGATATTTGGTCGATTTTAGGTTGGACATTGGACATTGACGTTAAGTTCTGATGTCAACTCGATTTTCATTTCCAAACAAAGTGCAACATCTCCATGCCGTTGGGGTACAACGTCAATTTGACGTCATGTTGACGTCTTGTACCTGCTGGGTGTTTAAGGCCATTTCGGTCATCATACAGTAAACATCCGTCATCTTCTCATCAGTGACATGCATCTAAACAGTCTCTGGGTCAATGTGTCTAAAGATTTTGGACATCTTCTTGGATGCTTTTAATGCGGTTTGCTGCAAATACAAATTGCCCATGTCTTGAGGTAGTTCAGTATGATGCGATTTACCTTCTATGTGTGATTTGATTGGACAGGAATCTCAGGACTGATTTTTCTAATCCCCATAAACAGGAAAAAATAAAGTAGTTACTGCAGGTTGAGAAAAGTAGTGGAGTAAAAGTACCGATACAGCACAAAAAATGTACTCAAGGCAAAGTAAAAGTACACATTTTTAAAACTACTCAGTAAATTACAATTTCTGAGAAAAACAACTCAATTACAGTAATTTGAGTCTGAATTGCAATGTCAATCTGACATCATGATTGACATCAATCTGATGTCCTGTACCTGCTGGAATGTATTGTAGTCTTTAATACCACTATTCACCAATTGACCTCCAGTTGAATTGCATGGTAATTTCTCAATGTATTAATTTTCAAAGCATATCTACTTTTCATAATTATTATTCCCCGAATGATATGTCTTGGATGCTGTGTTGTGCAACTACTCTATGTGTGTAGACACGCAGGTTCAGTCTCTGTTTTGGGTTTTTGTGCGACGACACCTACGCAGTACCTTGTAGCTTGATGCTTCATTCCAGGGTTCAGTGCATTAGGGAACAATGACGAGTCGTTTTTGCAATTTAGTATAGTTAAATGGTGTGGGTGGGTTTGAGAGGGAGCATTTAGGTGCACATAATGTAGTACATCAAATTGTTACATTGCTAAAAAAAAAAAATAAGACTGTATAAAATAATAATAGGGATGCTGTGGCTTTTAGTGGATTCCTGTTTGTTTAAAGGTCTTCGTATGTTAGAGTAAGCATTCGAAGGAAAGGTAAATTTGAAAGCTTTTCACTCTGCATTTAATATTGTTTGTCTCAGCCTGCTTTTTATCATTTTTAAGCCAGACTCATACTACAGTAGTTTATCTTAACCAGAAGTTACAATAGTATTTACACACTATAGTAGTTTATCTTATGTCCAGTTGGCAATGTGCAATTTTTGGCAACAAATTTTGGAAATCCTAAAAGTTTCATATAATCCATGGCTAAAAATGGTCTTTGATTATTGGCTAAATGCACAAGGACTTTTAATTTTCAGCAAGCCAGCTCAAGTGCTTCTGAACTGTCATGCCATTCTAAAATCGCTACATTTAGGTGAAGTTTCACAAACTAATTTCGAGAGGAGCACGTGGTATGATCGACTACAGCTGATCCTCATCGCTAATCATTAGCTAGCCTATCAGATCATTCTAAAACTACCATAAATACTCTTCCTAAACGCCATTCATTATCTTCGTTTTCGGAAAACCCTCCCCCCTCCCTCTATCCTTCCCTCCTCCTCTATTATGATCGGGCAACACGGTGGCTCGGTGGATAGCACTGATGCCTCGCAGCAAAAAGGCCACAGGTTCAAATCATAATCGAGCCAGTCGGCACTCCCTGCGCGGAGTTTGCATGTTCTCCCCGTGTTCGCGTGGGTTTTCTCCGGGTCCTCCGGTTTCCTCCCACAGTCTAAAAAACATGCATTGTAATACAGTCATAAGCACTTAATGCAGACATACATTACATACCAGAAATTTACCTGAGTTTAAGGGGCATTCGAGAAACACCTGATCTCGTATCCCTCCTAACGCTCATTGACCAGGCGGGAACCTTGGGCTCATCTATCTCCGAGCTCAGGGTTCTCTCCCGGGACAGCATGCCAAACCTGCTATCTCAGTTGAGTATTATCTAAGTGTGAACTCTTGAAATAAAGTAAGAACTCCATTAAATGCCATTGTTTTCAAAAGCAATCTAGGAAAGACAAACCATCACAAATAGAATAGGGGTTTATTTTTTTATTCATTTATTAATTTTTTGCTTTTGTTTCACCTGGTTTCTGGAACCGTTCTTCGCCAGACTTGTCATCACTTTCCGCTCCGCATCCCAAGTCCAATGGCGTAAGTGGCAAGCTACTGGGCAAACTGGCATACAAAAACAAGAACAAACAAGGCAAAACAAAAACAAAAGCCAAAAATTAAAATAAACAAGCAAATAACAGGGCGAGAATGTGGTAAAATCTGAAAATGTGGTAAAAATCAGTCCTCGGTCTCGAGGGCTTTTGTTTTTATGGATTTTTTTTTGGAAAAACTGTTGGTTGGGTTAAGGCAGGGGTGCTCAACCCTGTTCCTGGCGATCGACCTTCCAGCTGATTTCAGCTCCAACCCTGATCAAACACACCTGAACCAATTATTTAGAACGTGAGGAGCACTTGATAATTACAGGCAGGTGTGTTTGATAAGGGCTACAACTGAAAACTGCAGGAAGGTCGATCGCCAGGAATAGGGTTGAGCACCCCTGGGTTAAGGGAAGTGGGCAGGCGCTGGTCAATCGGTGCTTTTGAAAACACTATCGGTTGGGTTCAGGGAAGAAAGAGGGTGTAATGTAATGTGTATTTATATAGCGCATTTATTGTGTATGGCCATACACCCAAAGCGCTTCACAATCATGAGGGGGGGTCTCTCCACACCACCACCAGTGTGCAGCATCCACTTGGATGATGCGACGGCAGCCACAGGACAACGGCGCCAGTGCGCTCACCACACACCAGCTATTGGTGGAGTGAAGAGACAGTGATAGAGCCAATTCGGTGGATGGGTCAGTTAATCAGTCAGTCGATCAGTCAGTCAGTCAACAGCGGCCTTTGGTGGATTTATGCAAGAAGAGCAGGCGCGAATGGCACTCGCAAGAGAAATTAGAGATCTCATAAAGCATACACAGTGGCCTTTAGTGGATTCGCGAAAACAAAAACTGCAAAAAAGCAGCTCCTGGGACGTATTTGGTGCTCTGCAGAAATGTATACAGGACTACGTTTTCAGAATGAGCCTGGGTTGACCTTTTCAGAATGTATGCACATCTTGGCGTTTCCATCCTGCATTTTCATGTAATATGCCAAACTATGAATAAAAATAGGTGGATGAAAACAACGTGCACATGTGCACAGTTGTGTATGTAAAACAAAATAGCAATTCTTTATCAGACCTGGCAACCTTCTTCCACTACTTTAAGATCTAGTTGAGATACTCAAGTACTCACCGTCGACTCTTTTGACAGTGAACAGGATAGGCACTCGGATTGGTCTGTCACTGAAATTCATAAAGTTTAAAATTCGGTAAAGTTCAAGTTGTAAATCAGAAAACGCACACTGATGCTCCCACACAAAGAAAAAGAAGAAGCTCACCAGAATATCAGAATGCAATAACAACAGTTTTCAAGCAAATAAGGTCTTTGTGAATACTGTTTGTTTTTTTGTTATTTATTTATTTTTGCTTTTGCTTTTTGGGGTTTCAGATCATTTTGAATGTGTGGGCCTTTTGTGTTACTTTGCTTAAGAAAATACAGAAGTGTTTTGAAGATTCGGTTTGTCTAAGATCAACACTGAAATGTTTCAATCTTGTGATTGATGCAACATAGGCTCATTCTGAAAAGGTAGCCCTATATACATTTCTGAAGATTGTGAATTATGTAGCCAGAGGAACATTTGGCTGCATTTTGTCCTTAAAACGAACGAACATCAGGCGAGGGCTTTTCTTTTTCTAGATTGCTTTTGAAAACACTGTCTGTTGGGTTTAGGGAAGTGGGTGAGCGCTGGTCAATCTGTGCTTTTGAAAACACTATCGGTTGGGTTTAGGAAAGGATGAGCATGGGTCAGTCAGTCAACAGCGGCCTCTAGTGGATTTACGCTAGAAGAGCAGGCGCAAATGACACTCACGAGAGAAATTTGAGATCAATAAGTGTACACAGCGGCCTCTGGTGCACTCGCAAAAAACAAAACTGCAAAAAAAACGTACCTCCTGGCACGTATTTGGCGCTCTGAAAAAATTAATACAGGGGTACGTAATCAGAATGAACCTGGGTTGATTTGATTCAGTCTTGTCTTTGGTTTACTGTAAAAAAAAGCATTGGCATTGAGAAACTCTGTGTAAATTATCTTATGTGTAAATATCAATGACTGTATAAAATATGGAAGACGCGACAGCACCATTTTATATTAAACGCTGTGAAGAAAAATAACGCCTCTTGATGGGCACAGTGTTGCAAAAGACTGCTGAAATTGGAGCCTGGGCATGTGCAGAAGGACTGCCTGATGGAGCCAGAGGAGGAGCTGCGGAATCGAACTTCCAACCAAACGCTTGTTCATCAAATCAACCACGCCCCCCGAACTTCTCACTTGACCGCTGGTGTCTGCACTATAACAAAGGCTCGCTAATGTAAAATTTGAGTTTACATAGTAGCCTGCGTTTGCTGATTTATCAACACAAATGGTTGTAATAAAGTTAACAAAGCTGAGGTTTTATATAATGAAGGCCGCAGAACACATTACTCACGGGCCGATTCCAGCTCGGATGCGGCAGCGTCGGCTCGCTAAAGGCGGCCGCATCTGGCCCGATTGAGTAGGTACAGCAGTAGGTACAGCAGACGGAGTCGGGCCGAGGGGTAAGTCTCCGGCAGGCGAGAGTCTAGCCGGAACTGGCCCGAGTGTATCTTGCTATCTGGGTGGTTAGGGGTGTATCAGCAAACTAATAAAGCCCTGAACTTACCCAATAAACAGTGTTCCACCAGATCCTGTATGTCAGAAATTATAGTTTACTGCTGAGCAACTCGTTTTATCATGGTAAAATAACACAGAAATCGAATAATAACACTTCAGTCTCCTGCCGAAGCTCCGATGTCTGCTTTGAGAAACTGTCAATCACAGCTGTCAATCACGATGACACGCCCAGCATTAAATTACTGCTCAAAACATACTCTTTACAAAAATGAAGATCTGCACCTATATCAGCTGATAACCAGTGCCTTAACTGACCAGAACCATCTTTTGGAACAGTTTATTGCAAGTGTAATAAATTTTTTATTTGGTCTCATGTCTCCTTCATTAACACAGAGGAGGCGGGCTTTATGACTTGTACTGCAGCCAGCCCCTAGGGGGCGATCTAACGTCCGAGACCTTCACTCAAAAGCAGGCTTGTGGAACACTTGGTAAATATTAAGTGCATTTTGACCATTTCATGTCTCTTTAAAAAGAGACATTATGATCAATCAGAGATGCAGATTGACCTTTGGGTCTTTTCCTGATGTACAGTATCTGTGACCAGCATACAATGCTGAAGTAATTACTTTAGCCCATACCTGAATCCGCCAAGTATATAACCTCTCTGTGTTTATATGTCAAATGTAATGGAAAGCAATAGTGACAGACATGGAGAGGCTGAAAATTGGATTTAACTTGTCGGGGACTGATGGATTTGAATGTGTTGCCAAATGTAAATCAATATCATTCTGGCCAGAAAGCTACACATATCGCTTACCTTTCACTCCCATCAAAGTGGCCATTCAAACAGGCAGTCGAGAGACCCGTAAACTCTACTGCATGAATGTCATTTTTGATTATTCTCCAGAAAATGTTGCCTGCAGAGTGCAAAATGACTTTCCAAAACATCAGTAAGAACTGGCTTTGGTAAGTGCATAAAACCTGGCAACCCGTCAGCTGGCCGCTGCAGCGGAAGGTTAATTTGCGAGGAATATAAAATGCAAGCCAGGACACACCGTAGAGAAAGCCAGATTGTGTTTTGCTATGATTGAAAGCAAAAAAACACACTCCAGCAGATTGAACTTGGAATTGCCTCTAAGATTGTTGGGTTGGTAAATTGTTTCTGTTACCATAATAGCAGAAAAAGAGTTTTGTTTGTGTGCGGACAAATCAATCAGTGTTTGTAGAGGAGACTAATCCTTCAGTGCTTTACTGAAGGCCAGAACACTGTGTGCTGTGTGTGTGTCTCTCTGATGCGGTTTGGTAATGGAGATATTATATATAAAGAAAAGCGCAGCATAAATCGCAGCACTTGTCCATTACAAAAACTTCACTTGATTCTGGGTGGAGCAAAGTGAGTCTTCCTCAGGAAATGGCTCCATTTTCTTTATCTTGAAAAGCTTCTCGAAAAGTTCTAATTCAATATTTCATCCTCTCATTTTCAAATTCATGAGGATAATTTGATCATACTCTATTTTAATATACAATTTAAGCAATTAACAAATCATTAACTAAGACTTTTAGCTCAATAAACTACTAATTAGCTGCTTAATAATAGTTAGTAAAGTAGTACTTTGGTAGAGCATACTTTATAAGTGCTAATAAACAGCCAATATCTTAATAGTAAGCCTGTAGTTAGTTGTGAGAATTATTGCTTAAAGGGCACCTATTTTACCCCTTTTTTAAGATGTAATATTAATATTATGGTTCTTCTGAGTGTGCCAGTTTAGGTTCAAACACAATTCAGATTTTTTTATTATGATGTGTTAAAAAGTGCCATTTTGGGGGCGTGTACACAGTTTGTTGTTTTAGGGGCGTGTTGCTTCACATGAAAATTAGTTTCGACTTCCCGCCCAACTTAACAAGGGGGCGGAGCCAAGAGCTCCCTATGGCAACAGACAGGCAGACAGAGAGAAGCAACAGTGAGAGGACCAGCATTCAGCTGTACATGTACGACTCGGACACAGACCAAGCAGAGACGACAAAATCATTTGTGTCTTTGTATAGTTTTACAGCAAACTGTGTGCTAGTTTAAAGCTCTGAGCTTGTGCACCAAGACTAATAACCAAGCACACTGAATTAACTTTGACTGAAGGGCATCACACACCGGACGCACCGCGACACGGCGCGCACATGACAGTTGAAAGTATCGCACACTTGCGACGCCGGTGTGTGTCCCGATAGAAACTTATGTTTAGATTTCAGAAATGCTTGCCGCTGCGTGGCGCGACGCTACGTGTCAACGAGCGGCGCTTCTGGTGTACGACCTGCTTGAGGCTATAACTAAACTCTGTCATACACCGGATGCGCCGCTCAGAGCCACAACACGGCACACCAGACGCGCACATTCGCATGTTATTTAAAATGAATAGTAAGGCAGAATAGTGAGCAAACCCCCCGGTCCTCACTTTCATCCGCGACACGCACCCCCTCCCTCCCGGTACTCACTTTCATCCGCGACACCGGAAATTGCATGGCGCTGCGCGTCGTTAGTTCGTTATTTCCAATGGAGGGACGCGCACGTGAGGCGACGCGCTCGCACTTTCCAGCTGCACCTAGTTAAGATGACAGGGAGCTTCTGTGACCGCGGGAAATGCGAACCACTGAAGTTTAAGGAAGACGCAATGAAAAGTACACATGTATGCAAACACTGGCGTGGAGGAGAGCGATAACGTGGTGAATGTTGAGCCCAATGAGCCTTACATCTAAAAATAGAGCAAGGGTGTTTCTTTGGTGACGTCGCTTTGACTCACACGCTGAAAATGGCGGATGTGAAACAACATACTGAGGATATGGTAATGCACACCTGTCAATCAATATTGGTGGGCGGGGGGACCGCACTCCTACGTAAAGTTGCGGTCGATCTCAAAACTGCTCCAATTGGTCCACCGTTTTTATGTTGTTAAATTGAAAAAAAGGACTGAATGTGTTTATATCACCCCTATATGATGGTCTATACACTATACCTACACATATGTCTGTCTAAACAGCTTGAAAAGTAGATTTTTCACCATAGGTGCCCTTTAATCTAAAGTGTTACCATAAATTCATATTTTATTCAAAACAGAGATTACAGATTAGTTTTATCTTTATGTTTATATACACTGTAAAAAATGCTGGTTTCCACAATCAATTTGTGTTGGGACAACATAAAGGAATTAAGTTAACTTATTAATTCATCGAATTGAAGTAGATTGAACATTAAACAATTAAGTTGTCTCCCAGAAATATCAAGAATTGTGTTGTTTCAGCTCATTTTAAATAAGCAGTTTGAACAAGCACCAAGCATAAATTTTTGAGTGTAGGGGAGAGCGGGGCACAAAGTAACACTTTTTGGAGATATTATATATAAAGAAAAGCGCAGCATAAATCGCAGCACTTGTCCATTACAAAAACTTCACTTGATTCTGGGTGGAGCAAAGTGAGTCTTCCTCAGGAAATGGCTCCATTTTCTTTATCTTGAAAAGCTTCTCGAAAAGTTCTAATTCAATATTTCATCCTCTCATTTTCAAATTCATGAGGATAATTTGATCATACTCTATTTTAATATACAATTTAAGCAATTAACAAATCATTAACTAAGACTTTTAGCTCAATAAACTACTAATTAGCTGCTTAATAATAGTTAGTAAAGTAGTACTTTGGTAGAGCATACTTTATAAGTGCTAATAAACAGCCAATATCTTAATAGTAAGCCTGTAGTTAGTTGTGAGAATTATTGCTTAAAGGGCACCTATTTTACCCCTTTTTTAAGATGTAATATTAATATTATGGTTCTTCTGAGTGTGCCAGTTTAGGTTCAAACACAATTCAGATTTTTTTATTATGATGTGTTAAAAAGTGCCATTTTGGGGGCGTGTACACAGTTTGTTGTTTTAGGGGCGTGTTGCTTCACATGAAAATTAGTTTCGACTTCCCGCCCAACTTAACAAGGGGGCGGAGCCAAGAGCTCCCTATGGCAACAGACAGGCAGACAGAGAGAAGCAACAGTGAGAGGACCAGCATTCAGCTGTACATGTACGACTCGGACACAGACCAAGCAGAGACGACAAAATCATTTGTGTCTTTGTATAGTTTTACAGCAAACTGTGTGCTAGTTTAAAGCTCTGAGCTTGTGCACCAAGACTAATAACCAAGCACACTGAATTAACTTTGACTGAAGGGCATCACACACCGGACGCACCGCGACACGGCGCGCACATGACAGTTGAAAGTATCGCACACTTGCGACGCCGGTGTGTGTCCCGATAGAAACTTATGTTTAGATTTCAGAAATGCTTGCCGCTGCGTGGCGCGACGCTACGTGTCAACGAGCGGCGCTTCTGGTGTACGACCTGCTTGAGGCTATAACTAAACTCTGTCATACACCGGATGCGCCGCTCAGAGCCACAACACGGCACACCAGACGCGCACATTCGCATGTTATTTAAAATGAATAGTAAGGCAGAATAGTGAGCAAACCCCCCGGTCCTCACTTTCATCCGCGACACGCACCCCCCTCCCTCCCGGTACTCACTTTCATCCGCGACACCGGAAATTGCATGGCGCTGCGCGTCGTTAGTTCGTTATTTCCAATGGAGGGACGCGCACGTGAGGCGACGCGCTCGCACTTTCCAGCTGCACCTAGTTAAGATGACAGGGAGCTTCTGTGACCGCGGGAAATGCGAACCACTGAAGTTTAAGGAAGACGCAATGAAAAGTACACATGTATGCAAACACTGGCGTGGAGGAGAGCGATAACGTGGTGAATGTTGAGCCCAATGAGCCTTACATCTAAAAATAGAGCAAGGGTGTTTCTTTGGTGACGTCGCTTTGACTCACACGCTGAAAATGGCGGATGTGAAACAACATACTGAGGATATGGTAATGCACACCTGTCAATCAATATTGGTGGGCGGGGGGACCGCACTCCTACGTAAAGTTGCGGTCGATCTCAAAACTGCTCCAATTGGTCCACCGTTTTTATGTTGTTAAATTGAAAAAAAGGACTGAATGTGTTTATATCACCCCTATATGATGGTCTATACACTATACCTACACATATGTCTGTCTAAACAGCTTGAAAAGTAGATTTTTCACCATAGGTGCCCTTTAATCTAAAGTGTTACCATAAATTCATATTTTATTCAAAACAGAGATTACAGATTAGTTTTATCTTTATGTTTATATACACTGTAAAAAATGCTGGTTTCCACAATCAATTTGTGTTGGGACAACATAAAGGAATTAAGTTAACTTATTAATTCATCGAATTGAAGTAGATTGAACATTAAACAATTAAGTTGTCTCCCAGAAATATCAAGAATTGTGTTGTTTCAGCTCATTTTAAATAAGCAGTTTGAACAAGCACCAAGCATAAATTTTTGAGTGTAGGGGAGAGCGGGGCACAAAGTAACACTTTTTGGTTTTGGTCAAATAATGAACAAAGTAATAGGGTTAGACAGGGTTAGGGTTTTTACCAACAACACACAAGCCTCTCCTACAAATGAGCACTGGAATTATGATCGCCGGACCTATGGTTTCTGTGCAGTATTGCCAAAAGTGCCAGGAGTACAAATGTTACTATTTACCCCACCTGCGGGGCAAGTTGTAACAGACAGAGGGTTAGCTGTAACACATGCTTATAAAGGCAGATTTCACACAATTAATTTAAATTCAGTCTACTTTAAATAGTAGCTATATTTCCTCAGTAATTGGCTCATTTCTTTTTTATTCTACATAGCACGGTATGTTTATTTATTAGTTTTTTTTATTGGATAAACACATTTAAATCTATTTGCATTGTTATCCATTTATCCATTATTATACAATGCATTTATTAGCAGTTTTACCAATAAAATATATTTTTTTCTAATAAAACAATATTTTCTATTAAAAAACATTTTTATTTTAAAAGTTCCCAACATTACACTCAAAATTCAAACAATTATTTTGTTAGTTTATTTGGTGTTCAACAGTGTGTGGCTTAATTGTAACACCCTGTTACAACTGGCCCCGCTGTGTCATGTTTTC
This sequence comes from Danio kyathit, assembly GCA_903798195.1. Taxonomy (NCBI): domain Eukaryota; kingdom Metazoa; phylum Chordata; class Actinopteri; order Cypriniformes; family Danionidae; genus Danio; species Danio kyathit. Next base: position 6,589,103 of record LR812532.1, on the reverse strand, counting down.
CTCAAAGCTGGCTAGCAGTCTCTGTGTGCTTTATACATCTTTCAAAATGGTTTCATCTTTTAGCCTAGAAGACGATGATCATGACAATATAAGATTTTATGCTCATACTTTCACAGAGTTTTTCAAAATAAAAAAATATCGACTATAATAAAAAATAGTTTTATGCTGCAAAAATGGTTTCTCCTGTGTATCTCATCCAAATTTCGCTGAAATTTTTCAATAATTGGCAGGAAGACGTCTGCCGACACTGTGATGAAAACCTCGGAAGCATGCCATGATTGCTGTTTACAATATACATGCTTCCCCTGGGGGACATTATTAGAAAACACGAGATCAGCTTTCATTGCTATGCAGATGATACTCAGTTATACATTTCAACTAAACCTGATGAGATGTCTGAACTGTCTAAGCTAACTGATTGTATCAAAGATGTCAAAGACTGGATGACCAACAATTTTCTTCTCTTAAACTCAGACAAAACAGAATTATTACTTATTGGGCCTAAATCCTGTACACAGCAGCCCTCACAACTCGACCTGCAACTAGAGGGATACAAAGTTAGCATTAGCTCTACTATAAAAGATCTGGGTGTCATATTAGACAGCAATTTAACTTTCAAAAATCATATATCCCATGTCACAAAAACTGCTTTCTTCCATCTGAGAAATATCGCTAAATTGCGAAGTATGCTATCTATATCAGATGCAGAAAAGCTAGTCCATGCTTTCATGACTTCTAGGCTAGACTACTGTAATGCTCTGTTTGCTGGCTGCCCAGCATCCTCTATTAACAAACTTCAGCTAGTGCAAAATGCAGCTGCCAGAGTTCTTACCAGGTCTAGAAAATATGATCATATCACCCCAATTTTATCCTCCTTACACTGGCTGCCTGTTAAGTTTCGTATTGAATTTAAAATATTACTCCTTACCTATAAAGCTTTAAATAATCTAGCTCCTGTTTATCTAACCAACCTCCTGTCTCGCTACAACCCAACCCGCTCTTTACGATCTCAAAACTCAGGGCTTCTGGTAGTACCTAGAATAGCAAAATCAAGTAAAGGAGGTCGAGCCTTCTCATTTATGGCCCCTAAACTCTGGAATAGCCTTCCTGATAATGTCCGAGGCTCAGACACACTCTCACTCTTCAAAACTAGATTAAAGACCTATCTTTTTAGCAAAGCATACACTCAATGCATTACATAGCGGTATGATGCATGATGTGCCCCACGCAGCATTTTGCTTCTTGTTTTTATACACTATGAACAGCAGCTACGCTAATTATTCTCCTTATTCTGTATTTCCACCTGGGGGTACTCATCTTGAGGCCCTCAGACTATGCAGCGCCACTGATGCGATCCAAGACCAGCGACGAGATGATCCCAAGGTTTCTGGACCAGGCCGTATCCTGAGCAACTGCTGTGGTGGTCATCGTGGAGTGAGAGCATGAGACTGATTCCTGTGATGCTCCAAGGACAGACGAGTCTTCGCCGAGGTTCACCGTGCTGCGCCTAGACTGCAGCTCTGCACAAGACGTTTGGCCATAGGGGAAATGGTCGTGCCCAACTGAGCCTGGTTTCTCTCGAGGTTTTTTTTTTTTTTTTTTTTTTTAATCTTCGCTTTGGTGAAGTTTTTTCTCGCCGCTGTCGCCACTGGCTTGCATGGTTCGGGATCTGTAGAGCTGCGCATCGATGGATTTGCTCTTCAGTGTTTGGACTCTGAGTAGTGATTATTAACCCACACTGAACTGAGCTAAACTGAACTGAACTTAATCTCTGAAAATTGAACTGACACGGTTTCAATTCACTATAATCTTCCATGTGAAGCTGCTTTGACACAATCTACATTGTATAAGCGCTATACAAATAAAGATGAATTAACCCTGAGCAAATACTCTGTGTTACATTTAACCCTGCGTTACTTTGTGCCCCGCGCTCCCCTACAATGTAAAAAATGCTGGGTTCCACACAATTCCTTCATGTTGTCTTAACACAAATTGATTAAGTTGTTTGCAAATTTAAGTGCATTGAACATAAAACAATTAGTGTAGCTTGTCCCAAAAAAACCTTAACAATTGTGTTGTTTCAACTCATTTTCAACTCCTTCATCTAGTTTGAACAAGCAGAAAAAAAATCATTTTTGAGTGTAGTTTATGTAGTTTATATACACTTACCAGCCACTTTATTAGGTACACTTTAATAGTACCGGGTTGGAGGTACTGGAAATATTCCTCAGAGATTTTGGTCCATATTGACATGATAGCATCACGCAGTTGCTGCAGATTTGTTGGCTGCACAACCATGATGCAAATCTCCCATTCCACCACATCCCAAAGGTGCTCTTTTGTATTGAGATATGGTGACTGTGGAGACCATTTGAGTACAGTGAACTCATTGTCATGTTCAAGAAACCAGTCTGAGATGATTCGTGCTTTAAGACATGGCGTGTTATCCTGTTGCAAGTAGCCTTCAGAAGATGGGTACACTGTGGTCATAAAGGGATGGACAGGGTCAGCAACAATACTCAGGTAGGCTGCAGCGTTGACATGATGCTCTGGTACTAATAGGCCCAAAGTGTGCCAAGAAAATATCCCCCACACCATTACACCACCAGCAGCCTAAACTGTTAATACAAGGCAGGATGGATCCAGGCTTTCATGTTGTTGATGCCAAATTCTGACCCGACCATCCGAACGACGCAGCAGAAATTGAGCTTCATCAGACCAGGCAACGTTTTTCCAATCTTCTATTGTCCATTTTTGGTGAGCCTGTGTGAATTGTAGCCATGTGCTGTGTGTTCAGAGATGCTCGTCTGCATGCCTCGGTTGTAACAAGTGGTTATTTGAGTTACTGTTGCCTTTCTATCAGCTCGAACCAATCTGGCCATTCTCCTCTGACCTCTGGCATCACTAGATATTTTCTCTTTTTTAGACCATTCTCTAAGCTCTAAACCTCAGACCAATCTCTAAACCCTAGAGATGGTTGTGTGTGAAAATCCCAGTAGATCAGCAGTTTCTGAAATACTGAGACCAGACAGTCTGGCACCAACAACCATGCCACGTTCAAAGTCACTTAAATCACCTTTCTTCCTCATTCTGATGCTCGGTTTGAACTGCAGCAGATCGTCTTGACCATGTCTACATGCCTAAATGCATTGAGTTTCTGCCATGTGATTTGCTGATTAAAAAATTGCATTAACAATCAGTCGGACAGGCGTACCTAATAAAGGGGTTAAGTGTAGTTTATTTTAATAAAAAGCTTATTAATTTTTTTTTTTCAGTTTATTATGCCTTAAGCTTGATCAAATCCACCAAACATCTTTTCAAGTGCCAGAATGGCACAGAAAAAAAAATAAAGAGACAAAGTGGGCAGTTATCTGTCAAGGACTGAGGTGCACAGATCACCCAATTGTGCCGTCAGTGAAAATCCGACAGTTTTTCCTCCACGCAGTCAGCAGCCAGTGGGCCAGCAGAGGAGCTCTGATAAGCGTATCTAGTGAGACATCCAGAGATTATTTCAGGGCTTGAGCTCTGTCACAGGTTGTGCTCTGACTGAGAAGCTGCCAGGTCTGCTGTGGACGGATTAGTAGTGATTATTTCTGACAGTACACTCAAGACAAGCACGCCAACCTACAGTACACACACATACACACACATCGAGCTCAACACAACACAGAATTATGTCACATCGCTGCTCAGGATGAGATGGAGACAATCATTTATCTGCCAAATTAGAAGAGGGAGAGCATGAGGTGGAGAAAAGATAGATGTCTGATGTGTGTGTGTGTGTGTCTGTGTGTGTGTCTGTGTGTGTGTGTGTGTGTGTGTGTGTGTGTGTGTGTGTGTGTGTGTGTGTGTGTGTGTGTGTGTGTGTGTGTGTGTGTGTGTGTGTGTGAAAGAGAAAGAAAATATAGCAGAGTCTGTGATACGGAGGTACGTTTTGTGTCAGCTGTGGAGGATGTCGGGGTCGTCAAAATGCGTTTCCAGAAGTCTCCCAAAACATATGATCTGATATGAGTGATATATCTATCAGGATACTGGCTTTAATCAGGTTATTTCCTTTATTTAACACAGTTTAGAATGGCATTTTAAATTCAGCATTTTAAAAATAAGATGCTTTAGTATCAGTACCAGCAGTACCAATTTACACAACCCAGGCTCATTCTGAAACGTACCCCTGTATACATTTCTGGAAAGCGCCAAACACGTCTCAGGATGTACGTTTTCTTTTGCAGTTTTTGCGAATCCACCAGAGGCTGCTGTGTATGCTTTTTTAGATCTCAACTTTCTCTCACGAGTGCCATTCACGCCTACTTTTTCTATGTAAATCCACTAGAGGCCGCTGTCTACTGACTGACTTACCAATGCACTCATGGTAAAGTCTAGATCGGATACGCGGCCAGCTGGAAGTGCGATATGTACATTAATATAGTACCATTTTTTTATGACACTGTATAACAATAATTAATGTTTTTACAGTACTGTGATGGTCGGGTTTAGGGTTGGGGTGGGGGTAGACGTTAATAAATGGGAAATTTACTAAATAATATAAATAATTCTCGTTGACTTCCGGCCGCTCGTTAATATCCGATCTAGCAATAACCTGCACTCACCCACTCTAAACCCAACCCACAATGTGTTCTCAAAAGCAATCCAGAAAAAGAAAAGCCCTCGCGGCCACCTGATTTTAACCACGTTTTCAAATTTAACCACATTCTCACCCTGTTATTTACCTGTTTATTTTATTTTTTGGTTTTTGTTTTTGTCTTGCCTACTTTCTGGAACTGTTCTTCGTCACGATCATCTTCACTACAGGTCACAAGTCAGCTGACGTATGCAGCAAGCCACCGGACGAACTGGTAACAGCAGAGAAGCCGTCCACATGGAAGTAAGCAGTCAGCTGCTAGCGCAAATAGGAACAGAGTCATACCGCCCCGTAGCATTCGTTTTAAAGACAAAATACAGCCATATGTAGCTCTGGCTACATAATTCGCTACATAAATCTCCAGAAATGTATATAGGACTACGTTTTCAGAATGAGCCTATTGCTTTTACTTTACTCTATTTATTGGTCTTGCAATTGAATACGTTTCCTAACTTAAAAAATAGCATGGTGTTTTTCATTTTTATTCTTTCACATTTTATTCAACCACGATGGTAAATTTGAACATATTTCTAACAAGATTAAAATTGGAACTTTTTTTTTCAACAAACTTAAGGAAAAGACATCTTAAATAATTTTTGACCTCATGGTTTGCTTTGAGAAAAACATATCACATGATCAAAACTTGCAACATAAAAACTGAAATATGAAAATTTAATTTAAATATATATAATATATTTTAAAATAATATTACAGAAAGATTTACAACGTCAAGCTGTAACATCATTAGATGTTGATATTTGGTTGATTTTAGGCTGGACGTTGGACATTGACATCAGCCTGACGGGTTCTGATGTCAACTCGATTTTCATTCCCCGAAAAAATGCAATTCCCACGTTGTGCAACGTCAATCTGACGTCATGTTGACATCCTGTGTCTGCATACTACTAAAATTAAGGATGTCCCGATTATGTTTTTTTTGCCCTTGAGTCTGAGTCATTTGATTTTGAGTATCTACCGATATCGAAACCCGATCCGATACTTCTATAATACATAAAAAAAAGAAGAGCGAAGAAACAGGATGTTCATAATTTTTTATTTAATTCACCTTCAACATTCAACAAGAAAGAAAACAGAGCACTTCTGTGAGGTAGCTTGAACAATCAAGTAATAAATAACAAATAAATTCTTCACTTTTGGAGTTTAGTGTAACAGTAAATATTTTAAAAACATTAATATAAAAACAAAGAGCACCTCAACTTCAAATACCCGGCAGGCAATCCCAAGTTTACATATCTCACTGTTGTCGCCATCAGCTTTATAATACCTCCAGACCGCAGACATACAGTACTCACGCTTTCCGCTTCGAGCTGCTTCCGTGTTCTACTTTGCCAGCATTTAACCAATAGCGTCAACAAAGTGATGTCATGCCGTTTGCTGTTTCTGTGTGAAGTCAAGAAAGAGGTCTAACTCTGTGCCACCGCATTACTATAGATGTGTTAAAAATAATTAGAATATATAAAACATCCGATTCCGATCGAGTCTTAAACTGTGTGATCGGGCCCGATTTCCGATCATGTGATCTAATCTGAACATCCCTAACTAAAATGTCAGCAAAAGTCACTCTGTTCCACTGTAGAGTTGAATTTTCAACATTAAATATCGACAGAGAAGAGATCAACATTCCATAATGCAATTCACAACCGTAAATAAACAGAAAACACTTGTGAATCACAAAATACGGAAACTGTTAATTAACAGATATTTTTACAGTGTATTTTTGAAAAAGTTCTTAAAGCCTAGACTTTTCTGCTTGTTACAATGTAATCTGAAGTAAAAATTTCCACCTTGAAACTTCCATAGCTGAGAGCACTGTGGGAGTAATGTTTTCCCGACAGAAGCGTGAGCTCTGCGGATCCACGACCCGCCTCAGGTGCACCTACGGCATAATCACAAAGCTAATTTCACAAATTATAACGGCTCCCGGTGCATATGGCAGACTGTTACAGCGCCGTGATGAAGTACCTTCTGCGAGAAGTCATGAGGAGAAAAGGCATTAACGTCACAGGTAGATTTATTGAGCGATTTAAGTCGTTAGTCAGTGTAGGTTGTACAACTACCATCATGCCAGTCCTCCATTTCTGACTGACTTCAGAGCAGTCGTTTGATTTAAAGTTGCCTGCTTCCCCGAAGAGCCGCGGAGAACTTTCTAAACAGATGATGCATTAGTGCCTGAAACTTAACGATGAACAGTCGGAGAGACCAATTATGCTCTTTAACATGACTAACTTCGCATTTGACATCACCTCATTTGAATGAGCACATTCTTTTCTTTCTTGGGGTTCGTGTACGTCTTTGACTTTGAATGTGCTTTTAGAGAAGAAGCTAAAAGGTTTATTAATGACGGTTCGCAATGTCATTGTGTTGTCAAAGGTTTTTTCACACTGAAGTCAGAAATGGTAAAACAAGTTGGAGTCAATTGGAGCAGTGATGCTTTTGTTCCCTAAAAAGAAAACGAAAGAGTGAATATTGTGTCCATCCAACCCATTGCACCCAGAGGAAGAGGAATTCGCATTCGCATTGATATTTAAAGTTTAATTCAGGAAATGAGTGGCATATTTTTTTTTTATTTTTTTTTTTTTTATTAGAATATGCAAAAAGGTACACAAATTGGGATCATACAAAAACAGAGAAAATAAAACAAAAACAACAACGAAAAACAAAAACAACAACAATACAGTCAAGTACTGGCAGGTGCGTGTATATATGTGTGTGTGTGTGTGCGTGCGTGTGTGTGTGTGTGCATGTAAAGGTCACTTGGTCAGGTTTGAGTACATACATAAGGGACAATAACAGTCAATAAATGAAGCAAGTGTCATAGATATAAATAAACAAATAGAAAGAAACCAGTCAGTGGTAGAGAGTGACAATGCTAATAATGTATGATAGTAATGATGACAGTAAAGAGAAAGGACAACAGTAATGACTGACAACAACAATAATAATAAATCACAAGTACTACACCAACTGCTACTACAGAAAGCTACTAATATCACAACTACTATTGCTGTTGCTACTACAGCCATAACAACAACAACTACTACTACGTCTACTACTACAACATCTATTACAACTGATACTACTACAACAACGTCTCCTACTACTACTGATACTACTACAAAAATCACTACTACTACAACGTCTACATCAACAACATCCTCTACTTCTGATACTACTACACAGACTACTACTACTACTACACCAACACCTTTACTACTTCTGGTACCACTATACCAACGACATCTACTACTACAAAAAATAATAATAATAATAAACAAATAAATAAAATAACTACTACAACTACTACTTCAACAATCCCAACTACAAATACAATCGTTACTACTACAATGACTACCACTTCTACTACTACTACTACTACTGAGTGAGTGGCATATTGATACTTTGCTTGAGATACTGCAGCCACATAACACAAATTTCCAATGCAATCTCACACCAATAGACTGATTTTATGCGGCTGCCGTTTTAAAAAGCAAAAGCGAGGCTGAGGTGGGAAGAAACACAGAAGTATCTCCTGGAGTCACACAGGAATAGCGTCTGCGATGGCGTATTGTTGTGTTTCTGGCTATATATCTTATCAGCGAAGAAAAATTGACACAAATTTATAATTTCACCGCCTTCCGAATGACCTGAAGGTTCTAAATGGATAGCTGAAAATGAGTTCTGATATCCCTTTTTAATTTTCACTAAGGCAAATGGCACTCGTTAGCTATCGTTTTCTTTCCCAAACACATGTTTTAGATGCCAATTATCAAACTCAAGTCAATGAACTGAATATTTCACTATATTAGACGTGTCATGATACTCAATTTTCTGTACTGAAATAAAAAAAACGTCAATTCTCCGCTAACATTTATGAGCGCATTCTTAAACATCGCTGATTTGCCATAGTATTCATTAGTGCTCAACAGAAACAACTGTGATTGGTCATAAAGGCCATCAGTTGCACTTCACAGATGCTTACCGAGTTCAAGCACAGACGAGCGAGCTGCTGATGAATCGACTGATCTTCGCAGCTTCAAAATGCTCCAGTGTCCGTGTATCTGTGTTTGCAATCTGTGGAGAGTGGTGAACTGATGACGTTCACGGCCAATCGCAGTCATTTCTGTTGAGCACTGGTGAATACTTTGGCAAATCAGTGCTGTTTAAGAACACGCTCAATGGCGGGAAAGGACGTTTTAAAAATTTCAGTATTTTTACCGAGTGCAAACACAGACGAGCGATCTGCTGATGAATCGACTGATCTTCGCAGCTTCAAAACGCTCCAGTGTTCGTGTATCTGTGTTTGCAATCTGTGGAGAGTGGTGAACTGATTACGTTCACGGCCAATCGCAGTCATTTCTGTTGAGCACTGGTGAATACTCTGGCAAATCAGTGCTGTTTAAGAACACGCTCAATGGCGGGAAAGGACGTTTTAAAAATTTCATTACCGTGACAACACTATTACTGACAACACAAGGGTGTGCTACAGACTGCATTGTTTTATCGCTCACCGGGTTACATAGACTGAAGCAGGGAAGTGTCCCCACGGTGTTTACCTGGTGCCATGAACTGAAGCCTAGAGGGACACTTAAGCGTATTACTCTTAAAGAGATTGTGATTGTATGATTTGCTTTTAATTGATTAAATTAAACTTAACTGAATTATATTAAAGTGATGTTTACATCATATCTGCACTTTGAAATCGCGGCAACAGCTGGAGGTTTGTAGTCTACAGCATGTTGTTGCAATGTTTACAGTGCTGATCCTATACTTCTGGGTTTCTTCCCACTGCAGCATCCCTTCCGGTTTTTTAAAATGGCGGCCGCGTGAAATAAGCGTATTGTAATGTTTTGATTTAGTGGCTAATTCCTAACACCAAACATCGTTGAGCGATGAGCAAGTAAAGCTCAAAACATGACAATAATTGGCCATTGACCAATAATGAGCAAAATAGGTGAGTTGTGTTGTGTTCAATGGCATTTTTTTCTGTTATGTGCCTTTAAAGCCAGGGTCAAACTAGAGTTTGAGCTTGTGAAATTCTGTTACGCGATGCTGCGAAAAGGTGTGGGATTAAACAAGTTTCATAGACAAAAGCAAGCGATTAGTACGTATTAAGCATGGGCGATACCACAATTTTTTAATGCGATACAATACCGATATTGATACTTTTTGTTAACATTTATACAATACCGATATCGATACCACTTATTATTTAAAATGTTAATGTAATTTTTCAAAATAATGTTAATTAAAAAAAATCATTGCATGTAAATATATATATATATATATATATATATATACTGTAGTGCGTGTGTGTGTGTGTGTGTGTGTGAAATATACATTCACGCACACACATCCATATTGTATATACACCAGGGCTATTCAATTAGTTTGTCACGGGGGCCAGTTCATGAAAAGCATCCCAAACGAAGGGCCGGAGAGATATGACTTGCAATATAAATGATGACACAACTGCATTTAAGAGCCAATTATGTATTTTTGCTCCTTTAGACACCCACGTTGTATTTGTCTACAATAAAATGGTAATATATTGTATTTTGAAACTATATAATATCACTGCATTGTACAATAAGTTTTTTTAACAAACACTCAAATGTTGTATTTCACAGCACAACAAAATCAGTGTATTGCTTAAGTAGGCTTCTTCTACATTCAGATACGTTCATATGTTCTGTTTTGAACTGCATAACAATTATGGATGCAACAATTATAGATTTTGGTTGTACGATTATATAGTGTGAAGAATAATCAGGGTTTTACAGTTATTACATCTAATGTAAATTTAAGCTTTATATTAGCAAGATTTAGATCTGGACATCCCTAACTAATATTAAAAAACCTTTAAAAGGCATTTTCATTAGTAATAGTTTTTATGCTGAAGGTTTTTCTGTGCTTATAGGGCTACACAATTTAATTATGTGTGTGTTTATAGAGAGGAACGGGAGAAAATAATATAATAATAATTGTTATGAAGGTCGGCGCCAATATTTAGATTAACTGTTGTTATCATCTGCGTTCATACATACATAATCATTTTAATAATAGTTCGTCTAACATGTCTTTTGTTTACATTGCACTGAAAGCTAAGCACAACTCTCGCCGTTACAGCATGAGATGTTTTCTACTGCGTGCGCCCATTCAGCCGCGAGCGCGTTGCTCCGCTTGCGCCCGCATATTGGCATATATATTCTTACGACATAACAAACTTGCGCGTGGGAAAGACGTGATATGGGAACGGCCCGCGGCTATAGTTATTACAGTGTGCGTGCATATTAGCTTCGGTGGACAAGCTCGGAACTTTAAACTAGCGCACAGTTGGCAACTTGGCGTAACTTTGTTGAGCAGTTTTGTTTCGTGTGGCAGAACAGAAATGCAGAAATGCGGCTTAGAGAAGCCTTTACGATTAATTAACCATGACGAATTAAAGCGCAGTTAATAGTGAAATCGGTTAATCGTTGCATCCCTAATAACGATATCAGTGCATTGTACAAAAGACCTTTTCTACAAACATATTAAAATGTATTCAGCTGCTCTCGCCACTGTCAGGTGACTCACACTCTGCGCAGCTCATGCTGTATTGAACAGACGCACGTCACTTCATAACTATAGCTGCCGTTTTTTTGACTGAACTAAATTTATTCTTGATGTCTTGGTCACACTATTTGGAGGGCCGGAACAAATTGCCTCGGGGGCCGGGTTCGGCCCGCGGGCCGCCAATTGAATAGCCCTGATATACACTCTACATACACATACATACTGTATATACACACTGCACAGATACACACACACACTTATATTTGATCTTATTCACCTAATGGTAACGAGAGAGACAGAGAGAGCTGATTTATTATTCTGATATATTATTTTATTTATATTTAATTATTATTATTATACTATATATTATAATAATATAGTACTATTTGCTGTGTGTACTACTATTTGCTGAGCAGGGCGTGTTCTTTGTACGTGTTTATAAAGGCTGCTTGTATTGTTGCTGTGTATGAATTTCTTATCACAAATATTGCTTGTGCAGCGCTTTTTCAGCTGATAAGCACCACAACACGCTGCGTTACGTCTCTGCCATTGTGTCATTCCGTAGTGCAGAAGTGTGCAACTTGCTTGTGTTGAGTACGTAAGTTATCTGAAAGGCATGAATATGATCGCTCACGTCATGTTCCGCCGCAGATTGATTGGTGTAACGTCTTGTATACAAAGCGTCACTGACAATCCTGTACACAACGCTAAAACATTTAGTTATGCAGAAATTATTAAAAGATAGTTAAAATATCGATACTTTAAAAAAATATCGATACCAAATTAAAAGCTTATTAATTAATTAAAAGATATATCGATACTCGAGCATCGATGTGCACATGCCTAGTTCATATTTTACATTTCTGTACAGACAGGTCATGCTTTGATCTTCTATTGGTCCCACGCAGTCATGTGATACTCTTTCACAGGTCAGAGTTCACCGAGCTTGAACTTTGCTACGCAGCGACATGCAAAACGTTTCCAGTCTGCCTCATTCGCATGAGTATGAATGGACATTTATGGGGTGAAAAGTGCAGTGAGTTGGCTTAATATTGCTAACTGATGATAAGTCATGCGAACACTATATAAACACAGAGGAAATCAAAATTAGGGTTACAACCTACAATTTGATACATTTCTAGGTTATTTGATTAAGAGTAAAAGAATTTTTAAGCGTTTGTATTCATTAAATATACATTAACTTAAAACGTTTTCCTGAAATTAGAGAACACTTTCAGATCCTTTCAGTCATTGGTGTTCAGTTATACCACACCTGGTGGTCATTTCCTTAATTGCCTGACAAAACCTATTTAAGTTTCAGCTGAACTTTCAAACCTTCAATGACTCTGCAAGATGGTGAACGTATGCAATGTTAAGCTGCAGTCACACTAGAGTTTGAGCCTGCGAAATTCTGTCGTATGGCGCTGCAAAAAGGGGTGGGATTAAACAAGATGATTAGACATTAAAAAAAGCGAGCGATTGCTCCATGTTTTAAATTTCTGTTCAGAGAGGTCATGTTTTGATCCTCGATTCGTCTCACGCAGTCAAGTGATCTCACAGGTCAGAGTTCACCAAGCTTGAACTTTGCACCGCAGCGAAATGCGAAACTCGACTGACGCATTCACGTGCGTATGAATGGAAGTCTATGGGGAGTAAAGTCCAGTGTGACCGCGGCTTGAGTCTTTCCAAGCCTGTAACTTGAATATTTGCACATTTCCTAAATCCCTAACTATTCAAGTCTTTATGGCAGAATAAAATCATTAGATTTTAATTTCAGACTTTATTATGACATGAAGGAAAAGTTTATTATTTAAGGTTTTAAAAAAATGCTTCTGATTAATGACTAAAAAAAACATTAGGAGGAGTTTTAATTGTCTTCTGCAAAGTTCTGTCAGACATTTGGCAAGAAAAACACCAGAATCTTTGCAGTCAAAGTTCTCTGCAAGTTCAAACTTCATTTAACCACACATTTTAATATTGTGTAAACCATTTGTACAAACTAAAAATGCTTGGTTGTTTTAACATCATGTTGATTCAAAGGTGGACAAACCCAGCCATTAAAAATTAACCCAACATAAGAACTTTGTTGACATAATTATATTCCTTTAAAGCCGAAGTCACACTAGAGTTTGAGCTTGCGAAATTCTGTCATATGGCGCTGCGAAAAGGGGTGGGATTAAGCAAGATGATTAGACATTAAAAAAAGCAAGCGATTGCTCCATGTTTTAAATTTCTGTTCAGAGAGGTCATGTTTTAATCCTGGATTGGTCTCACGCAGTGAAGTGATGCGATTTCGCAGGTCAGAGTTCACCAAGTTTGAACCTTGCACCGCAGCAACCTGCGAAATCTGACGCATGACCCTGCGTTTCCGGTCTGACGCATTCGCGTGCGTATGAATGGAAGTCTATAGAGGGAAAAGTCCAGTGTAACCGCGGCTTTATACTGAGACAAGGTAAATATTGTGCTGTATATAGAACCATTATAGCTAAGTTACTGTACAAAGTAAACCTGATTCAACGTTCACAAACCAGGACTCCTGTTGTTTGATTAAAGCATCCTCGTTTATAGTTGTATACACTGTGCTAATTTCAACGGTTATGAATTACATAGTTCCAAAAGTATTTCAAAATGCTATAAAAAGTATCAAGTTTACCACTTACTGCTTCTTGAAGTGCAGTTGGACCACAGAGTTGGAACAGATTTTTTAATCCCAGTTTCTTTGTAAATCCTGTCTTGTTGACATGATTATATTTTAATATTGAGACAAGGTAAATATTCTGCTGTATGTAGAACCATTATAGCTAAGTTACTGTACAAAGCAAACCTGATTCAACGTCCACAAACCTAGACTCCTGTTGTTTGATTGAAGCATCCTCATTTATAGTTGTCTATGCTATGTGCTGATTTCTCCGGTTATGAATTACGTAGCTCCAAAAGTATTTAAAAATGCTATAAAAAGTGTCAAGTTTACCACTTACTGCTTCTTGAAGTGCAGTTGGACCACAGAGAGTTGGAACTGATCTTTTAATCTCAGTTTCTTAGCAAATCCTGTCTTGTTGACATGATTATATCACTTTAATACTGAGACAAGATAACATATGCCTGTTATATAAAAAGAGGATTGCTGTGTTTATACCACTTCAATATGAATGTGGACAATATGCCTACACGCATTTGTGTCAAAACAGCTCCCAAAAGTTGTACTACTTCTCCAATGTCATTTTAGAGCTAGTATCTGAATGATTCTTCATAGCATAATGTCTTAAGTGATGAGAAAACAGGTGATTTTGCTCACATTTTAAGATAAGGCTGAACAGCATGAAATGCCATCAGTCTAGAGATTTTTGACGCGCTGAATGTCCGAAATTATAAATATTTAAAATAGGCACTATTCTTAAAAATAAACTGCATAGTTGCAATCTAAACAACTACATTTTCGCCCAAAAAAAAAAGCCTCAAAAGCACATTGTTGTCCAACAGTTGCAATAATTGTCAAACGGTAATGTAAGCTTCAGTGAAGGTTCTACCAGGAAGACTCTAATTCTACATCATTCTTCATAATTATCAATTCAGCCAATAATGATCAAGCAAGTTATATAAATAAGCCGTCTAAACAATTTCCTTCGCTGATCATAGGTGACATAACTGAAGTTCCCTCCAACCTCCCCACCACCACCACCACCAGGTTGGGCTCCATTCTCACTGGGGGTTGGCACCGTATTTGCCAGCTCTTCACGAGACCTGCATCATTGATGGGCTTAGACCAAAGGACTATACACAAAAAACAGTAACTGAAATTACTATGTTTTATGCATTCTCAATAAATGTTATGACGTTTTTCCGCCTCCCGAGTCTTTCTGGTAGAAATGATTTTAATCCTCCTCAAGAGGCTGTGTGAGTGCAGTTTTTGCAGAATAATGCACGGCTATCAGCCAATCACAGAGAACCACACAGAACTGTTCAAAACAAATAATAATTGTTATAAATAGGAAAATATACTAAGACATTCTTCTGTTACAGGCATATTAGGAGTAAAGAGCAGGCAGGGGAACATTAGTTGTATTTACAATAACCCTAGTAATTAATTTGTCATCAATTTATCACATAAGACAAATAATGCAATCTAAATAAAACTTTCACATGCAACCATTTTAATCTCAAAAATCTGTTTACATCCCATTAAAAATAGATTTGTATTGTATTGGAGCTATTTACAACCCTTTTTAAACAATTCAATTGACGTGCTAACTTGGGCTGAACACCAAAACTGGAAAGTTCAGCACATCTGCAATGAAGTGGAATAATGTGTGACGCACTGAACGTAATGTTGTTGTTAGCTGTGTGCCAGTTCAGTGACCACATCCAATGGCTTTATCCCAAATTGTGCACTAAACCCACACAGTCTTCTGCTAATCTGCATTTCTGTGACTTAATGCTGCTTTTACTATCAGGCAGAAGTCTTCCCAGAAGCATAAAATTGCATCTTATGTTATCATCTAAACCACTTTAAAGTGTTTTCGATATAAATATTAGTTATCTAATTTGGATATCTGAATAAGTTGAAATGCAACTACACGTAGAGTGTAATGCAACATTTTCTAAAAAAAAAAAAAAAAAAAAGCATCTGTCGTCAGTAAACAATGAATCTTGGGATAGTCTGGGTTGTGAAGGATTCATAATTGTATATTTTCTTGACAATTATTTTCATACAGTAGCCTTCAATATGAGAGCACTTTTCTCGTCCTTCTGTGACCACAATTGGTTTTTGAATGCAGTCTTCGATGAATGAAACCTATGTACAGGGACAGCTATTGAATCATAAGTGTCCTAAATATTATGTCATTGCACTAGTCCTTGCTTCAGGCTTACTGTTCATAGGGTAATTTTTTTTTTTACTGTTTGCGAAATATAAGTAGCGCATCACAAAACTTTGTGTATACAATAATTGTGTAATATCAAAGTCCAATTTTATTTTATACACCTAACCCTATGCTTTCCACTACGCCTACGCCTGAACATCATGTTGTTGCTCATAAAAACTAGTACGTCCAGCCTGATCTCACAAGGAAACGATTTTACGTTTTGTCAATTTAGTGGCTAATTCGTATGAATTCATGCGATAGTACGAAAATGGAAACATTTTTAAAGTAAGCATGGCACCAAACTCCACCCCTAAACCCAACCGTCATTGGCGGATAAGCAAATCGTACTAAATTGTGTTGAATAATATCTTACAAGTCCATACGAATTAGCCACTAAATCAAAAAGCTACTGTATGAATTGCCGTGAAATAGCATTGGTAGGTCACATAAGATTTAGTTTGCAGTAGTCATTCCTGAAGGCAAAAGCACAGTGATGTTTAACCGTTTACTCACTTGAAATGCTGTTTTGCGATGTATTTGGACTCTGGACAGTGTTCATTTTCAGCTCAAAAGCGTTACACAAGCTGGATTCACTAGTCAAATGTGCTAGCTAGAAACTGGGAACATATATGGTTACAAGGAGATAATGCAAACATAAAATGATGAATAAAAATAAACATTGTTATCATTTGATGGAATGGACACAAATGTAGTTATCATTATAATTATACATTATAAGGGATAAAGTACATCCACCAGGCTGTTGTTATCACAGAATAAAGCCTAAAAAGGCTTACAGTATCAGCAGCCTAATGCATAGCACTGTTGTGTAAAAACTAAAAGGTCTGCAGAAGAGCATCTCTGAATGCACAACACATCCAACCTTGAGGCAGATGGGCTACAGCAGCAGAAGACCACACCGGGTGCCACTCCTGTCAGCTATAAACAGGAAACAGGCTACAATTCGCACAGGCTCACCAAAATTGTACAATAGAAGATTGGAGAAACGTCTGGTCTGATGAGTCTCGGTATCTGCTGCCACATTCGGATGGTAGGGTCAGAATTCAGCATCAACAACATGAAAGCATGGATCCATCCTGCCTTGCATCAACGGTTCGGGCTGGTGGTGGTGTAATGGTGTGAGGGATATTTTCTTGGCACATTTTTGGCCCATTAGTACCAATTGAGCATCGTGTCAATGCCACAGCCTACCTGAGTACTGTTGCTGACCATGTCCATGCCATTATGACCACAGTGTACCCATCTTCTGATGGCTGCTTCCAGCAGGATAAGGCGTCATGTCATTAAGCGCAAATCATCTCAGACTGGTTTTTTGAACATGACAATTAGTTCATTGTACTCAAATGGCCTCCACAGTCACCATAACTCACTCCAATAGAGCACCTTTGAGATGTGGTGGAACGGGAGATTGACATTATGGCGGTGAAGCCGACAAATTTGCAGCAACTGTGTGATGCTATCATGTCAATATGGACCAAAATCTCTGAGGAATATTTCCAGTACCTTGTTGAGTCTATGCCACGAAGGATTAAGGCAGTTCTGAAGGCAATAGGGGGTCCAACCCGGTACTAGTAAGGTGTACCTAATAAAGTGGCTGGTGAGTGTACTGTATATATATATTTTTTATCTTTAAATTAAGTTATTTAAATGTATAAAAAACGTTTTTCTTTTTTTTTCTTGTAGATGTCTTTTGTCTGTACCATTGTAAAAATTCAATAAACTTTAATGTAAAAAAAAAAAATCATCTCATAATCTCAGTTTGTCATCTTCTTCCTTTGAGCAAGTGTCTAATTGTGGCCACCATTTCTCTCGGGCACAACTTTTCTTCTTGGCTCTCGTTCTGTTCAGCATGCTGTGCGAGGTGTGTTTTCATCATGTTAGTGAATCAGAGCACAATGGCAGTGAGTGGCAGGTGAGGTGAGCGCAGACTTCAGCCCCTGAGGAGAGTTCAGCTGCGACATTGTTCAGATGTTGCCTAGATGCTGTTTGGACGCTGTTCAGTCGATTGCAGGCATTAGAGAGGCAGATGTCAAGCGTGTCCTGCAGGGGATCACAGGAACCGTGTGTCCTTGTCTAGTTGCCCTGCATAACACTGAACTCATATACAGCTGAAGTCAGAATTATTAGCGCCCATGTATATTTTTTATCCCCAATTTCTGTTTAACGGTGAGATTTTTTTTTTAACACATTTCTAAACATAATAGTTTTAATAACTCATCTCTAATAACTGATTTATTTTATCTTTGTCATGATGACAGTACAGAATATTTGACTAGATATTTTTCAAGATACTAGTATTCAGCTTAAAGTGACATTTAAAGGCGTAAGGCTAATTAGGCAAGTCATTGTATAATGATGGTTTGTTCTGTAAACAATCGAAAACAAATATAGCTTAAGAGGGCTAATAATATTGACCTTAAAATGGTTTTTAAAAAATGTAAAACTCCTTTTATTCTAGCCAAAACAAAACAAATAAGACTTTCTCCAGAAGAAAAAATATTATAGGAAATAATGTGAAAAATTCCTTGCTCTGTTAAACATCATTTGGGAAATATTTGATAAAGAAAAGATAATTCACAGGAGGGCGAATCATTCTGACTTCAACTGTACCTTTATAAAGCACACATGCTTACAGAAACACACACACACACACATCAGCTCTCATTGGCTCATGCAAGATCGCACACAAACACACAAGTGTGCGGGTGCTGGAGTGAATGCACACATATAAAGCATTATTTATGCATAGCAGGGCATACCGTACACAACTGTGGGCACTCGTTACTCTTCTGGTGTATGGAGCTGTAACTTCATGCCTGTTCAAAAGATTTGTGTCAGGCTTATATTTGTAGAGGAAATCACAACCCAGGTTTATTCTGATTTAAATACCCCTACATACATTTTTGGAGAGAGCAAAATACGTCCCAGGAGCTACGATTTTTTTTTTTTTTTTTTTGCAGTTTTTGTTTTTGCGAATCCACCAGAGGGTGCTGTGTATGCTTTTTCAGATCTCAAATTTCTCTTGTGAGTGCCATTCGCACCTGCTGTTCTTGCATAAATCCACCAGAGGCCGCTACTGACTGACTGACTGACTGACTGATAACCCCACCCACCCCCTTCCCTAAATCCAACCAATAGTGTTTTCAAAAGCATCGATTGACCCGCTCACCCCTTTCCCTAAACCCAACCGACAGTGTTTTCAAAAGCAATCCAGAAAAAGAAAAGCTCTCACCTGATTTTTACCACGTTTTCAGATCTTACCACATTCTCACCCTGTTATTTACTTGTTTATTTTATTTTTAGGCTTTTGTTTTTATCTTACATGCTTTCTGGAACCGCTCTTCACCGGACTCGAACCCCGTTGACGCAGTCAACTCCCCTCTACATCTGAAGCCCACCGATGTACTGGAATCCACATGGACCCAAGATTCCCACAGAAATCATGGTTTAGGGTTACATTTTAGTATGGCGGCATGCGAGAGATCTGCAGAGTGGATGGCAACATCAACAGCCTGAGGGTATCAAGACATTTGTGCTGCCCATTACATTACAAACTACATCAGAGGGCAAATTCTTCAGCAGGATAGCGTTCCTCATACTTCAGCCTCCACATCAAAGTTCCTGAAAGCAAAGAAGGTCAAGGTGCTCCAGGATTGGCCAGCCCATTCACCAGACATGAACATTATTGAGCATGTCAAGGGTACAATAAAGAAGGAGGCACTAAAGATGAATCAATGAGTCTTGATGAACTCTGGGAGTCCTGCAAGAACGCTTTATTTGCCATTCCAGATGACTTTATTATTAAGTTATTTAAGTCATTGCAGAGATGTATGGATGCAGTCCTTCAAGCTCATGCGAGTCAGACACAATATTCATTGTTTTTCCACTGCAGCATGACTTTATATTCTATACTGGACATTATTTCTGTTAAGTGACAAGACTTTTGTCTAAGCAAAGTCAGACCTTACTGTCCTAATGAAATCATTAAAAAGGCATGATCATATTTTACTTTGCCTTTCATATAAGCCACTTCTGATACCAAATGATCAACTAGAAGTCAAGTTATTATTTGCTGTTCCTAAAACTTTGAAAGGCGACAAGACTTTTGTCAGGTAGTGTATATCATTACAGATGTACATTCCAGTGTCAAAAAAAATTATGTTTGATGAACACAGTCACCCATATTATAAATGGTCATAACCATGACAATTACCTGCCAGAACTGACAATATATCCAAAATAAAGACAAACAGTTTGTCTTATAAACCTATAGAGCATTTTGAAGAAAGTAAACAATAACAGTAGTCTTAACATGTATCCTGTTTTACATTTTTCATTTCCATATTTTCTGAGAATCCTAAAAGGTCCACATATTGATCAATAATGTCGTGACAGCTGTTTTAACATTAAGATGTGATTGAATTGCCTCTTGTTACAGTCATGAAACAGTTTGACAACAAGCAGGAAATGTTCATGGCCCAAAGACATCGCCCCGTTGAAATGGTCGATAAACATATGACACCAGTGATGCTCAATATCATATGTATATACAGTGGGTATGGAAAGTATTCAGACCCCCTTACATTTTTCTCTTTGTTATATTGCAGCCGTTTCCTAAAATCATTTAAGTTCAGATTTTTCCCATATTGACAGAAAAAACACAATTGATATTTTTGCAGATTTATTAAAAAAAGAAAAACTGAAATATCACATGGTTCTAAGTATTCACACCCTTTGCTGAGTATTTAGTAAAAGCACCCTTTTGAGTCTTTTTGGGAGATGCAACAAGTTTTTAACACCTGGATTTGCCATTCCTCCTTGCAGATCCTCTCCAGTTCCGTCAGGTTGGATGGTAAACGTTGGTGGACAGCCATTTTTAGGTCTATCCAGAGATTCTTAACTGGGTTTAAGTCAGGGCTCTGGCTGAGTCACAGAGTTTTTGTGAAGCCTTCATTATTTTAGCTGTGTGCTTAAGGTCATTGTCTTGTTGGAAGGTAAACCTTTGGTCCAGTCTGAGGTCCTGAGCACTCTGGGGAAGGTTTTTGTCCAGGATGTTCCTGTACTTGGCCTCGATTGCAACCAGTCGTCCTGTCCCTGCAACTGAAAAAAAAAAAAAAACCCACAGCATGATACTGCCACCACAATGCTTCACTGTTGGGACTGTATTGCACGGGTGATAAGCAGTGGCCAACAAGTTATATCTTGGTCTCAGACCATAGAATCTCATTTCTCACCATCTTGGAGTCCTTCAGGTGTTTTTTTTAGCAAACTCCATGTGGGCTTTAAGTGTCGAACCACTCTGCCATAAAGCCCCAACTGGTGGAAGGCTGCAGTGATGGTTGACTTTCTACAACTTCTTCCCATCTCCCGGCTGTATCTCTGGAGCTCAGCCACAGTGATCTTTGGGTTCTCCTTTACCTCTTTCACCAAGGCTCTTCTCCCCCGATAGCTCAGTTTGGCCAGATTGCCAGCTCTAGGAAAGGTTCTGGTCATCCCAAACGTCTTCCATTTAAGGATTATGGAGGCCACTGTGCTCTTAGGAGTGCAGCAGAATTGTTTTTGTAACCTTGGCCAGATCTGTGCCTTGCCCCAATTCTGTCTTTGAGCTCTTCAGGCAGTTCCTTTGACCTCATGATTCTCATTTGCTCTGACATGCATTGTGAGCTGTAAGCTCTTAAATAGACAGGTGTGTGGCTTTTCTAATTAACTCCAATCAGTATAATCAAACACAGCTGATCTCAAATGAAGGTGTAGAACCGTCTCAAGGATGATCAGACCACCTGAGTTAAATATATGAGTGGCACAGCAAAGGGTGTGAATACTTAGGATCATGAGATGTTTAAGTTTTTCTTTTTAATAAATCTGCAAAAATGTCAACAATTCTGTGTTCTGCCAATATGGGATGCTGTGTGTTCATTGAGGGAAAACATATCTTGATTTTAGCAAGTGGCTGCAATATAACAAAGAGTGAAAAGTCTAAAGGGGTCTGAACACTTTCCATACCCACTGTATATATGTGTAGACTATAAACGTTCTTTCTTCATTTATTTTAAGTTCTAATTTGCATTGACCCTCCAAACAAAGAATTAGAAAGAGGGTTATATGTTTTTGATGCTGGAAAACTAATCACTGACAACGCCAATGTGAGACACATCCTGCACAGCGGCGACAGCAGAAAGTGTGTTTTAAGTTTGGTGCACCACTGACATGTTTCTGTGTGCATCTAAAACGCAGCTGACAGCCTGGTGAATGGTGTGTCTCCAGGCTACACGATCGAAGAGCGCAGACCATTAGTGGTGGTCAATATGACGCACCAAGGGACTGCTTCAAGTCAAGTCGCCTTTATTTCTTTACCACTTTATGCAATGTAGACCATGTCAAAGACGCTTTACAAGGATGAACAGGAAAATAAACAAAGTCAATCATTGAACAGACTTTTAAATAATAAAAGTGAATCTTTTAACCAGTGGAAAACAGAGGATTGCCTATACACATATACTCTTCTGGACTAGTGTTTAATTCAATTCAATTCATCTTTATTTGTATAGCACTTATACAATGTAGATTGTGTCAAAGCAGCTTCACATGGAAGGTTATAGTGAATTGAAACAGTGTCAGTTCAGTTTTCAGAGATTAAGTTCAGTTCAGTTTAGCTCAGTTCAGTGTGGGTTAATAATCACTACTGAGAGTCCAAACACTGAATAGCAAATCCATCGATGCGCAGCTCTACAGATCCCAAACCATGCAAGCCAGTGGCGACAGCGGCGAGGAAAAAACTTCACCAATTGGCGAAAGTGAAGATTTAAAAAACCTCGAGAGAAACCTGGCTCAGTTGGGCACGACCATTTCCCCTATGGCCAAACGTCTTGTGCAGAGCTGCAGTCTAGGCGCAGGAAGCTGGACCTCAGCGAAGACTCGTCTGTCCTTGGAGCATCACAGGAGTCAGTCATGCTCTCGCTCCATGAAGACCACCACAGCAGCTGCTCAGGATACCGCCTGGTCCAGAAAACCTTGGGATCATCTTGTCGCTGGTCTCGGATCGCGTCAGTGGCACTGCATAGTCTGAGGGCCTCGAGATGAGTACCCCCAGGTGGAAATACAGAATAAGGAGAATAATTAGCGTAGCTGCTGTTCATAGTGTATATAAACGAGAACCAAAATGCTGCGTGGGGCACATCATGCGAGTGTACGCTTTGCTAAAAAGATAGGTCTTTAATCTAGTTTTGAAGAGCGAGAGTGTGTCTGAGCCTTGGACATTATCAGAAAGGCTATTCCAAAGTTTAGGGGCCATAAATGAGAAGGCTCGACCTCCTTTACTCGACTTTGATATTCTAGGCACTACCAGAAGCCCTGAGTTTTGAGATCTTAAAGAGCGGGTTGGGTTGTAGCGAGACAGGAGGTTGGTTAGATAAACAGGAGCTAGATTATTTAAAGTTTTATAGGTAAGGAGTATTTTTTTCAATTCAATATGAAACTTAACAGGCAGCCAGTGTAAGTAGGATAAAATTGGGGTGATATGATCATATTTTCTAGACCTGGTAAGAACTCTGGCAGCTGCATTTTGGACTAGCTGGAGTTTGTTAATAGAGGATGCTGGGCAACCAGCAAACAGAGCATTACAGTAGTCCAACCTAGAAGTCATGAAAGCATGAACTAGCTTTTCTGCATCTGATATGGATAGCATACTTCGCAATTTAGCGATATTTCTCAGATGAAATAAGGCAGTTTTTGTGACATGGGATATATGATTTTTGAAAGTTAAATTGCTGTCTAATATGACACCCAGATCTTTTATAGTAGAGCTAACGCTAACTTTGTATTCCTCTAGTTGCAGGTCCAGTTGTGAGAACTGCTGTGTACAGGATTTAGGCCCAATAAGTAATAATTCTGTTTTGTCTGAATTTAAGAGAAGAAAATTGTTGGTCATCCAGTCTTTAACATCTTTGATACACTCGGTTAGCTTAGACAGTTCAGACATCTCATCAGGTTTAGTTGAAATGTATAATTGAGTATCGTCTGCATAGCAATGAAAGCTGATCCCGTGTTTTCTAATAATGTCCCCCAGGGGAAGCATGTATATTGTAAACAGCAAGGGGCCTAAAACTGCAAGGGGCCTAAAACTGTGTAAAAGTGTGTATCGCTCCCTGGTTAGCCAAGCCTTGATCATGTAACCATTACACAACTAATAGACTGCAAATACCGGTTCTGGCAAAATATTCACATACCAAGCACAAATGGTCATTTATATTGTGGACAGAGAAACACACCAGTCTGGATGAATTGTTGGAGATGCTCTTCAGTGTTTCGGCTTTCAGCAGTGACATTTACATTACACTGAACTGAACTCAATTGAACTTCAACTGAAAACTGAACTGAAGTTGTTTCAATTCACTAGAACTTCACCTATGTTAAGCTGCTTTGACAACCCACATTGTAAAGAGTGCTCTAGAAATAAAGATGAAGTAAATTGAACGAAGCTTAGATGGAATAAACCCTTAACGCCGTTTTAAAACAAAAACACAAGTTAACCACTATGTCGAATGCAACGTTGACCTTAACCAGTATGTTGTCAATCTCTTTGTCAAGGCAAAAATGTAAAATACATTACTCCACATACATTTCATTGCATGTTTCAGATGACAAATCCAGTAGAGGGCGCTCTTTATATTGATGCAAATCTGAAATGCGTTAAGTAGGGTACACATTTATCTAAATGTATTTGTGGATAAGGGCTTATTGAAGACGCAAACCATTTCAAACGATTCAGTTCGATTTGGTGAACTGGTTAGAGAAGATCTAATTAAAAAGAATGATTCGTTCGCGATCAACCATCACTATTGTACATGTCCACAAGAAGGCAGGACTTGTCGTACATATCACTAGCTAACCACTGACCTAAACCCTTCCCTTAAGTGTTTTTCAAAACTAGATGTACAAGAAAAGTGCACTGTGACCATGTAGTTTTACCTTGATTTTACATTGCTTTATTTCTTTTGTGAAACCATGTTTCACTGGACTCAAACCTGAGCATTCTGCATCAGTAGTACAACACTGTACAAAGTTTTCAATTTCTTTGTCAACCTTGCCATCCAAGGAAATGATGCCTCCCAATAATGGAAGTGATCATTTATTTTTTAACTCTGGACCACCAATAGAGATGAATGAGAAACGTGGAAGACTTTCTAAATTAACCAATAAACTCAGCCGAGACTCAATGAAAATATGTGCATCAGCCTACAGTTTTGCAAAACGTAAAATCCATTTTTCCTGGCACGTTTTGTTGCACATTTCAGATGACAAAATCCACTAGAGGGCGCTGTTTATATTGATGTGAATCTGAAATACGTTATTTAGGGTACATTTTTGTTTTGCTTTTCAGATATACATACTACTTGTATCAGGCATGTTAAAAAGTTTATTTTGTGGATAAGGGCTTACTGGACACATAAACAATTTTAAACGATTCAGTTCAATTTGGTGAACTGGTTTAAGAAGAACAATTAAAAAGAATCATTCGTTCCCAATCGGCCATCGCCATTGTACATGTCCACAAGAAGACGGGGCTTGTCGTACAGATTACTAGCTAACCACTGACCTAAACCCTTCCCTAAACCCAACCAATAGTGTTTTTCAAAACTAGACTTAAGAGAAAAGTGCATTGTGACCACATAGTTTTACCTTGATTTTACATTGCTTTTATTTCTTTTGTGAAACTATGCTTCACTGGACTCAAACCTGAGCATTCTGCATCAGAAGTACAACACCGTACAAAGTTGTTTATCTCTTTGTCAACCTTCCCATCCAAGGAAATGATGCTTCCCAATAATGGAAGTGATAATTTATTTTCAACTCTGAACCACCAATGGAGATAAATCAGAAATGGGATCTATATGTGAATTGACCAATAAACTCAGCCCAGGCTCATTGGAAATATGTGCATCTGCCTACATTTCTGCAGAACGTAAAATACGCTGCTCCGGGTACGTTTTTATTGTATGTTTCACATGACAAATCCACCAGAGGGCGCTGTTTATATTGATGTGAATCTGAAATATGTTATTTAGGGTACGTTTTGTTGTGCATTTCAGATATACTTACTACTTGTATCCGGCATGTTAAAAAGTAAATAATTTGTGGATAAGGGCTTACTGAGGGCGCAAACCATTTCAAACAATTCAGTTTGATTTGGTAAACTGGTTAGAGAAGATCCAATTAAAAAGATTGATTCATTCGCGTTTGGCAATCACTATTGTACATGCCCACAAGAAGGCGGGACTTGTTGTACAGATCACTAGATAACCACTGACTTAAACCCTTACCTAAACCCAACCAATAGTGTTTTTCAAAACTAGATGTACAAGAAAAGTGCACTGTGGCCACATAGTGTACCTTGATTTCACATTGTTTTTAATCTTTTCTGTGGAACCATGCCACACTGGACTCGAACCTAAGCATTCTGCATTAAAAGTACAACACCGTACAAAGTTGTCAGTCTCTTTGTCAACCTTGCAATCCAAGGAAATAATGTTTCCCAATAATGGAAGTGATCTTTTATTTTCAACTCTGGGCCACCAATAGAAATAAATGAGAAATATGGTTGACTAAATTAACCAATAAACTCAACTGTAATGCCATTGGTACCCTTTTAGCAGTGGAACCGCAAGCCTGATAAAGGTGACCGGTACCGACCCGTACCGTACCACTCAGTGAAAATGGGCCATTAATGTGTTTATGTCTTTATTAAGATTTTCATGTTAATGTTTACTTTCACAGTCTCATTTAAGGAAACATTTACGATAAATAAGTTAATAAATCTCTGAACTTTAATAATAAATCTATATAAAATGCTGTGCTTCCCACCTCCTTTATTCAGTCGCAATGACTTCTAGTGCGAGTTCGGTGCCCAAGTTTGCATCGGTGCATCCTCGATACCAAGAACACATCAGGGAACTTTCTCGCGTCCTCCGTTCTTGCGATTTTGAGTTTTGGAACTGAACTTTGGCGGCTGATGATGACGTTACATGAGAACACGAGGATGCAAGAACGCATATTGAGGAACAGCCACACTTTCAGAAAGGTTTAACCCATCGCGCAATACAGTCCCAAATGTGTGGATTGTTATTTCTGTGCCCCTGGGAATATTGTCCCACATTTGGAATTTAGAATGTAACTGCAACAGAATTGCCAGAATTTTAAACCAAAATATAAAATCGGCCATAATTTGTTTATTTTTTTCCATCTGGATGCAGTTATTCTCTGATGTTATGATGGTATGACTCCAATGACAGCTTCTGTTCCTTTTTTACGCTACCAGTTGACCGCTTACCTCTGCTCAGTACCTTGCATTGTGCGTTGACAGACTTGGAACATAAAGTGGATTTAACTGTGATGACAGAGTTTGAGTCCAGTGAAAAATGGTTCCAGAAAAAATAAAATAAATAAATAAATAAACAACAGGCTGAAAACATCGGCTTTTGAAAACACTATCGGTTGGGTTTAGGGATGAGGGTAAGTGGGTGGGTTGGTCAGTTAGTCGACTGCAAGCTGGCCTGGTCAGCTGAAGTGTATATTGCGCCCTCTGGTGGATTTACGCAAGAAAAGGACGAGCAAGAGAAGTTCAAGATCATCAAAAAGCACATCGGCCTCTGGTGGATTTGCAAAAACAAAAACTGCGAGCAGACGTACCTCCAATCACGTATTTCGCTGGTATGTATCCACAATGAGCCTAGGTTGAAACTAAAACAGAATACAGTGTAATGCAAAATTTCCACCAAAAGTTAAATTAAGAGTTTGCGTTAGTAGATTACATACAAACTCATTGCAAACCTGTCAGAATAGGCAAATTTCTGCCAAGTTCTGTGTTATGCATTTGCTGCAAACAACTGTAATTCATTAAAGCCTTCCACACAAGTTCAAAATGATATTTGAGCAAAATCTCGTGAACGACACTGATGTGAACCCAGCATAACGGGTTACTCACACCGACACTCTGCGATTTAATGTGAACTCAGCATAACGGGTTATTCACACGGAACATGCTTTTCCATTGCAGTGCGCTGCTTTTCCATTGTTTTTTTATGTAAACATGCGCTAGATGGACATGCATAACTATTACGCTTGCCTCCCATGTCTTTCAAAAGACCTCCGATATGAGCGCTGCAACTTTTACATGCAGTGCCATGCATCAATGTCAGTTCCAAAGCAGTGGACCACTCAGAAAAACTCGAAAGTGGGACAAGCGATGCAAGCTTCTGATTACAGTATAATATTGTCATGACAACTCTTTTATTTGATGTTAAATGGTGTATGTAAAGTTTCAGCTTATAATATCACACAAATAAACTCTTTGAAACTGATCCTTTGAGGCTTTGATACTATTGGTGCTGTTTTTGGTGACTGTCGCTTTAAATTCAAATGAGATTGTGCTCTTTTTAAAAGAGGGCAAAGCTACAAATGTCTATGTGTCAGCAAAGTGGCAGAATCAAAAACAACACTAACGTTCTATGCTAATGAGGGAGAGATCATCACTAGTGGGTGGGGCTTTCCTCCTCTGATGACGTACAAAGGCAGAATGTCAATCAAAGTGCTTTTACAGAAAAGTCTATCAAGTGTGATTATAAAACATTAAATTAATACATTTTAACCATTAGTAGCTGGTTATATTCACAGACTGTTGCCACACTACTGTGTTTAAACCCCTTATAAAAGTGATTTTTGCATAACAGGTCCACTTTAAAAAACATTTCTGAGCACTGAGTCTCACGTTTTTAAACAAAAGAGTAAGTTCATTAAAAATTCACTTCAGAGACACCGTTTTATTCACAACAGTCATATTGTTTTAAAACCTGGTGAAATTTTACTCGTTAAGTTGTGTTTATTTTAGGCAAATATGAACATGACAGTCGCAGTCAGATTCACACCCAGCCAATCAGTCGGAGATCGCCTGAAGACGATGGTCTCGGTCCAGTTAAAACACAGCAGTTTGGTTTGGGTGAGAAAGCAATTTGACCAAAACGAACCGAGCATATCATAATTCAATCTGCATAAAAAGCAGCACTGTCTGAATCTGTGTGTGAGCACATTTATCACAGCTGGAGCACCTCTTCATCTTAACATTAATGTAATTGCTCTTTTCCAAGCATTGTAAGAACGCTGATTCTTTGCTTCCTGCTTTATTATGAATTGTATCCCTTTAAATTCACTTAAATATGTTTAATTTGTGATTTACGATGAGAATAATGGCAACAGATAAAACCGCAATAAGTCTGGAGCTACCTTGTCAATTCATCTTGATGGACGAGGAAGAGAAACATAAACAGGAGCTCTGATTAATGAGGGGATGATTGTACTCACGTGTGACTTGCATAAATACATTATGGTGTGCTTTGAATTGCTGATTTGTGAAAGCGAACTGGTGGCACGGTGGTTCAATGGTTAGCACTGTTGCCTCATAGCAAGAAGGTCGCTGGTTCGAGTCCCAGCTGGGCCAATTGGCATTTCTGTGTGGAGTTTGCATGTTCTCCCCGTGTTGGCGTGGGTTTCCTCCTAGTGCACCGGTTTCCCGCACATTCCCCAGTCCACAGTATAGGTGAATTGAATAAGCTAAATTGGCCTTAGTGTATGTGTGTGAATATAAAGCTAATATAAAGCAGAAATATGAATAGCAATAGTAATTGTCATTATGAAAAATTACATACATCCAAAAAAATATTTTAAAAAATATAATAATTTTTTGGCAATACATATATATGAACAACAGTGGCGGCTGGTCAATAGAGGGCGCTGGGGCGCCGCCCCCTTCAAGTTAGACCCCTTTAATATGTTAATGTTTATTAACACAAATATTAACAAAATAAATTGATTTAATTATAACATTCTAACATTTATTGTAGTCATACTAACATTTATTGAAATGGGGTGTCTATGTAGGTACACGAACGTTTGCAATGCACGTGATATGACGATAAGCTCTAATTGGCCTGTTTTAAATTGTCTTTGGGGCCTCCCATTTTTGTTGTTAGAACGAATCATATTTGTTTTTATATGATTGACCTTATGTGATTGGACCATTCTCACCAAAGAGCTTAGAATGCAATTTCTCGAGATGAAGGAAAATTCTGTTGTATCTTTGCAAAGATATCCGTTCACAAGGCGTTTGGATGAAGGAAAAAAAATCAAGAAGCTTGGACCAGATCGACCTTTCTTGCAAATTCACCAGTAGTCAAGTGATGGCGAGCGCGCGTATATTCGGGGCTTTTCCAGCACTTGTCATGACAAACGGAGTTGGCTGGCAGGTTGTGATGTAAGTCATGCCTTTTACTATTTCCGTGTTTGCTGTTTCAAACAGCATGACGCAAGAGAGGCTGAATGCATTGGCCATGCTGTCAATAGAGAAGAGACTGGTGACTGAGATGACTGACTTTAACCAAAAGGTTATTGAGAAATTTTCAAGCCAGAAAAAAAGGAGAGCAAAATTTATTTTCAAGTAGTGCTACTGGCCAGTGATTAGGCAACATTTGTGTGTGTGTGTGTGTGTGTGTTTACTGATTATCTGGATTACTTCATTACTGATAATAAACCCAAATTGAACTAAAATGAACTGATTTGTGATGCATGTATTGTATGCTTTAGTCATATTTTAGTTTTTTGATACATCACCTGAAAAATGGCTTTTACACTCTTACTTTACCAACAGTTAGATCCCCCCCCCCCCCACACACACACACACACACACACATTTTATAACACCAGCCACCACTAATGAACAATATCACACTCGTAGGAGTGCCCATATCGACGATATACAGCCATATCGGCATAATCTTGTGTATTAAAAAGAAAATCAAACATGGAGATTCTAAAAACCCTTTTGTGAGAGGAACTACTTTCTTCCGCCATTCCTTCACATCTGCAGCTGACGTCAGAAGAGCAGAAACTGTTGCTACTTCTCCAACGTCACTTTAGAGCTAGTATTTGAATGATTCTCTGGCGTAATGACAAAATAGCTGATTTAGCTCACGAACGGCATGAAATGCCATCAGTCTACAGAGATTTTCCAGTATTTCTCTGTTGCAATCGGGAGATCACAATAATTATCCCCAAATATGGTATAAATGGTAATGGTAATAAATACAGCACTACAACATACCAAAGGGAGAGATCGACTTAGAAAGTCACTTACCAGTTTAATAATGATTTGACCAGCTGTAGTTAGAAATTATGCTGTTTTTCTTTTAATGCTGCGTTCACACCAGACGCGGAAGAAGCGTCAAGCGCGAGTGATTTACATGTTAAGTCAATGCAAACGCGCGAATAGGCATCCTGCGGCGCGATACGCGCGAATGGCGCGGCGCGACTGACGCGATACGTGCGAATTGAGCATTTTGCGCGTTTGACGCGCTTAACACGCAAATCGTGCAAATCGCTCGAGTTTAAAAATCGGAACTTCATCGGACATTCGCGCCGCGTTAATCAATCAGGAGCTTGCTCTTGTGGGGGCATAATTGTGTCGTAGCACCTGCTGTTGGTGTCCCGGGGGATATCCTCCAGCCGACACCGACAACAGTTCATCAAACTGGGCTTGACTCAGTTTGAAGCTTCGCTGAAAGCCTCCGTCATCCAGGTTAAGTTTCTGGAGGAGT
Source organism: Danio kyathit (assembly GCA_903798195.1). Lineage (NCBI taxonomy): Eukaryota > Metazoa > Chordata > Actinopteri > Cypriniformes > Danionidae > Danio > Danio kyathit. Next base: position 6,557,367 of record LR812532.1, on the reverse strand, counting down.
TTATGAGCTCACAGAGCTGGGTGCACCTCTGAAAGTATCTAGTGGACTCAGACACTGCTCCAAACATATCGACGCTGTTTTACAGCCTTCATAAAGCACATAAACACAGTTATTTTATTAATAAAATCCATGCTAGCCATTTAGCAACGAAGCTACAGTCACTGGGAAGACAGAAGCCCGGCCTATGATGCGAATCCGCGTCTGTTCCGAAGTGAATTTGACGCGCAAATGAAGCGAGTAAACTCAAATAGCAAGATTTATCCACGCGTTCTGCGTCTGGTGTGAACGCAGCATAAGGGCTTATGGGGTCTCTGACGCCATCTTGTGGATGGACAACGTCAACCGTCTTTGGTCTGCTAAATGACAACCTAATGGCCGCCATTGTGCTGTCTATCCAAAATTATAAATATTTTAAAATAGGCACTATCCTTATAAATAAACTGCATAGTTGCAATTTAAACAACTAGATGCTCGCCTAAAAAAACATCAAAAGTACATTATGTTGCCCAACAGCTGCAATATTTATCAAATTGTAGAGTGTCCTCTGCTTGTCGCTGTATGTGGGCACAGTAATACAGAAGGGTGAAGAGGCTTGACGAGTGCTGTTATTTGCAAAATATCGCACGGCTATCAGCCAATCAGAAAACTGGTGTGTGTGTGTGTGTGTATGTATATGTATGTGTGTGTATATATATTTATATTTACTTTAAATACTTTTTACACAGCCTGAGTCTCCCATTAAAGCTTGCTGCGAGCGCCATATTTTGTGGGCATGGAGGATCCTGCATGGGCACAGGAGCTGAGGGTCTGTGTCCTGCCATACAGACCCCTGTGATAGAGCTCCATATGCCACTGATCCAGATGCCAAGAACAAAAGCATGGCGGCGCAGGGTCTCTGATGCCCGAGAGATGAGCAGGCAGCTAGAACTAATGAAAAACTAACAAGGACTGAGACTAAACCGGCTAACCGAGACGCTGAGCTCTGCACGAGTCCTGGAGTCACGCTCTGAACCGAGAGCTCGACCCAGTTTATTGGCATTAAATATTACATGCTGAACAAACATTCTTTTACTACATGTGTAAAAAAACAGCCAATGATTATATTTGTGTGCATGTATGATATAATAAAGATCAAATGCAAGTATTTTTATTATGATTTAAAAAGAGTTTAATTGCAATAATAATGAAATAATTTGTCTATTTTTTATAAATAATTTTATTATTATTATTATTATTATTGCTTTTTTGTAATAATAATTCATTCATTCATTTTCTTGTCGGCTTTGTCCCTTGCGGGGTCGCCACAGCGGAATGAACCGCCAACTTATCCAGCACGATTTTACGCAGCGGATGCCCTTCCAGCCGCAACCCATCTCTGGGAACTTCCACACACACATTCACACTCATACACTATGGACAATTTAGCTTACCCAATTCACCTGTACTGCATGTCTTTGGACTGTGGGGGAAACCCACGCGAACCCAGGGAGAACATGCAAACTCCACACAGAAACGCCAACTGACCCAGCCCAGCCGAGGTTCGAACCTGCGACCCAGCGACGTTCTTGCTGTGAGGCAACAGCACTACCTACTGCGCCACTGGGTTGCCCCTGTATTAATAATATTGATACTATGTCAATACTATTCATATTGATACTAATAAAGCAATAATAATACATTTTTATTAATACTAAAAAAGCAATAATAATAATTATTATTATTAATATTATTATACATCTTATTTTTATTATTATACATTTTTTATTATTATTTTTATTAGTCTTGTTATTATTATTATTATTATTATTATTACAATAACAATAATTAGTAGTAGTAGTTGTAGTAGTAGTCTTATTCTTATAAACAAGTACAAACTATTATTGTTGGTTATTCATTCATTCATTTTCTTTTCGACTTAGTCCATTTATTAATCTGGGGTTGCCACATGTTTTATGCAGCGGATGCCCTTCCAGCTGCAACCCATCACTGGGAAACACCCATACACTCTCATTCACACACATACACTACGGACAATTTTAGCTTACCCAATTCACCTGTACCGCATGTCTTTGGACTTGTGGGGGAAACCGGAGCACCTGGAGGTAACCCACGCGAACACGGGGAGAACATGCAAACTCCACACAGAAATGCCAACTGACCCAGCCGAGGCTCGAACCAGTGACCTTGCTGTGAGGCGAACGTGCTACCCACTGCACCACCGTGCTGCCATAATAAAAATTTGTTAATAATAATAATAATAATAATAAAATAATAACACAAATAATAATAATTAATAATAATATGACTAATTATTAATATAAACATTAACTATTATTTGTTGATTATAAAAATAGTTGTTAAATGAAAATAGCCATCATCATCATCATGAATCATTGTCATGAATTATAATAATATATTACTATTACTTAATATTAAACCTGCATGTGTAAAAACAAATTGTCTTGATGAACACATAGAACTACACATCTGCTACTATAAAGCCTGGTTTATACTACTGCGTCGAGTGATCGGCGTGACCCACGGCGCATGCCTTGCGCATGGTTGTGTATTTATACTTCTGCGCGCTGTTTCTGTTGCTATACAGTAACACTTCTGAAACGCTAGCTGGCAGTAGGTTTTTATGTTCGTCTGTGTTGTTTCTTCGCTGGTATTTTGTTATTTTTTTGCGCTACAAGTAGCTAAAACTCGCTCCTTTTGAGGCGGGAACCAGGGGACGGGAAACAAAACTTTCCATCTGGAGCTCCTTCACAGTACTCGGCACTTGTAAACACTCGCTCTAATAGGTTTGCGCAACTCTTGGCCCCGCCCACAACCGTCAGCGCTACCAAGCCGACCAGTCACAGAGCTTGTGCTACGCATCGTTGCGACATGTAGTCACATTTTTTTGAGAGGTGCGCGACGACGACTGCGAAGTAGCATGCGCGTGTGCTTGATGCAGAAGTATAAATCAGTCTTAAGAAATACAACTCCCAGAAGTCTTTTCATTCACACACCAGTTCCTGATTGCCCCTGATTACACACACACACAGCTGGAAGCTCTTGATGGACTGATTACCAGGACTATAGAGATGCCTCATTCACACTCACTCTTTGCTGAGTCTTGTTATACTGTAAGTGAGCATTACGAAGCGATTCATTGTCCTGCCTACCGTTTTTGACCTTTGCTTTGTTTATTGTGTTATGTTGTTTTGCTGCCTGTCCTGACCATTCGCCTGTACTCTGATTATGCTTTTGGATGACATATGCCCCTGTCTTACCCTGATTTGACCTTTTCTTGCCTGACAATTCTCTTAATAAACTGCACTTACAAACTCATTACACAAATAAAGCTGAGATATAAAGTCTAAATGTTTTTCAAATTCAAAATGTTTTAAATCTATTGTAATATTTTTGTTTTTTATTAACAACAAAACAAAAAAGTACTTTTTAAGTGATTAAATAAATCTAAATTTTGTGCTTTGATTTTTATTATTTTGTAATGGTTTTGCTATAATTACTACATTATTATTATTACATTAGTATAATTATAACAACAACAGTTAATATATAGAAAAATAATATTACATACATCATATATTGCTTAATCTAATAAAACTATTAAAGGGTCACGAAACCCCTTGTCTCAGCAGGGTGTTTTCACAACTCTGTTTTGAAAAAAGTCAGGAAAGTTGGGCGTGTCCAGCTCTGGGAGTGTGGGAGTGTCGGGGGAGGGAAAGAGGATAAGATTTTGCATAGAAGGGACGCGCTAAGTTTGACAGGAAAAACAAACACACAGAGGCTGATTTGATACGGCGAATAAGAGAAAAAAATCCTCCGCATTTCTCTGTAACTTATGTACTCGGTAGGTAGCGTCAGAAAGCCGTGTGTGTATACTATAGACTATCCTGTCACAAAATGCGGCGAAAATCCTGCACGACGGAAATAGTTTGTGTTTACATGTTTACACTCGGAGAGCAGCATTTAAACAAAGGGCACTGCACTGCAAACACTTACCAAATCTGTAGACAATCAAACTGGAGCTGTGGTTTTTTATTAAAAGTAGACGAGCGGCAAATCCGGATTTCACCATTTCCAGATGAGAAAAAGCTCTCGTGTAAAAATGTTCCTTACAAACGCGTTTCTGTCGCGTGTCGCGTGCACTGTAATCCACACGTGAGTCCAGCTGCTCTCCCATAAAGGGAAAATGAAAACAAAACCTTCGTTGCAACACACTAATAACACCTACGACTCTTGTCTTGAAATTCTTGTACTTTCACTTGTTTTGGCAACACAACGTGGCGTCTCTCTGCCGTCTGAACGCTGTAAACTGGTAAACAGTCTCCGGAGCTATCATGCATATTAATGAAGTTTCGCGTCATACACAATAGAGCGCGCTGATTGGTTTGAAGCACGTCTTCTCATGAATTAATACTGCGCACTCAGATACGTCAGAACGCCCTAGAAAAGACAGACAGCCACTGTACTGCTGGATTTACACCTAAGTATCTCATGGCCGTGACGTAGCTTCAAAAATTCGTTTCAAACCGGAAGAACGAATTTGCTCAAAATAACGCAAAAACAACCAATTTTCACTTTTTAGTGCAATATATGTGTCCTAATAGTGTTTATAGCAGCGTGGGACACATATATGACTGTCAACAGCTCAAAAAATGTGTTTTGGTGTTTCGTGACCCTTTAAAATCAACATTTGAATGTCCAACTGACCAAATTCCTTAAACGAATGAATTAATAATAAATTAACAACAACAATGATTGTTATTAACAACAATTATTATTAATGAAATAATTAATAATAACATTCATTATTATTAATCATTCTTATTTTATATAATGAAATATGAGTCAAAAATATAGCTGCAAAATCTGCCAGAAGGATTATCTGTTTAAATAGTGCAAGTCATTTTGGAAACCTGTTTGGAATCAGTTATTAACTATATTCATTATCACTATTACCACATCATCACTCAGTAAATCACAGATTGCAGCATCTGCTGTGATTCTCCAGCCTCATACATGCTTATTCAAACACTGACGCCAGCAAACAACCAAAAATAAGACATGACTGAGCCACTTCAACACGAGTTTGCATGCCAGGTTTCTTAGCAACAAAGTAGTTTCCATTATGCTTTTGCTTAATTTGCTTTAAAAATAGCTGCGTTTGCCAAAACTCCCACCACTGGTGTCAGTTACCAAAATATCAATGACAATATCATTCTTGAAGGAGAAAATGCTGGCCTTAAAGGGACAGTGCACCCAAACATTCTGAAAATTCTGTCATCGTTCTGTCAAAATTCTAGATTCTGTCATAATTTACTCACTCTCTTTACTTTACTTGTCTGTTTGAGTTTCTTTCTATTGAACACAAAAGAATATTAGTTTAAAGAAAGTCACAAACCTGTAACCATTGACATCCACAGTTGACAGAGATATGTGTTCATTCATATTTTTTCTGCTAATTTTATTCTACAAAAAAATAAAAATAATAAAGGAGTGACAAAAAGTCATACCTCAAATCCCACCTAGAAAATATTTAATGAAGTAATGTAATACAAAAAATGACAATTAAAGATGCCATAGAATTCATTGGTAAAGAACCTAATTTAGCAACACAGGCTCATTCTGAAAATGTAGTCCTACAGTATGTACGTTTCTGGAGACAGCAAATTATGTAGTCAGAGGTACGTATGGCTGCATTTAATTTTTTAAACGAACGATACGGGGCGGTATGACTCTGTTCCTTTTTGTGCTTACCAGCTGACCGCTTACCTCCTTGTGGACGACTTTCCCGCTGCAATAAGTTTGTCCAGTTAGCTCGTCATGTACGTCGGCGTACTTGAGACACAGAGAGGAGTTGACCACGATGATGGGGTTCAAGTCCGGTGAAGAACGGTACCAGAAAGCACAACGCAATCTCACGGCAATTCGTAACTTTTTGATTTAGTGGCTAATTCGTATGAATTCGTACGATCTAATTCATACAATTTTGTACGATTTGCTCAACACCCAATGACGGTTGGGCTTAGGGGTGGGGTTGGGTGCCATGCCTCCTTTTTAAAATCGTACATTTTTGTACGACTGAACTCGTATGAATTCGTACGAATTAGCCTCTAAACTGACAAAATTAAAATACTTACGTTTCCTTGTGAGATCAGACTGGAAAGCAGGTAAAACTAAAACAGAATCCAAGCAAATAACAGGGTAAGAATGTGGTAAAATCTAAAAACGTGGTAAAAATCAGACGAGGGCTTTTCTTTTTCTGTATTGCTTTTCAATGGTTGGGTTTAGGGAAGTGGGTGGGCGGTTCAATCGATAAAATTAGTTGGGTTTAGGGAAGGAGGAGGGTGGGTCGGTCGGTCAGTCAGTCGACAGCGGCCTCTGGTGGGTTTACGCGATAACAGCAGGCGCGAACGGCACTCGCGAGAGAAATTTGAGATATGAAAAAGCATACATAGCGACCTCTCGTGATTCACGAAAACAAAAACTGCAAAAATACGTACCTCCTGGGACGTATTTCGCGGCCTCCAGAAACGTATATAGAGGCACGTTTTCAGAATGAGCCTGGGTTGTAATTTAGTGAGCTATCTGTCCATAACTGCTGCTGAGTTATGTGCTGTGGATAGAATATAGGCTAAATTATAATTATACTTAACAAAAAACACATACAGAGATGTATTTAGAGTTGTATTTTGTGGCTTTAAAGGTGCAGTAGGTGATTGTTTTCAGAAAAAAATGTTGTTGTGCTGGTTGAAGGTCTCTTCACATTCAAATAGTAATGATTAAAGTAAATGCCGCGCGTTCATGTGCACACGAGACAATCACAGTCGGGGTAAAATCAAATGCTGAATCAAAACTTTTTAAAATCCTGAATCAATATTAGAGTTAGTTTTGCTAGCTGGAGGAAGGATGACACCATGGCTGAAGCATTTTTTTTAGACAGGTAATGTTATGTTTTAAAACTCTTTTAGTCACACAAAGCTGATGTAGATTGTGTTGTTATGAATGGGTTATATGCACGGAGGTGTTGTCCAGCCACTGAAATCTTCCAGCGATAGATTGATGTGACTATTTTCAGTTTCATAAGGGACCTTTTACAGCACCAATAATGTCGACATTAACAACAAAACATCAGTAAACAGCGCTATTCTAGCCTGCTTTACTGAGGTGAAGTTGGTTTCATATTCACATTGGTTCATTTTTGAACAATGGCAATCTGTGATGTGCTCCCTATATTGTTTATCATGCTACTCTGAATATTCGCTCTGAAATAGCAAGTAAGTATGGCTTAGTAATAAGTGTAATTCCTGCACGTTGCCAGCCAAACACTAACTACATTTCTAGCTGACGAATGACATGAACTAGTGGGTTGCATACCTGCCAACACTCCCGGTTTTCCAGAGAGTCTCCCGTATTTCAGACCCATCTCCCGTATTGTTTTGTCTCCCGGAAAACTCCCGGAATACCACCCCCCCCTCCCCCTTCCTCAGCTTTTTGGTACAGTCTGACCTGAAACCTGGTGCATGTGCGTGTGCCCTTCAGTTCGCGCGCACCCTGTCTGCTGTCATCTTTAAGGCGCGCGCATTCCTATTTCAGCATTGAACAGCATTATGCATAGAGGTGTATTAAACACATATATTCAGCAGTTTCATGTGTTTGTTGCCTCAATACAAACATGCGTGGAAAATGTCACAATATACTTGTTAAACTAATGAAAGATACATTTAAACAGACCTTATGCATCTTTGGGGAGGCGCTGAATAAATGTATAATTTCTCTTCTGAATTTTGGATTCTGATAAGCTGTACATTGATAACATGCACTTGCATTAACTTACCCCATAGCTAATAGCTGTCCGGTTTTCAAAATAAGAGTCCCAAACACAGAGGAAATATAATAGGGTATATGCAGAGCCAGTGTTTCTTCCCATACTGATAAACTTCCAGTGAACGGTTAACGTGATTTTTCTATTTTATACGGTTCCTTTTACAGCATTGATGTTGTAATGTAATTAAAATACAATCAGTTAAATAGACTTTGGCTTTCATTTAATTGCTCAAGCGTAAAACGAGACAAAAAGCCATTTACTAGCACGCGCCCGTCAGGATCGGCAGGCTAGCGCAGAAGCTCCATTGAATGTACTGGGGTAAAATAAATGTTCTTATTTTAAAGACATGGCAGGGGGAAATGTAATTTAATGCAGTGTTTCTTGTACAATCTGAGACCCTAGTTATATCGGATATCACTCAGCCAGTGGAGCTCGCTGATTTTGAAAGAAAACAGACCTTAAATGCGCCTATTTTGGCATACAGTTCACCGGAAACGCTTAACCCAGGTTACTGACAAATTAAAAGTCTTTTAGCATACTTCGGCATATACCCTATAGGCTGTGTTAAATCTCACAAGGAAACGTTGGGTCCAATCGAATGCAGCCTGGGGGGGGGGGGTGCATATTAATAATCCTGTAACTAAAATCACTATGTTTTTGTTCTGTTTTCACAAGGATTTTACACTCACAGGAGGAAACAATGGTGTTTGAGGCTCATGGTATGACATTATGTACTTAACACTTATTATTCAGCTAATGCGTATCCAATTTTTTTATTAAATGGGTCCTATTATGCCTTTTTTACAAAATGTAAAATAAGTCTCTGACGTCCCTAGAGTGTGTGTGTGTGTGAAGTTTCAGCTCAAAATATCACACAAGTAATGTTTTATAATCCTCTGAATCTGCCCCTTTTAGGCTTTGATGCTAATTGAGCCATTTTGGTCACTGTCGCTTTAAATTCAAATTAGATTTCCAAAAGAGGGCGGAGCTACAAATACCTGTGTGTCAGCATAGTGGCAGATTCAAAAACAAGACTGACGTCCTGTGCTAATGAAGGAGAGATGATCACTAGTGGGCGGGGCTTTCCCCCTCTGATGAGGCGTACAACAGGAGAATGTCAATCAAAGTGTTTCTGCAGACTGTTTTTATCAAGTGTGATTATAACAAAGAAACCTAATCAATTTTTACCATTAGAAGCTGGTTATTGTTACACAATGTTTCCGCACGATTGTGTGTAAACCCCTTACAAAAGTGATTTTTGCATAATAGGCCCCCTTTAAAATCCCACATCTGATATCAGTTACCAAAACACCAGGCAATGACACTATCATTCCTGAAGGAGAAAGGCAGCATTCAGTAGATGCTGGTCTTAAAAGCGATGCCGTGCTCATGTTTTGTTGTCATTCTTCGCTTTGCTCCTGTCACAGGAAGCTTAGCTGCTCAAACTAGAAAATCCCCTCTTTCTGCGGTTACCAAGGAAACTATTTACTGAGACTCTTTCTCCCCCACAGCCTTCATTCTCGCCTCCCGAATCCAGAAAAGTAGCTACTTACGTTTCGACTTCTGCTCTGCGCATAATAAGTCTATTACAAGCACAAAGTGTTATCAGGCTGGAAGGCCAGCTGATCGCAGGCCTGTGAGGAATTACCGCACACAAAAAAAACTGACGCTTTCATATTGTGTTCCCTGTCAAACGCTGAATTGATTGTAATTGCTGATGTCTCGGATGTGTATTAGCAAAAAGCAGCTTCTGAAGCCTGTCATGGATTGAATAGGCTTTAAAGGATTATCGTGGAAAAGGAGCATGAGCTCTAAATGACTGCATTTATTATTCCGCCCAACAATGAGGCCGTATAATAGTGCATCAACAGTTATGAGTATGAGCGACTTGTGGATCTATATCTGGGTCAGCACTCAAATCAGGAAAATGGGTCAAGAGACGCTGGAGAGACAGACTCTGAGGTATATGAGTGTTTTCTTTATGCCTCTGCCATCTCTTGTGTGGTGAACAATAAGAACTCGCATGCAATACACACAACACTTAAACGAAGGTCACTTAAAGAGATGGTTCATCCAAAAAAGGGTCATCCAAGACATTCAGCATTAAAATACCAAGGTCATTTGTAGCATAAGATTATTAATAATAACTAAAAGATGTCCTTTTTCAGATATGTTTACAGCCTATTCATTTATGCTATGCAATATAAATATTTTAACATCAGAAGAGTTAAGATACCAACATTTGGTGGAATGATGTTCAATAAAAACCAACACAGGCTCACTGAAAACGTACCCCTGTATACATTTCTGGAGAGCACGAATTTCAGAGCTACGTATAGCTGCATTTCGTCTTTAAAATGAATGCTATGGGCCGGCATGACACCGCTGATGGCTTCTGTTCATTTTAGCACTACCAGCTGACTGCTTACCTCCTTATGGATGGCTTTTCCACTGTTACCAGTTTGCCCAGTAGGCTCGCCGCATACTTCAGTGGACTTGAGAGGCAGAGAGGAGTTGACCGAACCACAAAGAACGGTTCCAGAAAGCAGGTAAGACAAAAACTAAAAGCAAAAACTAAAATAAACAAGTAAATAACAGGGTGAGAACGTGGTAAGAAACTCAGGCAGCCACGAGGGCTTTTCTTTCTCTGAATTTTTTTAGGGGAAGGCAATGCGATCAATCAGTGCTTTTGAAAACACTATCGGTTGGCTTTAGGGAAGAGGGTGGGTGGGGTAATCAGTCGATTGGTCGGTCAGTCAGTCATGCAAATGGCACTCGAGAGAGAAATTTGAGATCTCAAAAAGCATACACAGCGCCTCTGGTGGATTCATGTGAGAACACCAGGCACGAATGGCACTCCCAAGAGAAATTTGAGATCTGAAAAAGCATATACAGCAGCCTTTGGTGGATTCGTGAAAACAAAAACTCCAAAAAAAAAAAACCTTACCTACTGGGACATATTTGGGGCTCTCCAGAAATGTGTATAGGGGTACATATCCATAATGAGCCTGGGTTGTAAAAAACATGAAAGCTAGTCTAGTTTTACTTAGGCATACATAATTAGTGTGTATGTGTGGTTTCAGTTGATCTTTAATTTTTCTGAGCTTCTGAAATTATGACCTTTTTTTGTTGCTATTCTGACCAAAAATTGCACAAAAAAAGCAAAAAATCTCTAAATGGATGTATTTTCGTTGAAAAATTTGCAAGAAATATTATCAGACCTTTTTTATTAGTGCCATTTTGTCATTTTTAGTATGACAATATATATTTTTGGAAATTGTGAAGAAATATTATAAAGACATTTTTATAAACAACAAAATAGATGAATTAGACTGTACAAATTAACATTAACACTATACTATACTATGTTTTATATATATATATATATATATATATATATATATATATATATATATATATATATATATATATATATATATATATATATATATATATACAGTTGAAGTCAGAATTATTAGCCCCCCTGTTTATTTTTTCCCCAATTTCTGTTTAACCGAAAGAAGATTTTTTCAACACATTCATTCATTCATTCATTTTCTTGTCGGCTTTGTCCCTTGCGGGGTCGCCACAGCGGAATGAACCGCCAACTTATCCAGCACGATTTTACGCAGCGGATGCCCTTCCAGCCGCAACCCATCTCTGGGAACTTCCACACACACATTCACACTCATACACTATGGACAATTTAGCTTACCCAATTCACCTGTACTGCATGTCTTTGGACTGTGGGGGGAAACCGGAGCACCCGGAGGAAACCCACGCAAACGCAGGGAGAACATGCAAACTCCACACAGAAACGCCAACTGACCCAGCCCAGCCGAGGTTCGAACCTGCGACCCAGCGACGTTCTTGCTGTGAGGCAACAGCACTACCTACTGCGCCACTGCGTTGCCTTTTTTCAACACATTTCTAAACATAATAGTTTTAATAACTCATCTCTAATAACTGATTCATTTATCTTTGGCATGATGACAGTAAATAATATTTTACTAGATATTTTATTCAAGACACTTCTATACAGCTTAAAGTGACATTTAAAGGCTTAACTAGGTTAATTAGGTTGATTAGGCAGGTTAGGGTAATTATACAAGTTATTGTAAAAAGATGCTTTGTTCTGTAGACTATCAGGGAAAAAAAATTACTTAAAGGGGCTAATAATGTTGACCTTAAAAATGGCTTTTAAAAAATTAAAAACTGCTTTTATTCTAGCCAAAATAAAACAAATAAGACTTTCTCCAGAAGAAAAAATATTATCAGACATACTGTGAAAATTTCATTGCTCTGTTAAACATCATCTGAGAAATATTTAAAAAAGAAAAAAAAAATGTAAAGGGGGGCTAATAATTCTGACTTCAACTGTGTATATATGTACATATATATATATATATATATATATATATATATATATATATATATATATATATATATATATATATATTACATAGTAAACTAATTTTAAAAACACTAAAACTGAAATTAAAACGTTCAATCATTCATTTTCCTTTGGCTTAGTCCCTGTTAACTATTCTGGCATATGACATATATATATATATATATATATATATGAAGACTCTAGAGATTGTGCTGCACCATTGATGTGATCCAAGACCTGTAAAGAGATAATGCCAATCATAAATGACTTCTAGAGGTCTCCATAATCCTGGACCAGGCCGTATCCTGAGCAGATGCTGTGGTGGTCATGGGGGAAGAGCATGTGGAAAGCATGAGACTGATTCCTGAAAGACCCCAGTGACAGACGGGTCTCCGTGTTGATCCCGTGCACCAGCCTGAACACCCGCCGGTGACCTACTCACACCTGGAGCTTCTCCACGATAGACGTCCAGCAATCTCCAGCTTCCAGCACCTAGACTGCAGCTCTGCACAAGAAGTTTGGCCAGAGTAGAAATGGTTGTGGTTGAGTTTTACTTTACTTTTATCAATTGGTGAAGTTTGTTCCTCCCCACTGGCTTGCTTGGTTTGGGACTTTTGAAGCTGCACATTGATGGATTTGCTCCTCAGTGTTTGGACTTTCAGCAGTGAAAATTAAACCTCACTGAACTGAACTAAAACTGGACTGACACAGTTTCAATCTACTATAATCTTCTATGTTAAGCTGCTTTGACACAATCTACATTGTAAAAGAGCCATAGAAATAAAGATTAATTTAATTTAATTTAATTGTTTTACACAGCGGCTGCCCTTCCAGCCCCAACCCAGTACTGGGAAACACCCATACACTCACATTCACACACACAATATAAAACGCGTAGCTATACATAAAAACGAATTAAATCTCATAAAAACAGTATGAAATAAATCAGAGAAAACAAAACCCAGGGTATCCCAATGATACAATTACACTGAAATGACGGTGGGAAAAACAGTATTAATAATGTATGCCCGAGCATGCACCACAACGTCATGAAAAAAACAACTTTTCATAAATAAATCAAACACTTGTCTTGGCACTTGAGTTATTGTTTATTTCTCAACATCTCTGAAACCTGAAGCATGCTAGTATAAACCTGAAAAACACTCAAGTCTCTGTGTGCTCTTGAACTGTTTTGCTGGTGTGTGTGAGTCTTTCTTCAACGATGGTCTCGGGAGATAAAAGAGCGCTAGTTGGTAAACTTGTGGTTATAAAAAGCGTATCGTTCTGACAATCCTAGCAGTTTCCATGCCAACAACAGAGAGGTAAAGTGGCCTTGTCTCCATTGAGGAAGACATCAGACGAGAGAGAGTTTGATGAGGTCAAACGCGCCAAACATCATCTGGAAATATAGCTTAAGTAATGTATTTCTAATTAGATGAAGAAACATGCTGTATGATTAGTAGTATATTTATATCTTCAGAGAAGGTATTTAGAAAGCAACTTTTAAAGATGACGACTTTAGAAACTCCTACAACATTTTACAAGTAATTACAAAGAATGTTTAAATAAAACATTGTGAACTTTTGAAGTAGAGAGATATGTTAAACTTGCTCCAGTTTTTGCGGTGTTGGATTAGTGTTGTGTGTTAATTGAATGAAGAGTTGTTTAGCTGGGGTGCATTTCCTAAACACTGACGTAATTCGTGGCTGAATTATGATAGTACGATGCATCGGTTGGGAAAAGATCGATGTAGTGACGAGTGTTCCACAAAACCCGTAGTTTCTCTGTCGCAGATCCATCGTTTGAACCACGTTAGTTATAACGTAAAATGCCCATAATGATGCTCTAAACAGGGTGGAGTAACTTCTTCATTAGAGAAGAACCTCATCATTTCTTTGTGCAAATGATATTGTTTTACACCCACACACATTTAAAATAAAATCCAATATCAGTTTTGGTCAAAACATGCACTCGTTTTCCATTTTAATTGAAATATCTGTAAATGGCACATATAGGGCCTGTGTTTCCTTTACAAATATTATAGAGAACATTACATATTCTATTCTAAATTAACATTAAATCACTTACAAAAGTGAACACGCTATTCTAATATGATAAATAAATCATATAAATAAATAAATAAATAATGAGGCTATTTATTAGGAAATGAAATTTAATATTTATTATTTATTTTAAAAAATTTAATTTTATATTTTTTATTTTAAAAAATTTAATTTTATATTTATTATTTATTAAAAAATGAAATTTTATATTTATTATTTATTAGGAAATGAAATTTTATAATTATTATTTATTAAAAAATGAAATTTAATATTTATTATTTTTTAAGAAATGAAATTTAATGTTTATTATTTATTTAAAAATGAAATTTAATATTTATTATTTATTAAGAAATTAAATTTAATATTTATTATTTATAAAAAATTAAATTTAATATTTATTATTTATTAAAAATGACATTTAATATTTAATATCTATTAGGAAATGAAATTTAATATTCATTATTTATTAAAAAATGAAATTTAATATTTATTATTTATTAAGAAATGAAATTTAATATTTATTATTTATAAAAAAAAATGAAATTTAATATTTATTATTTATTAAGAAATTAAATTTAATATTTATTTAAAAATGAAATTTAATATTTATTATTTATTAAAAAATTTAATTTAATATTTATTATTTATTAAGAAAAGAATTTTAATATTTATTATTTATAAAAAAATTGAAATTTAATATTTATTAAAAAAAATTAAATTTTATATTTATTAAAAAATTTAATTAATATTTATTATTTATTAGGAAATGAAATTTAATATTTATTAATTATTTAAAAATGAAATTTAATATTTATTATTTATTAGGAAATTTAAAAATCTTACTTTAATAATAATATTGATGATGATGACTATGATTATTATTATTATTATTATTATTATTATTATTAAGTAGGATATTGTTTATTTATTTATTTATTTTTTTAAAAGTCTACTTTTACAATTTGACACATGCAAACCACTGCAGAAATGTTCTAACCAGCAGGCCCATGTCATATACAGTACAGACAATAAATAACCTACTATAAATTTAAACGATTAACGTATGCTATGTTTTTTTGTTTTCACAAGCTTTGGAGACGTAACATAAATTCCACTTTTGAATAATAGGTCACCTGTAGCTTTTGTCATGAGCCACAGCTGCGTTCAAAATGGCATCAATGTTTTCAATGTGCACTGCGAAGGGAGCGCAATTGTAAACATGAAGATCGCTAAAACCGAACTGTAAAAATACTGTGAAAGCAAATTACACCTAAGAGTGATGACCTTAATGCTTTTTTTTTTATATCATTCCAAGTTTAAATGTTAGAATGTTCTAAATTAATAGGGCATAGGGGGGATAACTGGGAATAGAACACAACCAGGAACTATGTTTCTAACTACAGCTCCAGAGGTGTAATTGCAAGCAATGAAGTTTGCGATGCAGTTTGCAAATGTTCGTTGGAACAATGGATTTGGGAAACGGCAAATCAGCGAACTATGTTTTTAACGACACAACTTGCAACCTTAAGCCTGGTTTATACTCGACGCGTCCGCTACTTCGTTTGAGTGCGCACGGCGAATGTGACGTCATCGCAGAGTTTGCGGAGGTTCGCTTTGGGTGCGCCGCGACATGATTTCGGTCGGCGGAGTGCATAATTTTTATTGAGACTCGAGCAACAGTGCGTGCGGCGCCACGTTTACTTTGAGTTGAATATGAACCACTTTGAAGAGATTTTGTCTGAAACAGTACGCCTGTACAGATATCTTTATAATCGGTGATCATAGAGATAACCAGATGATCAATAACTCTTGGCTAGAAATAGCAGCAGCAGGGAAAGGAGGAAAGTTTTTGTTAAAAGGTTTAGAAAAACCTGAGATGAGTTTGTTAAAGCCAAAAGAGGCCATGGCAATAGCGGAGACCCAGGTACACAACTACAGAATATGTTTTTCCACCATTCACAGGTTTTACACTGATGTATATATTACAATATTAAATTTAAAATAATTTAATAGTTACAAAACTATAATTAAGGAACAAATTATTGCTTTGATAACTGAAAAGGAATATTCGAACCTATCGGATTACAATATACTGATGCCCTGTTTTTCTAGGCTTTATTGGTGATAATAAAAAATGCCATAAAAATATATATATTTGTAGAGCAACCCATGTTCTGTTGTCATTAAAATTTAATAAACTTTAAAAGGTAAAACTGTCCGAGATTTGAACAAAAGCAAGTGATGCATCAAAGATTGATTTAAAAAAATCTTGAATGGTTATAAAAATCCTTATAATCATTAAAATAATTTATAAAAACAATAAAAATAATTAGTTAAATAATCTTGAATGATGGCAACCCAGTGGCGCAGTAGGTAGTGCTGTTGCCTCACAGCAAGAACGTCGCTGGGTCGCAGGTTCGAACCTCGGCTGGGCTGGGTCAGTTGGCGTTTCTGTGTGGAGTTTGCATGTTCTCCCTGGGTTTGCGTGGGTTTCCTCCGGGTGCTCCGGTTTCCCCCACAGTCCAAAGACATGCAGTACAGGTGAATTGGGTAGCTAAATTGTCCATAGTGTATGAGTGTGAATGTGTGTGTGGAAGTTCCCAGAGATGGGTTGCGGCTGGAAGGGCATCCGCTGCGTAAAATCGTGCTGGATAAGTTGGCGGTTCATTCCGCTGTGGCGACCCCGCAAGGGACAAAGCCGACAAGAAAATGAATGAATGAATGAATCTTGAATGATTTTAATGATATGACGTAGTTCCAGAAACTACTACTTCTTTGTTTATCCGTCTGACTTTACGGTCAGTTTCTTTTGACCAGCCCCTGTCGTTTTAAAGAATATCACAACGGCGAACGCAGCAAGTATAAAAGCCTCGTCCGTTTCTCGAGGTGCGCGCGCAGTCAGCGGAGGTGCACGATGCGGCACCAGGCGAAAGTATAAATCCAGCATTTAAAAGGCAGACTATGCTGTCGTCATTGCTCAGTTACTGAATGTAATTACTGTTCAAATCTCTATTTAAATGATGTAATTATTTAAAATTAGATCTTTTTATTTAATTATTTAAAAGTCGCATGAAGTGCTTTAAAATGTGCATTTTTTTTTATTCAATATTTTGGACATAATCTCACTTAACACATGAAGAGAGGGAAAGACATAGAGTAGCTTCTCCCCTTTTTAAAAAACAGCCAGTGAGAGTGGTTGAGCTCCATAGATAATAGGTGCGTTTGACTTCATTCAGCACTGCGCAGACCGATCGAAATCTATCTTAAAGCAGTGCATGCCGGTAAGAAATTTTGTCCGGCTTGATGCTGCGACGATGCCTGAAAAAATGCAGATTTTGTTTTATTCGAACATTTAGAAACGAAACTTATGAGAGGGTTATTATTTAACTTTATTGGTGATTTCACATATGAAATTTAATCGTAAGCTTGGCAAACAGATTTGGAGAATTTAAAGTTTCCACATTCAAACAGAATGACCAAGCATACTGCCCGAGAGGCATTTCAAAGATGGCCGCCGAGTTAAATGGTTTGCCTTAAAGGGACTTTGATATTATTCAGTAACAAGATGGCACCAAACAAAAGCATGACAGACAAGCATATAACTAAATGTGAACGCATTACCTGATAGTCAAGATGTTTTGAAATACCTGGTTGAGCTTGTGTTATTAAAATTTCAGGTGTTGTTTCTGGGAATAATATAGTGTGAAATGTAATATCTGACCAATCAAAATCAAAAATATTCATTCATTCATTCATTCATTTTCTTGTCGGCTTAGTCTCTTTATTAATCTGGGGTCGCCATAGCGGAATGAACCGCCAACTTATCCAGCACATTTTTACGCAGCGGATGCCCTTCCAGCCGCAACCCATCTCTGGGAAACATCCACACACTCATTCACACTCATACACTACGGACAATTTAGCCTACCCAATTCACCTGTACCGCATATCTTTGGACTGTGGGGGAAACCGGAGCACCCGGAGGAAACCCACGCGAACACAGGGAGAACATGCAAACTCCACACAAAAACGCCAACTGACCCAGCCAAGGTTCGAACCTGACCCAGCCGAGGTTCGAACCTGCGACCCAGCGATGTTCTTGCTAAAGTGTTTATTTTGTAAAGTCTTTCTTGGTTTGAGAAGGTTTTCTCACTCAGTCTCAATAAAACAAAATCACTGCACTGCCTAATTTTATTAAAACATTCATTCATTAATATTCTTTTTGGCTTAGTCCCTTTATTAATCAGGGGTCACACCAGCGGAATGAACCGCCAACTTATTCAGCATGTGTTTTACGCAGCAGATGCCCTTCCAGCCACAACCCAGCACTGGGAAACACCCATACACTCTCATTCACACCCACACATACATTCCGGTCAATTTAGCTTACCCAATTCACATATAGCGCATCTCTTTGGACTGAAACCGGAGCACCCAGAGGAAACCCACGCAAACAGGGGAGAACATGCAAACTACACACAGAAATGCCAACTGACCGAGCCGGGACTTGATCCAGCGACCTTCTTGCTGTGAGGTGACAGTGCTACCCACTGCACCACCGTGTCGCCCCTATATTAAAACATATTTATTTTTAAAAAATGCTTCAATATGGTCATTTATAAAATGGGCATGACCAGATATACCCATCAACTGCTGTATACAGCTTTATTTGCTTTCGTTTTTGTTTGTTTTTCTCCTTCTCTGAATTGTGCCCAGACCGGTATTTATCACCAGCCATCAGTTCCATCATCTCCGGTCTGATTGTTGGTTCACCAGTGGCAGTCGTTTCTCCAGGGATTTGGAGATGGAGAGTTGACTTTTCCCCCTGCCGGAGCTGCTCTCCTGTGGATTCTGTGCTTTATAGTTGCTGGAAATCTTGATCCTGTCAACATCCAATCCATCACTGCTCGGCGCCCATGATTTCTACCTGCTGCTTAATACCATTTATTTTGATTATTTTCTTGACTTCAGTACATGTTTGGAATATTGTGACAGTTCTGCTACTTTTGGGTCGCATTACATGACATAAAGATCTGGCCAAATATAGACCCAGCAGGTGACCCAAAGGGCAATAATTACTAAATATGCCCCCCAAAAAATGCAAAAAAATATAAAAAAAATTACTGTAAAAACATTATATATTATATTATAATTATTATTTTATATATATAAATAAATAAATAAATATATATATATATATATATATATATATATATATATATATATATATATATATATATATATATATATATAAGCAATTATATATATATATATATATATATATATATATATATATATATATATAATTATATTTATATAATTATATTTAATTTTATATATCAATTATTAGGCCCCCTGTTTATTTTTTCCCCAATTTCTTTTTAACTTAAAGAAGATTTTGTTATAGTTTTAATAACTCATTTCTAATAACTGATTTATTTTATCTTTGCCATGATGACAGTAAATAATATTTGACTAGATATTTTTCAAGACACTTCTATACAGCTTAAATTGACATTTAAAGGCTTAACTAGGTTATTTAGGTTAACTAGGCAGGTTAGGGTAATTAGGCAAGTTATTGTATAATGATAGTTTGTTTTGTAGACGTTCCTAAAAAAATTGCTTAAAGGGGCTAATAATTTTGACCTTAAAATGGTTTTTAAAAATTAAAAACTGCTTTTGTTCTAGCTGAAATGAAATAAATAAGACTTTCTCCAGAAGAAAAAATATTATCAGACAGACTGTGAAAATTTCCTTGCTCTGTTAAACATCATTTGGGAAAAAAAAATTTAAGTTTTAAATGGGGGCTAATAATTCTGACTTCAACTATGTATATATATATATATAATATGTGCTCAGTGTATATGAGTACAATATTATATATACATTTGATTAGGCCAGGGATGGGCAGTATTTATGATAAATGTATTTCAAATTCGTATTTTAAATACAAAATAGTATTTTGTAATTTGTATTTGAATGGGTTAATATTTTTTATCAAAATACTTTAGTGTCTTGTATTTTTGTATTTTTACATGATGACATCATAAAAATGCAGCCTCTGATAGGTGCTTTCTCAGTTATTTGCCTAGGCTTTAGATCAAAACAGAAAATTGATTAAGAAGGTGTTTATTTTGTAAAGTCTTTCTTGGTTTGAGAAGGTTTTCTCACTCAGTCTCAATAAAACAAAATCACTGGACTGCCTAATTTTATTAAAACATTCATTCATTCATTTTCTTTTTGGCTTAGTCCCTTTATTAATCTGGGGTCGCCACAGTGGAATGAACCACCATCTTATCCAGCATATGTTTTACGCAGCGGATGCCCATCCAGCTGCATCCCATCACTAGGAAATGTTCAAACACACTCATTCACACACATACACTACGGACAATTTAGCCTACCCAATTCACCTGTACCATATGTCTTTGAACTTGTGGGGGAAAATGGAGCACCCGGAGGAAACCCACGCGAACACGGGGAGAACATGAAGATATATTTTCCATGTTAAAAGAAGTACTTGTCTTAACCATTGGTGAGAGCGATGAGTATCACTTTTATTTTAGAAATGCTTTCTATTTCCGCAACGTCGCAGCAGAACAACAGCATAAACTACTATGACAATGATCACTTCAGGTACTGATTATGGGCTTTATTCACTGTTAAATGCTACCAATGTAGTTTAATTATCATTATACGTGGCATTTATTGACATACTACTGAATGTAGCACCAGATAGTTCACCTCAGATCTTATAAATAATTAAATTAACTAGCAGCTGGTTTGAAGATGAAAGTCAGAAGTGTGATTCAGTGCAAATCAATAACATCACTCAATCAGTAGGCTATTAATAATGTTAAAGAGATTTAATATATAATAATTAGATTAAAAGCCTTTCCAATTGTGTTGGGAGTGCAGTGGATGGTATTTAAATGTTTCTGCCATAAATGTTGCTTTGGTTAGAGTGAAACATGTGTTGTACAGTAGGTATTTTATCTAAAATGAAGATAATCATTTTGTATATTATTGTCATGATCACCAGTGATCTAATACTTGCAGATCGCTGAAGAACTACAAATCTGTCACTGAACCGGACTACAAATAACATCATGCACCTTTTGCACACCAGTTTCTTATTCCTTCTCATTACACACACACACACACACACACACACACACACACACACACACACACACAGGTGATGGTCATTCTCCATGATTACATGGACTATATATACACCCCGGTTTCACACACTCTTGGCTGAGTCTTGTTACTGTTTATGTGCATTTCAAAGCATTTACCTGTGTTTGCCTGTCTGTGTTTTCATCTCTGGACTGTTTACTCCGTTTTTGGCCATTCTCCAACTGCCCTGACCATCGCTTGTTATCTGGATTATGTTTAGGATTTTCTTTGTTGTTCTCTGTGCTCCTGTTTACCCTTACTTGTATGGCCATCCCACTTTATAATAAAGCTGCATTTGGAACTATCTTGATTATCAGCACAATCTGTCATAACAATTTTCCAGAACTCCTGTATTGTTTTTTTTTTTTTATTTGACATAAATTTTAAATTCCAACAATTTGCCAAGTGTCTTAAATTTAAGTCTGTGCTCCCAAGTATTCAAGTTTTACAACAGTTTAAGCTGGGAATTTCATTTAGCAGGTCATAAATTGATTCCACTGCATAAATATAATTTAGTACTATAAAATCCCCTAAGGTTAAAAGCAATATAAGAACATTACTGAACTAGTACACTCATTTCACTGAAATAAAAAAGCTGTACCAGAGTACTGCATATATATATAGACATATTGAACATTCATGTCTTATTATTCCACTGCTGCTGTTTTATTTAAAGCTTTGATTTGTGCCTAGCAACAGTCAAAGAGAAATCCAATAATAATTTATTATATAAGGAGTTTAAAAAGGCATTAGTGATCCCAGCCAAAAGGTAAATCATTTTAGAGGCAAAGCTAGTTACTTCATTCTGATGAAGGATTGCAAATGTGCATTTTAATTACTTTGAATAGCATGCAGTGATAAATCATGCATAACAATGTGCATTCATAAAATAAATGCACACAATTTGGATGTCACCAATAAAATTCATACAGCCTCCCTTTACTATTCTAAATTAAAGGGAAAATTCACCCCAAAAGTGTACATTTACTCAATATTTACTCTAATTCAAGTAGCTCCAAACTATGAAATTCTTTATACTGATGAACACATAGTACATTGTCTAACATTTTTTAAATAAACCTAGGTATGATTTCTTATTTCAAGAAATCTTACCAAGTTAAAAAATATTATATATATACACATATATATGTGGCAGTGTGGTGGCGCAGTGGGCAAGAAGGTCGCTGGTTCGAGCCTTGGCTAGGTCAGTTGGCATTTCTTTGTTGAGTTTTTATGTTCTCCCCGTGTTCGCGTGGGTTTCCACCGGGTGCTCCGGTTTCCCACACAGTCCAAACACATGTGCTATAGATGAATTGGGTTAGCTAAATTGTCCGTAGTGTATGTGTGTGACTGTAAGAGTGTATAGGTGTTTCCAAGCTGGAAGGGCATCCACTGTGTAAAACATATGGTGGATAAGTTGGTAGTTCATTCTGCTGTGGCGACCTCTGATTAATAAAGGGACTAAGCCGAATTCTAAGCTGAATTATTTATATATATATATATATATATATATATATATATATATATATATATATATATATATATATATATATATATATATATATATATATATATATATATATATATATATAGCGGATTATAAGGCTGAACGCAATGAAATGCCATCAGTCTAGAGCAGGGGTGGGCAAACTTTTTGATTCATGAGCCACATTGAGTTCTAACATTTGACAAAGGGGCTGGAACAGGAGCAGATAGATGGCATGCTTTGGTAACATCACCTCATTGGGGGAAAAATACACATCTTGGGATATGGAGAAAACATGTGCACTGAAAGTTCTGTTATACTTCAGGATATCACCATCACTCTCCTCCTGACTGTCTTTTCGTTCAATATGGTGCATGTATATGAACCAGAGTAATACTGTCTGATATTTGCAATTATAAACATTGCTTAATTTTATTTTGCATCAATTTTATACATTTTATATTGCATCGTTCAACATGGTACATGCATATGAACCAGAGTAATACTTTCTGATAATGTCACAGGAGTGTAAGAGTCTTAACTTTTCTCATCTGGTCTGCAGTTTGACGGTGAAAAAACTTTGTATTTAGTTGTCCACTCCTTATTGAACACTCGACATTCTCTGTCCACTTTCCTTTTCTTGGGCTCATCTTCATAGAGGGGCGTGGGTCAAAAGGTAAAGTACAAACGTGGAGTAATAGGCCTACGCCTTACCTCAACAAAGCCAATATATCTAGTGAGGAAACATCAGAATTGCAGGGGAAATAAAATATTAACAAGGTTAATTTATTAAATTTTTTTCAAGTTTGGCTGGCCGAATCAAAATGTTTACCTTGCCGCATGTGGCCCCCGGGCCGTAGTTTGCCCATGCCTGGTCTAGAGAGATTTCCCAGTATTTCTCTGTTGCAATCAGGATATCACAATTAACCCCGAAAAAGCCAACGCAAAGCAAACACTACCAGATTACTTTGGTATAAATACAGCACTACAAAATACAAAAGAGAGAGATCACCTTAGAGCACAGGTGTCAAAGCCAGTTCCTCGAGGGCCGGAGCTCTGCACAGTTTAGTTCCAACCCTAATTAAACACACCTGATCAAACTAATTGAGTGCTTTAGGCTTGTTTGGTACCTATAGATAGGTACCTATTGATGCAGGGCTGGAACTAAACTCTGCAGGGCTCCGGCCCTCCGGGAATTGACTTTGACACCCCTGCCTTAGAGTGTCACTTAGCTGTTTTATAATGATTTGATCAGCTGTAGTTTGAAATGTATGCTGAGTTTTTCTCCTCTAAGGGCTTATTATGCGGTCTCTGTCGCCATCTTGTGGTGAAAGATTAAACATCTTTGCTGTGCTTAGTATGACAGGCTGATGGCATCCAATGAGCTGAATCTCTGAAATAATAAATATTTAAAATAATATTTATAAATAAACTGCATAGTTGCAATCTAAACAACTACATTCTTATCTAAATAAGCCTCAAAAGTACATTATGTTGTCCAACAGCAGCAATATTTGTCAAACTGTAGTGAGTTTATTGATCTGCTGTCATTCTATGTGGGTGGAGTAATACACAAGGGTGAAGAGGCTGTACGAGTGCTATTATTACAGAATATCGCACGGCTATCAGCCAATCAGATTCAAGAACCAGACAGAACTGTTGTATAACGGAGGCCAGATAGTGAAGTGCTATGCAGGTAAACTTCACTCCTTTGACCTCAAAAGGTGCTCTAGCGGCCATGGTCTTTAGCCTCCTTGTTAGAGCAACCAACTCACATACAAAAGATCGCGGTTTGATCCTAATTCAGACCGGGTTAGGTGCAGTAGGACCGGTGTTTATATATATATATATATATATATATATATATATATATATATATATATATATATATATATATATATATATATATATATATATATATATATATATATATATATATATATTGTTGGGTAAAAAAAGTCATATGTTACCATATTAACCTTTTTAAAAACTAAATTTACTACTTAATGACTTTTTAGGGAAAGTAATGTGAAAGTATGGGTTATGTAATTTAGGCATTTTTAGGTTTTTTTATATAAAGATGGGTAAAAAAGTAATATATTACAAATTTTAAGCCTAACACGGTCTGTATCTTCTTAAGTCAGTCATTTATTTCTTGTATTTAGATGGTTGTTTTATGCAGTGTATCTTCTTTTGTGTTTAAAAGAAGAAGGTAAGTCAAACAGGTTTGTGACAAGTGAGTATGTGATGTCAGAATTTTCAGTTTATAGATAGATCTATCCCTTTAAAAGAATTAATAACCAAAGCCTCAATCCCAAAAATGTTTTAAAGTTTAATGAGACAGTGAGCTGTAAAACAGAGCAGGAATTGGAGAGGTCTCACAGTCTGGAAAGCAGATTTGAGTGTAACCTGTTCAGGGTGGCACAGAATCAGGAACAGATGTTAAAATCACGGATGAGGGAATCCTGCCTCTCCCCCCCTCTCTCTCTTTAGGACTGTCAGTGAGAGCCAGACAAGATGGCGGAAGAATTCTCATGAGCAAAAACACAAAATGAAAAGAGACAGCTACACACACACACACAGACACACACACACACATATACGCAACAAGTCGAGCTTCCACAGCTCTGACAGCAGTTGGGGAATCCAAATGAACAAAATAGATTAACCCACCCACACAGCAGGCATAACCTATTGGAAGTTCTCCCCCAACTGTCAAAGCAGAGGAATATGAAACTGGAGGTGATGGCATGAAAGCTGATTAGTTTTGATTGAGTCAAAATAAACCTGGGGACCAACTGCTGTTTGGCGCACTCATGCCGAAACTGATTAACCACCGATATGCAGACGTGCAGACAGCTCGTACCTGACAGAAATATCTGCCTGATTTTGTGTGTGAGACAAAGAAAAATTACATCAACATTAAAATGCCCCATATGCTTTTTTATTTGGAATATTGCCTTCTATGTGTGATGTAGCTGTTTGTGTATGTAACGTTTGTGTTGTGTATTTAAAATGTGTCATAGAATGGAATACTGGATATAGCTGAATAATAAGAGTTCAGTACATGGATATGAAATGCAACATGCATCAAATATCATTTTCCTCATTTAAATCATGTGTGTAAAATCCCAGTAAAAAGCTGGCAAAACTGAACAAAACACACACTCTGACACTACTTATGGAATCATTAATATGCACACCCCAAGCAGCATTTGATTGGCATTTCCTAGTGATATTAAAATAATTCTAATTGTTTCCCCTTATTTTCTAGGTTATATAGGACTCTTATTTTGAAAAAAAAAACGGACATCCATTAGCTCTGAGGTAAGTCAATGCAACAACATTCCATCTGTTTACAGCTTGTCAGAAAGCAAAACTCTTGAAATATGGATTATAAATGAATGTTTAGATTTATCCTTTGTTATTTTAACATGAACATTGTGACACATTTCATGTGTGTTTGTAATGTGGCAACAAACACATTTAGACAGTTTAATAAATGGCAATAAACTTTAAAAACACATCTGTTAACATGGTAGACGATATTAATATTCACGAGCCTTCCAAAATGAAGTAAAAACAAAGCCGCGTTTGATTGGCCACACCATTTCCTAGTGAGATTAAGACAATTATAATTGTTTCTCTTTATTTTCTATGTTTAACACAGCCTATTATATTGCCTATGTATATGAGACTCTTATTTTGAAAAACGAACATCCATTAGCTCTGAGGTAAGTCAATGCAACAACATCCCATCTGTTTACAGTTTGGATTATAAATGAATCTGTTTAAATCAGAGGGGAATAATAGTTGGATAACGGTCATTTAGAAGTCTATAAACCTAACCGTAAGCCAACATAAACTGTAAACGTATCGCTTAATTCTGATTGGCTGATTGGAATGTTGTTCCAGGATGAACATAGATGTTGATCCAGGAACATGTCGTACTTGGTGAAATCAGGTTAGGGGTTAGATCACACCCATGCCAGATAAAAAAAAAAGATCTAGCCCTGGATGCCAGATCCTGTCAGAAAATGTCTGTTTCTTTGGGTATCCAGACAACAAGCCACCCAATACCCAAACCTGTTAACCAGTGTTCAACTGAATTAACTGAATCTCCTATCATTGTAGGACTTGACTGAGAAAGCTAGAGAAGAGCAGAAGCAGGAGAGGAAGTAGATTCTTCATGTAATTAACAATTTTACCAGTGTATGTAGATATCAGAGAACAATTTAAACATAATATATAGTTTTAGGGGCGAAGGTCGCTGGTTCGAGCCTCGGCTGGGTCAGTTGGCGTTTCTGTGTGGAGTTTGCATGTTCTCCCTGCGTTCGCGTGGGTTTCCTCTGGGTGCTCCGGGTTTCCCCCACAGTCCAAAGACATGTGGTACATGTGAATTGGGTAAGCTAAATTGTCCATAGTGTATGAGTGTGTATGGATGTTTCCCAGAGATGGGTTGCAGCTGGGAGGGCATTCAAAAAAAAAAAGTTGGCAGTTCATTCCGCTGTGGTGACCCTGGATTAAGCCGATAAGAAAATAAATGAATGAATGTATAGTTTTAATCTAAACAAACCTGCCAAGTATGAACACGTCCTTGATGAAGATCCCTCTGGGACTTTTTAAACTGTCATTTTCACTTTTTGGGAACAGACCTGAAAACATTTCCAATTTAAATGGTTCATTCATCCCCAAATAAAATGAAAAATGAGCAATCGTTTGCTCACACTGATGTTGTTTTAATGACGCGTGGCCGTCCTTCTGTTTCATACTAAAACATAATAAATTCATGATACTTTATGATAGTTTTTTGATATTCTGCATAATCTCAGCATGAATAAGCGAACAGCGTGAACCTTTTTAAAAATATCACAAAAGGATAAAAGAATTTTCTGGGAATAGGGGAGAGCGCGGCACAAAGTAACACTTTTTGGTTTTGGTCAAATAATGAACAAAGTAATAGAGTTAGACAATATTTTTTTACCAACAACACACAAGCCTCTCCTGCAAATGAGCACTGGAATTATTATTGCCGGACTTATGTTTTCCAAGTATTGCCAAAAGTGCCAGGAGTGAAAATGTTACTATTTATCCCACCTGCGGGGCAAGTTGTAACAGACAGAGGGTTAGTTGTAACACACGCTTATAAAGGCAGATTTCACACTATTCATTTAAACTCAGTTTACTTTAAATAGTAGCTATATTTCCTCAGTAATTGGCTCATTTCTTTTTTATTCTACATAGCACAGTACCTTCATTTATTTATTTGTTTATTGGATAAACACATTTAAAGCTATTTGCATTATTATCCATTTATCCATTATTATACAATATATTTATTTGCATTATTAGCAATAAAATATATATTTTTTTCAATTAAAACAATATTTTCTATTAAAAAACATTTTTATTTAAAAAGTTCTCAACATTACACTCAAAATTCAAAAGTTATTTTGTTAGTTTAATTGGTGTCTAACAGTGTGTGGCTTAATTGTAACACCCTGTTACAACTAACCCCGCTGTGTCATGTTTTACTCAAAACTGGCTTGCAGTCACTGTGTGTTTTATACATCTTTCAAAATGGTTTCATCTTTTAGCCTAGAAGACGGTGATCACAACAATATAAGATTTTACGCTCATACTTTCACAGATTTTTTTAAAATAAAAAAATATCGACTGTAATAAAAATACTTTTATGCTGCAAAAATGGTTTCTCCTGTGTTTCTCATCCAAATTTCACTGAAATATTTCAATAATTGGCAGAAAGACGTCTGCCGACACTGTGGTGAAAACCTCGGAAGCATGCCATGATTAACCCTGAGCAAATACCTTAAAACTCTGTGTTACATTTAACCCCGCGTTACTTTGTGCCCCGTGCTCCCCTAGTGTTCTGGAAAAGTATGAGAGGGTTTGATGAACAGCAAACCGAAACAATGTATTAATTTTAAAAAATCCTAACCTTGACGGCTCATTCATGACACTCTATTAGCACCGGAGTTCAAAGTTGTGACAAATCAAGATAAATAACGATAGATATAATCCATACACACTCAATCAATCTTTTCTGCTGCTTGTTCAAATGCTGGGTTCCACAAAAATTCCTTCATGTTGTCCCAACACAAATTGATTAAGTTAACTTAATCATTTTTACAAATTTAAGTGGATTGAACATAAAACAATTAAGATGTCCCCCCAAAAAAAGGAATTTTGTTGATTCAGCTCATTTTAAATAAGTAGTTTGAATGTGCAGCAAAAACACTTGAAACAACACAATTCTTGAGATATTTTTGGGGACAACTTAATTTTTTTATGTTCATTTATTCATTTTCTTTTTGGCTTAGTCCCTTTATTAATCAGGGGTCACCACAGTGGAATGAACCGCCAACTTATGCAGCATATGTGTTCTTTTCTTCAGGCTTAAATGCCATAAATTTATTATTTTAAGTTAATTCTTTCATTTCAGGGTTTTAGTAGGAGTAATCGAGGAACGAATTATTGACTTCATAATTAATTATTAAAGTATAACATTAATTAAAACAAGCATATGCATTAATAAGATGTGGTCGTGGAAGCGAATTTGTTATTTGAATTATGTTCAGAGCTCCTAGTTTAAAATAGGCTAACAGTCAGTTTACCTATATAGTATAAGATAACACACACAGCTGCCTAAATAAATAGGCTAAAAATACACTGTTGATCACTTAGGCCTATTCAATTCTTATTAAAAAACTGTACTGAAAGAAAAAAAGCACAAGAAAGAGTGCCGCTTTTTACACCTCTTAGCTCACGTGCTCTGGCTGCTACAGTATATCAGTTCAGTATGCTCACTATGTTACATAACTGCCCCCTGCTGGCCATGTATTTCTTGCTTTAGACCATGTTCTGCTTCACTGCAGTTTACTGCGGAGACGTGCGATATTTCTTTAAATCACTCGCGTATTCTCAGTAGCCATATCTGTATGTTTTACGCAGCGGATGCCCTTTCAGCTGCAACCCATCACTGAGAAACACCCATACACTCTCACATTCACACACATACACTACGGACAATTTAGCTTACCCAATTCACCTATAGCGCATGTCTTTGGACTGTGGGGCAAACCCACGCGAACACGGGGAGAACATGCAAACTCCAACTGACCCAGCAGAGGCTCGAACCAGTGACCTTCTTGCTGTGAGGCGACAGCGCTACCCACTGCGCCACCGTCCCACCCCTTTTTTATGTTCAAACCACTTAAATTTGTTCTGTTAACTTTGTTTGTTTTGTGTTGGGACAACATGAATGAATTGTGGGGAACCCTGCATTTTTTTGCAGTCTTTTCTAAATATTCATGATGCATCACAAATAGAGTCTATATATTTCTATATATTTACACATCCAGTATAGATTTATATTGTCATCTCTTTCATCATTAAAAATGTGCTTTTCTAAAATAAAGGTTCTCACAACCCAGGCTCAATTCTGAAAACATACCGCTACATACATTTCTAGAGAGCACATCCTAGGAGCTACGTTTTTTTTGCATTTTTTGTTTTTTACGAATCCACTAGAGGGCGCTGTGTATGCTGTTTGTGATCCCAAATTTCTCTTGCGAGTGCCATTCTTGCCTGCTGTTCTCGCATAAATCCACCAGAAGCCACTGTCGCCTGACTGACTGACCAACTGACCGACCAACTGACCGATCCCCAATCCCACATCCTTCCCTAAACCCAACCGATAGTGTTTTCAAAAGCAATCCAGAAAAACCATAGCCCTCGTGGCAGCCTAACTTTTACCACGTTTTCAGATTTTACCACATTCTCACCCTGTTATTTACTTGTTTACTTTATTTTTTGGCTTTTGTTTTTGTCTTACCTGCTTTCTGGAACCGTTCTTCGCCGGAATTAAGCTGCAGTCACACTGGACTTTTCTCCCCATAGACTTCCATCCATACTCACGCGAATGCGTCAGACCGGAAACGCAAGGTCATGCGTCAGATTTCGCAGGTTGCTGCAGTGCAAAGTTCAAGCTTGCTCAATCGAGGATCAAAACATGACCTCTCTGGACAGAAATTTAAAACATGGAGCAATCGCTTGCTTTCCTTAATGTCTAATTATCTTGTTTAATCCCGCCCCCTTTCGCAGCGCCGTACAACAGAATTTTGCACACACAAACTCTAGTGTGACCGCAGCTTTAAACTTCGTTGTCACGGTCGACTCTGCTCTGCGTCTCAAATCCTCCAACGTACGAGGCGAGCTACTGGACAAACTGGTAACAGCGGAAAAGCCGTCCATACGGAGATAAGCGGTCAGCTGGTAAGCGTAAAAAGGAACTGCATCATACCACCCCGTAGCGTTTGTTTTAAAGACAAAATGCAGCCATACGTTCCTCTGGCTACATAATTCGCAATCTCCAGAAATGTATATGTACGTTTTCAGAATGAGCCTATGTTGGGTTGTCATGACTCTGATGCTGCGTTCACGCCAGACGCGGAAGAAGCGTCAAGCGCGAGTGATTTACATGTTAAGTCATTGCAAACGCGAGAATAGGCATCCTGCGGCGCGATACAAGTGAATGGCGCGGCACGAATGGCGCGATATGCGCGAATGGCGTATCGCGAATTAAGCGTTTGACGCGCTTAACGCGCGAATCGCTCGAGTTCAAATATCTGAACTTTTACGGACATTCGCGCCGCGTTAACCAATCAGGAGCTTGCTCTTGTGGGGGCATGATTGTGACGTAGCACCTTTTGTTGGTGTCCCAGGGGAAATCTTTCAGCCGACACCGACAACAGTTCATCAAACTGGGCTTGGCTCAGTCAGAAGCACCGCTGAAAGCCTCCGTCATCCAGGTTAAGTTTCTGGAGGAGTTTATGAGCTCACAGAGTTGGGTGTACCTCAAAAATTATCGAGTGGACTCAGACACTGGTCCAAACGTATAGACGCTGTTTTTCAGCCTTCATAAAAGCACATAAACACAGTTATTTTATCAATAAAATCCATGTTAGCCATTTAGCAACGAAGCTACAGTCACCGGGCAGACAGAAGCCCTGCCCATGACGCGAATCCGCGTCTGTTCTGAAGTGAATTTGACGCGCGAATGAAGCGGAGTCTGACGCGCAAATGAAGCGAGTAAACTCAAATGTTCTTGCGTCTATTTACTCGCGAATAGCGCGATTTAGCCGCGCGTTCCGCGTCTGGTGTGAACACAGCATGACACTTCTCACAAAAATGTTAGCTTCCTAGTTTCTTAACTATTATCCACTATTTTATACGTCTGTAAACTCTCATATGTGTCTGTTTCATGTATAAAACTGTAGTAGAATCATCTGAGACATAAACAAAGTTATAAAAGGCAACAAATTTCAATAAGAGACATAAAGAGTCCAAGGTCACGTATTTCTTTATACCCTTTTGCATTTGACAAACAGAGAAAACACCCCTGGAAATATTCATGCATGTAAGCATTCATGTGTGCAAGTGCACACTCAAACACACACACACACACACACACACACTGGCGCACAATTTACTAACCGGTCAGATTGTGTTTGCCCTTACTGCACCTGTCAGGAAGGGTTAGATTAGTTCATGGTTCGGTTGGCAGGAATCAAATCGAACCGCTATGCAGCTTTTCGAGAGCTGAGAAGGTGAGCAGGACATTTAGTCTTCCTCTGGCCTTTCCGGCCAGCAGATAATGTCACACAGCTGTGGTCATTAAACAACACTTCATAAAGCGGAGTAATAAATCCTGTTTTAATTCACAAAGCGCTGACCTTATGAGGAATTTCCTGGGATGTGCTCTTATAGTTCTCTACTATGGCAAAAGTATGCATAATATCCTCTTACTATGTCAACATTATCATCAAGGGTATATTTATAAGAGAACAGCTGAATCTAAAAATCTCCCTAAACCTGAGTGAATTCTACGGAAGTCCTAAGAGGCCATGCATTAAAATATTTTTTCTCTCTTGTTATGTCGTGATCACGACTTAATTATCTTGTGATCTCGACATAACAACTCGTTTTCTCGTGATCTCGACATAACAAAAAGTTATGTCATGATCACGACTTAATAAAGTTGTTATGTCGTGATCACGACTTTTTTTTTTTTTTTGCTTTTATTTATATATGTATTAATTATTATTATTATTATTAATATCTGGCAAATGTCTGGCCAGAGAGTCTACACCGGCCCTGCGAACAGGGAGAGAATAGCTCAACTGCAGACACGCATTTGTGCAACACATTAAAGGCGTTCAGAACAGCCATAATATGAGAGCAAACGCTCGTGTTCATGATTAATGTACATTCATGATTATATTCACGTATTTGATTATACACCATTATTTACAATAATATTCCCTCAACTGTTACCATTTTAAGGCAACTCTATATGGCACTAAATAAGTTGCTGCATGCATGAATTAAATTATGAAGAATGATGAAGATCCTGCACTTGCTTTCATCCTTTCCGCAAATTATTTACAACTTTAAAAATGCACCATAGAGTTGCAGTAAAATGATAACAGTTGATGCAAATTATTGTAAATAATGATCATATACATGAACATAATCATGAATGTACATTAATCAGGAGCACGAGCGTTTGCTCTCATATTATGGCTGTTCTGAACGCCTTTAATATGTTGCACGAATGCGCGTCTGCAGCTATTCTCTCCCTGTTCACAAGGCCGGTGTCCTGACATTTGCCAGGTATTAATACTAATACTACTACTATACTACTAATAATAATAATAATAATTAATACATAAATAAATAAATTAAAGCAAAAAAAATAAGTCGTGATCACGACATAACAAGAGAGAAAAAATATTTTAATGCATGGCCTCTTAGGACTTCCGTAGAATTCTGACACTAAGCAAACTCATTCATTTTCTTTTCGGTTTAGTCCTTTTTTTTAATCAGGGGTTTCCACAGTGCAATGAGCCGTCAACTTATTCAGCATATGTTTTACGCAGCGGATGCTCTTCCAGCTGCAAACCATCACTGGGAAACACCCATACAGTTTTGCATTTACTCACATACACTACAGCCA
Source organism: Danio kyathit (assembly GCA_903798195.1). NCBI lineage: Eukaryota > Metazoa > Chordata > Actinopteri > Cypriniformes > Danionidae > Danio > Danio kyathit. Next base: position 6,523,362 of record LR812532.1, on the reverse strand, counting down.
ATTTTAGCTTATTAAATTCACCAATAGTGCATGTGTTTGGACTGTGGGGGAAACTGGAGCACCCAAAGGAAACCCACGCCAACACGGGGAGAACATGCAAACTCCACACAGAAATGACAACTGACCCAGCCGGGGCTCAATCCAGCGACTTTCTTGCTGTGAGGCGATCATGCTACCCACTGCGCCACCGTGACCGCCATTTAGCAAACTGTCATGTACTATACAAGCCTAAATTTAAAGCTGCAGTAATTTTTTGTTTTTTTGGAATTATGCTCAATTCTACGGAGCCCCTAAACCAGGGCTATTCAATTAGTTTGTCACGGGGGCCAGTTCATGAAAAGCATCCCAAACGAAGGGCCGGAGAGATATTACTTGCAATATAAATGATGACACAAATGCATTTAAGAGCCAATGATGTATTTTTGCTCTTTTAGACACCCACGTTGTATTTGTCTACATTAAAATGTTAATATATTGTATTTTGAAACTATATAATATCACTGCATTGTACAATAAGTTTTTTTCAACAAACATTCAAATGTTGTATTTCACAGCACAACAAAATCAGTGTATTGCTGAAGTAGGCTTCTTCTACATTCAGACACATTCATATATTATGTTTTGAACTTCATAACAATTATGGATGCAACAATTATAGATTTTGGTTGTACGATTATATAGTGTGAAGAATAATCAGTGTTTCACAGTTATCACGTCTAATGTAAATGTAAGCTTTATATTAGCTAGATTTAGATCTGGACATCCCTAACTAATAGTAAAAAACCTTTAAAAGGCATTTTCATTAGTAATAGTTTTTATGCTGAAGGTTTTTCTGTGCTTATATATGGGCTACACAATTTAATTATGTGTGTGTTTATAGAGAGGAACGGAAGAAAATAATATAATAATAATTGTTATGAAGGTCGGCGCCAATATTTAGATTAACTGTTGTTATCATCTGCGTTCATACATACATAATCATTTTAATAATAGTTCATCTAACATGTCTTTTGTTTACATTGCACTGAAAGCTAAGCACAACTCTCACCACTGATGTTTTCTATACTGCGTGCCCAGACAGCCGCCATATTGGCATATATTCTTACGACATAACAAACTTGCACGCGGGAAAGACGTGATATGGGAACGGCCCGCGGCTATAGTTATTACAGTGTGCGTGCGTATTAGCTTCGGTGGACAAGCTCGGAACTTTAAACTAGTGCACAGTTGGCAACTTGGCGTAACTTTTTTCAGCAGTTTCGTTTCGTGCGGCAGAACAAAAATGCAGAAATGCGGCTTAGAGAAGCCTTTACGATTAATTAACCGAGACGAATTAAAGCGCAGTTAATAGTGAAATCGGTTAATCGTTGCATCCCTAATACAAACATATTCAAATGTATTCAGCCACTGTCAGGTGTCAGGTGACTCACGCTCTGCGCAGCTCATGCTGTATTGAACAGACGCACGTCACTTCATATAGCGGCCGTTTTTTGACTGAACTAAATTTATTCTTGATGTCTTGGTCACACTATTTGGAGGGCCAGAACAAATTGCCTCGGGGGCCGGGTTTGGCTCGCGGGCCGCCAATTGAATAGCCCTGCCCTAAAGTAACGTGCAAAAAAAAAAAAGAGTAATGAAGACCATCAGGTGTGCACACATATGTATTATCACCTGCGAATGACATGAACATACATATCTTCTGTGCACAACATAGACATACATAATGCGTGCGCACGACATATGTGTCACGTGCAAACAACATAGACATACATATCATGTGCACAAGACATAGCATTACGTGCATACAACAAAGACATGCACATATCAGGTGCACACAACATAGCATTGAGTGCGCACAACATAGACCTACATATTGTGTGCACACAATATACGTAGCGCGTGCACATCCAAATGTCTTTTTTTCGCAACATGTCACTAGTAGGGGCACTGTACAATTTATTTCTCCCATTCTTCCTGCAAACAAGTCTTAAGGTGCAATTTGCGCTTCAAAATGAGCCACGCATTCTCTATTGGAGACAGGTCAGGACTGCAGACAGGCCAATCAAGTACCTGTATCCTCTTCCTCCGCAGCCAGGACTTTGTATTGTGTGTAGAATGTAGTTTTGCATTGTCTTGTTGAAATATGCACGGACATCCCTGGAAATGAACGCAGCATATTGTGCTCCAAAATCACTATGTACTTTTCAGCATTAATGGTGCCATCACAGAAGTGCAAGTTACCTTTGCCAAGGGCACTGACACAACCCAATACCATGACAGACCCTGGCTTTTGGACTTGTTCCTGGTAACAATCTGGATGATCCTTTTCTTCTTTGGTCCGAAGCACACGGCGTTCATTTCTCCCAAAAAACCTGAAATACTGATTCATCTGACCACAGTACATGTTTGTGTGATTGGCCGTCCCAAATGCCTCTGAGCCCAGATAAGTCGACTGTGCTTCTGGACACTGTTAACATAGGGCTTCCTTTTGGCACAGTACAGTTTTAACTGGCCTTTGTGGATGTAACTACGTATTGTGGTACTAGACAAAGGTTTGCCAAAGTATTCCTGAGCCCATGTGGTGATATCGCTTATAGATGATTGAGGATTCTTGATGCAGTGTCGCCTGAGGGATTGGAGATCACGGTTGTTCAGCTTGGGCTTGCACCCTTGTCCTTTACGCACTGAAATTCCTCCAGATTCCTTGAATCTTTTAATTATGTTACGCACTGTTGAAGGTGAAATATCCAAATGTCTTACTCTCTTTCTTTGAGGAACATTGTTTTTAAATTTTTCATCAATTATCTCACGTATTTGTTGGCAAACTGGTGATCCTCGGCCCATCTTTGCTCCTAAAGGACTAGACCTTTCTTGGATGCTGCTTTTGTACCAATCATAATAACAATCACCTGTTCACATCACCTGTTTCAAGTCACATCATTATTTACCCTACTAGCCCTAAACTCCGCCTGTCTCAACCTTTTTGGCAATGTGTTGTAGGTCTGAATGATATAAAAGGATGTATATTTACAAATGAAATGAAGCTGACCAGACAAAGCATGAAATATTTTGTGTTCATGTTGTCTGCAATGAAACACAAGTCAAAGTAAATTTGGAAATCTCTACTTTCTGGTTTTTTATTTGCATTTTCCATACTGTACCAACTATTTCTGATTTGGGGTTGTACTGAATTCTCCTGTTTGTTTTACACACAATCACGTTTTTCCCTAATTTGCATGGTAACGAAATAAAAGAGCTTGAATATATGCTACAGCACATAAAATTATTATCTACACATAAAAGTACACATGCCTATAATGTGTGAAGTACACAGGGCTCTAATGTGTGCATATTTTAAGAATGATTTTTGCTTTGTGTCAAGAACAAGGAGATCCTTCACACACAGGAATGGAGCCAAATTACTGCAGGCATCAGACTCGGTTTAGTTAGCATTTCTGATGTTCCTCTGATCTGAGAACAGTGACCGCGTGGCCAGATGTTGATTTGAGCATTCTGACATTGTTCTAATTATAGCAGGTAAGATCTAAGACAAGGAGACAATTAGACGGTGGACCAAACGACTGGAGAACGCGCATAAATCTGGCAACGCATGCAGAATTCATGAAACAATCCTCATTTGCAGACTCTATTTATATCCAGCACTGCGTGGAAAGACTTTGATTTGATTGAGTGGCTTTAGAATTACTGAAACGCATACCGTTAAAGTCAAAATGAATTTTTCTTTTTCAAATATTTCCCAAATGATGTTTAACAGAGCAGGGAATTTTTCACAGTATTTCCTATAATATTTTTTCTTCTGGAGAAAGTCTTATTTGTTTTATTTCAGCTAGAATAAATGCAGTTTAAATTTTTTTAAAAACCATTTTAAAGTCAAAATTCTTAGCCCCCTTAAGCCAGGGGTTCCCAAACTTTTTAGCCTGCAACCCCTAAAATAACAATGCCGGTAACTCGCAACCCCCAATTTCCTCGGAGGTCATTATAAATATACAAACGTTGCGCACACAACAATAGGCCTATATAAACAAAAGTGCAGCAGTCTAACAACCATACCGTTTTTATAGTCATTTATTAATTTGATTAATTTAATATTAACCTCAGCTAATGAGACTGGTGGACACAATGTTTTCAGCACAAGTCTTGGTTTAATTTTGGAGACCGCTAATCAGAGATCATTCTCAATGTTCAGTTGTGGCCTGTATTTATTTTTAATGTATTTAATTGCCATAAAGGTGTCAGAAAGTTTGACCTGGTGCTATAAAATCAATCTGCTGCCGCTGATGCTATTGCGGTGTTGGTAATCTAACGTAAACACACCAATCCTATGAAAAAAAAAAAATTATTGAAAGGCTGATGGCTTTTCATTTGCATGTGATTGTTTATTACTATTAAAAACTACTATTTTTATCTTCTGTGGGTTATGGCTAAAATATTGTAATTTTAATAGTTTAATAAAATTGATTTGACTTTTGGAAATCACCAAGCAACCCCCTATCATTGTCCTGCGACCCCCATTTGGGAACCATTGCCTTAGGCTCCGTTAACACTAGTACGTTTTAGTTTTAAAACGGCGTTTTAGAATGAAAACGATCCGCGTCCACACTAGCGTTTCACCCAGCGTTTTTGAACAGCTCTCCATCTACACCACACCACTAAAAACGCACATCACATGACCACACACACACTCTCTGGGATGCACTGCAGCGTGCTTTGAGCACAAACCCATAGGAGAGCTGTCCTCATCGGACTGTTCATCAAGGATCTCCCGCTGGATCTAATCTCACTATATTTGTTAAACGTGATATTTAATTCATCTTGTTGTCTATATCTAACTATATATTCCCCGACTTTGGTCTTTTGAATCTATTACTTGTTCTCAGGTAACGTGTTTTGTCTGAGCGCAAAGATAAGTTAGGTTAATATCTAATATAACCGCGGACACCGATTCTGCAAATCTGACTGATTGTTTGTCTTTATTTTCTCTATTGTATAAACTTATTGTGCGTTATACTTTTATAATGGTCATTATTAATTATTAAAACTGATATTCAATGTAAGAGAGGGTATGTTTCGTATTTTCAATGAAAATGAAAGGAGGCAGTAATGTTGTAGGCTCCGTTTTGTTATAAATATGCATGAAGATGACGGTCATATTATGCAGCTACACAACGCCTCAACATTTTTGATGTCTGTTATGTTGCTAATATCAAAATGAAAATAGGCAGTTCCTTATGTCATGTTTTCATTTTATTGTTAAGATAGTGAAACAGCATAGCCAGGGTGATGTGAATGACTTTATAAAGTACACACTCGGGAGTTTGTTTTCCATATCAAACTTGCGAAGTCTGAATTTACAAGGAGAGGATGAAGACTGAACTGTGTGTAGGCTACTTAATATTGAGGGAAAAGCCCCAATCAGATAGGCGAATGTCTACAGCTCCGCCTCTGTTTACAGATGTATCCGTTTTCCCCCATCCACTCTGAGATGGAGCAGCAGCGTTTTAGAATGAAAACAGCCTCGCCAGCGTTTTCAAAACACTCCGTTTTCGGTGCTCAAAAACTCCGACGTAGTGCGGACAGATGGCGTAACCGTAGCAAAACTTATGCGTTTTAAAACTAAAACGTATTAGTGTAAACGGGGCCTTAAGCAATATTTTATTTCGATTGTCTACAGAACAAAACACTGTTATACAATTACTTGCCTAATTACCATAACTTGCCTAATAACCCACTTTAAATTGCACTTAGTGTGCAAATTATACATTGACGATCAGGGGGGGTCAACTTTTTCAGTAATGTTACTCTAGTTTGTGTAATACAAGTTTCAGTCTTTTTTGTATTTATTTAAATTACATCTCGGGGCGTCACGGTGGTGCAGTGGGTAGCACTATCGCCTCACAGCAAGAAGATCTCTTGTTCGAGCCTTGGCTGGGTCCGTTGGCATTTCTGTGTGGAGTTTGCATGTTCTCCCTGTGTTCGCATAGGTTTCTTCCAGGTGCTCCGGTTTCCCCCAAAAGTCCAAAGACATGTTGTTTCGGTGAATTGGGTAAGCTAAATTTTCTGTAGTGTATGTGTGTAAATGAGTGTGTATGGATGTTTCCCAGTGATGGGTTGCGGCTGGAAGGGCATCCGCTGCGTAAAACATATGCTGGATAAGTTAGCGGTTCATTCTGCTGTGGCGACCCCAGATTAATAAAGGGACTAAGCCAAAAAGAAAGTGAATAAATGAATTTGATCTCATTTATTAATAAATGTATTTAGTATTATTATATTATTATATTATTTAGTGTCTGACCTACAGTATCCTCTTTCAGAGGTTACTGGAGGTCAAACTATGCATCTAATTTTACTGTATTTTAGGCTATATGTTGATACCAACACCAATTTACCTACTGTAAAAGTGTCTTGTGAACACTTACGATGTCTATCTGTGCTCTAGATCTGCCGGTTTCAGACTGTTGAATGTTTTTTTTTCTCCCACAGACCGATTGGCTCGATTAAGGATTCACAGCATGCGGTAACCTCCCGCTCTCCCTCGGGAAGCCAATACGGAAGTAACTAAAACTGCAATTCATCGACTCTCCTTTGGGGGCTGGCTCCAGAAAATCCAGATGTTCACTGACTGCAATGGTAAATTGGCCAATTTTACTGCTGATAAAAACATGTTTACAGCCTGGTACAAAATACAAAAAATGGTTTTGGTGTATATAGCTAATATTACCCTTCATGACAACTGTGAGGGGGTGAATTTTTTTTTTTTAAACTCACACTCCGCCTCTTTGCCCTTGTTTGGTATCCCCCAGTCGCTGCGATGACGCACGGACTAAATGGCTGTAGTACGTAGCTTCATTTTCGTTCTTCAGAAACCTACGGGTGACGTCACAGATACTATGTCCATATCTTTTACAGTCTATGATTCACAGTGGTAATAACCATTATAGGAGGTGGTCAAATGTATATTTATTAGTGCTGGGCCGTTAACGTGCTGCGTTAACGCGAGACTCTTGTCGCGCGATAAAAAAAAAATATCGCCGTTAATCTATTCTCAAAGTTGGGTTGGGAGCTGGGTCTATTTTACGCAAGCTATGATGGCTTTCACCTTGATATATTACCGCGGATGTATACCTGACTGGTGAGCCGTCTGCTCTTTTGAATCAAATCAGCAGAGACTCTAACTGCAGTTTGGCAGTTTCACTTTTCATTTATTCCTTCATGACAAACTGGGGTAATATAGACGCAAATACGGAGTAAGGACAGGTGAGAGAGTTATGGAATTTAATGACGCATGCCAAATGGTAAGAAAAAAAACTTCCGCATTTCACAATGTGTGTGTGTGTGTTTGTGTATGTGTGTGTGCAGTCCTTTCTGACAGCCGCGTGTGGACCTTGTCGGAAAATATGGCAAAAGGTCCTAAAGACCGCGGTGTTTACTTCAATAATGCCACTAATATCTGCATACTCCACGACTTAATTCCATTTCTGTTTAGTTCAGTGATGACTTTAGTCAGATTAAGCTCATCAGAATTCGCTGTTTGGAGCTTATGTAGGCCTACAGTTCAACATTCATGTTTAACTAAATAAACATTTAGTAAACACAAGTACATCTTATTGAACATCATTTATTTTCATCACCAATTATCATAGTAAAACAGTTTCTCAAGCAGTTTGTGATGCATTTTGGAAACATTTTGGAGATGAGACCCTGGTCTAATGCGACACCCGGCTTGAGAAACCTGTTCTCAAAGACTTATTATTTGGGTAACACACATATTCTGAATACCTTCGGCAGAATTCAAATGAGCCATTTTAATCTAGATTAATCTAGATAAAAAAAATAATCTATGCCCACCTATAATATTTATATTATCTGTTATTTTAATCATTAACATTATTATTTAAAATACAGATCAGCTTGAACTATTTCTCACTATTAAAGGGCTGACCCCCGCATACATCTTGTATTGATGTCCTTCAGGGGGGATCAAGTGTTAATTAGGGGGGTCAATCACCCACCCACCCTAACCCCCCTGTTATTCGCATACTAGTATCTTGAAAAATATCTAGTCAAATATTATTTACTGTCATCATGGCAAAGATAAAATGAAATCAGTTATTCGAAATGAGTTATTAAAACTAATATGTTTAGAAATGTATTCTTTCCATTAAACAGAAATTGGGGGGGGGGGGTATATAGGGGGGCTAGTAATGCTGACTTCAACTGTATGATCAAAAAAAAAGAGAACATTTTCAGGAAAAAGTAATAATGAATCCTTATTAAAGCCACACCTGACTAGTCCCCATCATGAAGACAGCATAACTCTCCTGCAATGAATAGGCTGAGCTGGATAATGTCAGCCGTCGTCAGAGCAGGATATTGCATCCCGGGTGGCAGCGGGCTGATAAGCGTTATGATGAGCGTTATGTGAATGTCATTCAGGAGTGAGGAGTGATGAATGACCCCCGTGTGTCTGATATGAGAACCACCCAGGGGGTCACATCCACCTCCGCATCGGCATCCGCATCCTTAGGTTTCCATCCTGAATCGTCTGCATTAGCAGGAAATAGTCATTAGCTGAGATTGACACGATTACTAAAGTATTATGAAATCAACCGAGCTTTAATAATACAGTTCAAGTGTCTGAGATTGAGCATATACAGTACTGGTGAAAAGGGGGGAACAATTCAAATTCATTCATTTATTTATTTTTTGCATCATTATTCCTCATCCTTCCTCATGTTACTGTCCCACATTACTTTCATCCCACGTTACTCTCATGCCACGTTACTCTCATGCCACGTTACTCTCATGCCACGTTACTTTCGTCCCACGTTACAGTCATCTCATGTTACTGTCGTCCCAAGTTACTGTTGTCCCACGTTACTTTCGTCTCACTTTACTTTCGTCCCACGTTACTTTCGTCCCACTTTACTTTCGTCCCACGCTACTTTCGTCCCACTTTACTTTTGTCCCTTGTCACTCACGTCCCACGTTACTGTTATCCCATGTTACTTTCATCTCACGTTACTTTTGTCTCACGTTATTTCATCCCATGTTACTTTCGTCCCATGTTGCTGTCGTCCCATGTTACTTTCATCAAACCATTACTTTTGTCCCATGTTACTGTCGTCCCACTTTACTTTCGTCCCACTTTACTTTCGTCCCACACTACTGTCGTCCCATGTTACTGTTGTCCTCCGTTACTTTCGTCAAACCATTACTTTTGTCCCACGTTACTGTCGTCCCATGTTACTGTCGTCCCATGTTACTGTCGTCCCATGTTACTTTTGTCTCACTTTGCTTTCGTCCCACTTTACTTTCGTTCCACGTTATTGCTAACCCACATTACTTTCGTCCCACGTTACTTTCGTCCCATGTTGCTGTCGTCCCACGTTACTGTCGTCCCACGTTACATTCATCCCACTTTACTTTTGGCCCACGTTACTGTTGCCCCACGTTACTTTCGTCTCACCTTACTTTTATCCAATGTTACTTTCAATCTACGTTACTTTCGTCCCACATTACTGTTGTCCCACGTTACTTTCGTCCGTTACTTTTGTCCAATGATATTTCATCCCACGTTACTGTCGTCCGTTACTTTTGTCCAATGATATTTCATCCCACGTTACTTTCGTCCGTTACTTTTGTCCAATGATATTTCATCCCACGTTACTGTCGTCCAACTTTACTGTCGTCCCACGTTACTTTCGTCCCACGTTACTTTTGTCTCACGTTACTTTTGTCCCATGTTACAGTTGTCGCACGTTACTTCCGTCCAATGTTACTTTCATCCCATGTTACTGTCATCCCACGTTACTTTCGTTGCGTTACATTTATTGCACGTTACTTTCGTCCCACGTTACTGTTGTCCCACGTTACTTTCGTCCGTTACTTTTGTCCAATGTTATTTCATCCCATGTTACTGTTGTCCAACTTTATTGTCGTCCCACGTTACTTTCATCATACATTACTTTCGTCTCACGTTACTTTTGTCCCACATTACTGTCGTCCCACGTTACAGTTGTCGCACATTACTTGCGTCCAATGTTACTTTCATCCCACGTTACTGTCGTCCCACGTTACTTTTGTTGAATGTTACATTCATTGCACATTACTTTTGTCCCACGTTACTTTCATCCCACATTATTGTCATCTCGTTACTTTCCTCCCATGTTATTTTCATCCGACTTTACTTTCATCCCACGTTACTTACGTCCAATGTTACTTTCATCCCACGTTACTGTCATCCCATGTTACTGGCCTCCCACTTTACTGTCCTCCCACTTTACTGTCGTCCCACATTACTTTCATCCCACGTTGCTTTCGTCCCACGTTACTGTTGTCCCATGTTACTGCCCTCCCACTTTACTGTTGTCCCACGTTACTTTCAACTCACGTTACTTTTATCCCATGTCACCTTCGTCCCACGTTACATTTTTTCCCACGTTATTTTCGTCCTACGTTACTGTCATCCCGCGTTACTTTTGTCCCATGTTACTTTCATCCCACTTTACTTTCATCCCATGTTACTTACATCCAATGTTACTTTCATCCCACGTTACTGTCGTCCCACATTTCTTTCGTCCTACGTTACTTTCATTGCATGTTACATTTATTGCACGTTACTGTCATCCCACGTTACTGTCCTCCCACTTTACTGTCGTCCCATGTTACTTCCATCCCACGTTGCTTTCGTCCCACGTTACTGTCGTCCCATATTACTGTCCTCCTACTTTACTGTCGTCCCACGTTACTTTCGTCTCACGTTACTTTTATCCCATTTCTTCCTTTGTCCCACGTTACATATTTCCCACATTACTGTCGTCCCACGTTACTGTCATCTTGCGTTACTTTCATCCCATGTAACTGTCGATCCATGTTACTTTCGCCCCACGTTATTTTTGTACCATGTTATTTCGTCTCACGTTACTGTCATCCCATGTTACTTTTGTCCCACGTTACTGTCATCCCATGTTATTTTTGTCCCACGTTACTTTCATCTCTCGTTACTTTCATGTTACTTTCGTACCCGCTCTCCCCTAATGTTTTTTGGTTCATTCTGCTGTGGCGACCCCTGATAAACCAGGGACTAAGCCGAAGAAAAGCGTGTATGTGTCATTAAAGACATAATGTGTTTGTATGAGTGAGTGTGTGTGTGAGTGAGAGAGAGTATGGTTGTTTCCCAGTGCTGGGTTGCAGCTCAAAGGGTATCCACCACATAAAACATATGCCAGAGTAATTGGTGGTTCACTCCACTGTGGCGACCCCTGATAAATTGTGACTAAGCTGATGGAGAGTATATGTGTCAGTAAATACATAGTGTGTGTGTGTGTGTGTGTGTGTGTGTGTGTGTGTGTGTGTGTGTGTGTGTGTGTGTGTGTGTGTGTGTGTGTTAAAACAAGTCTTTCATTTCAAAAGTTAAAAAGGTGCTGATTAGAGGAATGACCCTGTAATCCAAGAAAAACTGCCTGAGGCTGTGAAGCAAAGTCAGTATACAACTGCATTTAATCAGTCAGCTAAAACAAAATGTACCGCAGTAATCAAAGAGCTCTGGCAGTGTTTGAGTAGCATTGGCTGATTACATCAAGAAGTGGAAACTCAAAGCCAGAGGAAGAGCATGCATCTATGCATGTTATGGGTGTATGGTGTACAGTTTAGTTGTGTGTGCTTGTGTCCTTCAATCCATGCATGCATGAACAGTGTGTGTGTGTCCATGAGGATGAGTGCTTTCAGGAGATGTGGCCGAGGCCGATGCACCACTTTGCATCCCATTACTCATGCTGTAGAATGCTGCTCAGGTAATTGGGAGTAAAAGCAGAGAAAAAAAGCATTGCCTTTTTAAGACAACGAGCACCTTTTTAAATTGACTGATTTGATTGCAAATTCAATATGACAAAGCCCCACTTTGCTGGCTTGTTTTGTAATTGCCCCAGGGAACTGCTCCAGAAAGACGGAGGAGAGGCAGCAGAAAGGAACCAACCTTTAGCTTTGCTTTCTCAAATGAAGGAGGCAAGAGATGCGTATTGGCAGGAAACACTCTGCTGTAGCATTCCGGTAAGTATTCACTTTGTGAAACGTCTAAACAGAAGAATTGTTAAACGTTTTTGGATAATTAGTTGGCAAAAGAGAGTTGCGTTATCTTGATAAATGAATTTAGGTTTACAGCCGAACTCTTGGCAGCTGGTTTGTATTTGCAAGACTATTTACAAGATAAATCTCTTAAGGCCGGGACGAGGGTCGGCCATTGGGCTTCGCCAGTCTGGTGGTCACCATTGGTCCGACTAGTTGGTTTGTTTCACACATAGGCTGTCTCTCAATTCCAAGAATGCAGAGAACGGACTTGCGTTCTTGTGAAGACCAGTCTTGCCAAGTCACCTCAGAAGAACGAACTCGGGAGACCACGAGAACAGAGAGCGCATCCTGTGAGAAATGAGATGCTGCATTCTTCGTAATGGTCACTTGACCTTCACGAGTTTTTAATAGACCTCCAAGTCCGAGGCCATGGTGCTCCACCGGAAAAAGGTGGTTTGCCATCTCCAGGTTGGAGGAAAGTCCTTACCCCAGGTGGAGGAGTATAAGTATATCAGGGTTTTGTTCACGAGTGAGGGAAGGATGGAACGTGAGAATGACAAGCGGATTGGTGCAGCGGCAGCAGTAATGGTCGTCGATGTACCGGTCCGTTGTGGTAAAGAAGGAGCTGAGCCGAAAGGCAAAGCTTTCGATTTACCAGTCAATCTACGTTCCTACTCTCACCTATGGTCATGGGCTTTGGGTCATGACCGAAAGGACAAGATCTCGTCAAGCTCAGAGTAGAGCCGCTGCTCCTCCAAATCGAGAGAAGTCAGCTGAGGTGGCTCGGGCATCTGTTTCGGATGCCTCCAGGATGCCTACCTAGGGAGGTGTTTCAGGCATGTCCCACCAGGAGGAGGCCTCGGGGAAGACCCAGGACACGCTGGACATACTATGTCTCTCGGCTGGCCTGGGAATGCCTCGGGATCCCCCCGGAGGAGCTGGAGGAAGTGTCTGGGGAGAGGGAAGTCTGGGGTTCTCTCCTAAGACTGCTGCCTCCGCGACTCAGCCCTGGAAAAGCGGCAGAAAATGAATGAATGAATGTTTATATTCATCGTCTCATCTAGGGAAACTCCTGAGATAAATAAGTTATATCTCTGAACTTTAATAATAAATCTATATAAAATGCTACGCTTCCCACCTTCAGGAGCAAAGACTTCTGGGACTTCTAGAGCAAGTTCGGTGCTCAAGTCTGCATCCATGCGCCCTCGATATCAAGAACACATCCGGGAACTTTCACACATCCTCCATTCTTGCAGTCTTGAGTATTGGAACTGAACTTCGGCAGTTGATGATGACATTACACGAGGACGCAAGATCACTAAAGAACGCATATTGAGAAACAGCCATTGCCTCTCGTCTGATTAATGTCGGAGCTCATTGGCCTGATTGAGCATGTCAAATCGGTGATGTTCATTGGCTAATTGGTTATTCAGCAACAGATGCGAGTGTGACTTAGTGAAGTGAACAGGTAAACAATGGGCAATATGCACAGCCAACGTTAAACTTCCGGTAGCAGCAGGCGAGCACAGAAACTCCATTGAAAAAATTTATGAAATATTATGAAGTTGAGATATTTTAAAAACATGGCAGTGCATCTTTTCTGGTCTGAGACCCACTTTATATCTTATATCCATCAGGCAGTGAAGATTTTTAAAGAAAACAGATCTTAAACGTGGCAATTTTGTAATGAAACGTTCACCTAAAGCATTTGGGCTGGCTGACTGAAAATTAAAAGTCTGTGTGCATATACCCCATTCAAGTCAAGAAGAAACACAAAGAGGCCGGCTGTAATTTTGCTAAAAAAAAAAAATGTGCAAGTTATATGGATTATTAGTTTTCAGACATATTTGTAATTTATGAAGGTGAAGACCAGGAGGGACTGTTGGACCCCCTGTGATAGTATCTCTGGGGCCCCCAAAAGTGCGTGGTCTCTTATAGTATCTCTGGGGCCCCCATAAGTGTGTGGTCTCTTAGAATCACATTAACTTCCCCCCTCAGTGATGACCCTGTGCATTGTTACCTTGAATATAACTTCCGGTAATTTTCCGGAAAGGTCTGTATGTGTGAAAGGGGCTATTGACTGACTTACAGTACAGTACTCTAAATGTAACTGTACATTGTCATAAGCTTCAGTGCTGGTACACACAACCTATTTGCTTGGGTTTTTTGCGGAGGAAACTTGTATTTAAATGCCACATTTTCATCTTAACATGTGTCTTCAGCAGTGATTCAGACAAGAGGCACTACTGTTTCTCCCTGGATAATGAAAAGAAACGTCAAAAGGAATCAAAACCTGAATCGTCCTTTGTGACACATCAGTTTATAGTAACCCTATATGTCCAAATGCTGCATTGGCAATTTTAACAAGCTCCCTAGTATTTGAGGGAGCTCCTGGTGTATTACAGCCCCTCAAAGCCACCTATGCTCAATTAATTATGGACAATTGATTATTCCCAGAACATCAAAACTGTAGGTGGTAGATCTTTCTTATATCTGGCACCTGAACTCTGGAACAGCCTTCGTAGCACAGTCTGGGAGGCAGACACACTCTGTCAGTTTTAAAACTAGATTAAAGACACATCTCTTTGCATTAGCGTACACATAAAACACAAATACTTTTGATATCTAAGTCTTCTAAAAGATTGTTAGGCTGCATTGATTAGGGCAACCGGAGCTGGGAACACTTCCCAAAAGACATTATAATTTGAATGGCATCTAGGCTTATGTTAGTCTGTTTTTCATTATCCCGAAGTCTCCATAATCCTGGATCAGGCCGTATCCTGAGCAGATGCTGTGGCAGTCATGGAGGAGTGTAGAGAATGAGACTGATTCCTGAAAGACCCCAGTGATAGACAAGTCTTCACATTGATCCTGAAGGGACAGCCTGTTCACCCGCCGGTGACCTACTCACACCTGCAGCTTCTCTACGCCATGACGTCAAGCGTTCTTCAGCTTCCGGCGCCTAGACTCCAGCTCTGCACAAGGATTTTGGCCAGAGGAGAAATGGACATGCCCAACTGAGCCTGGTTTCTCTCAAGGTTTTTTCTTTCACTTTCATCAATTGGCGAAGTTTGTTCCTTGCCACTGGCGCCACTGGCTGGCTTGGTTTGGGACTTGTGGAGCTGCGCATCGATGGATTTGCTCTTCGGTGTTTGGACTTTCAGCAGTGAAATATAAACCACACTAAACTGAACTAAACTGAACTTCAACTCTGAAACCTGGACTGACACAGTTTTTAATTTACTAGAATTTCTATGTGAAGCTGCTTTGACACAATCTACATTGTAAAAGCGCTATAGAAATAAAGATAAATTGAATTGAACAATAGTATACCATTACAACAAGAATAAAGTAACTCTCTGCAAACACTTGCCCCACATACAGTTCAAACCTGAAGTTTACATACCCCCAATGAAAGGAACACAACCATTTTTGTAGATGTCTGATGGTACATCATACTAAATGTTTACTGTTTTAGGTCCGTTAGGATTACCCAAATCATTTACTTTTGATAAATGCCAGAATAATGAGAGAATTTTTTTTTTTTATAATTTTTTATTAATTTCTAGACAGACAAAAGTTTACATACATTTCCTTGGTATTTTTTTAGCTTTGCTTTTAAACTGTATAACTTTGGTCAAATGTTTTGGGTATCCTTCCACAAGCTTCTCACAATAGTTTGAACGAATTTTGGCCCATTCCTCCTGATAGAATTGGTGTAACTGAGTCAGATTTGTAGGCTGTCTTGCTCGCACAAGCTTTTTCAACTCTGCCCACAAATTTTCTATAGGATTGAGCTCAGGGCTTTGTGATGGCTTTGTGATTGTCCTTAAAGCATATTTTAACTATTTTGGCAATATGCTGTTGGTCTGTTTGGAAAACCCATTTGTGGCCAAGTTTTAATTTCCTGGCTGATGTCTTTAGATGTTGCTTCAGTATTTCAACATAATGTTCTTTCTTCATGATGCCATCTATGCTGTGAAGTGGACCAGTCCCTCATGCAGCAAAACAGCCCCACAACATGATGCTGCTGCCCCCATACTTCACAGTTGAGATGGTGTTCCTAGGCTTGTAAGCTTTCCCCTTTGTCCTCCAAATGTAACACTGGTCATTTTGGCCAAACAGTTCAATCTTAGTTCCATCAGACCACAGGACATGTCTCCAGAAATTATTCTTTTTCCCAGTGTAATTTAGCAAATTGTAATCTGGCTTTTTTGTTGATTTTCCCATGTTGTCACACAAGGAAGCAGTGTGTTTGAGGTTTTCCTTAAATACTATTCTACAGTTGAGCCTCCAATTAACTCAAATGTTGTCAATTAGCCAATCAGAAACTTCCAAAACCTTGACACCAGCATCTGAGCTTTTTCAGAGGCATAATAATCTTATTGTATGCAAACTTGACTTTCAAGAAAAGTTATAACAATTTCTCAAAAAAAATATCTCTCTCATTATTCTGCTATTAAGCAGAACAGAAACAAATTTGATAAGAAAGTATAATGTTTCAGCAAGTTTTTGCCAAACATTACACCAAATTAAATTCAGTGTTGCTGCAAATTGATTCGTGAGATATTTTGCAGGATATAAATTTAAAATAAGAAAATGTGTGTTGGCTAATTAGCATTTAGTGATTCATACACAACAATGCTGCTCGTAGCAAACTAAAAATGAAAAAGGGCTTTAAATTTCAAAACAAAGTGCTTTAATTGGTCCAGGCTTTAGCAATGTTTTCACAAATGCTCTAAAGGGCATTTACATGCCCACTGAGTGTGTGACTAGACTTTGATTTTGATGTGGCTTGGTCTTCCATATTAATTGGTTAATACGGCACTCCAGCCATCCCACAATACACAATAACAAACGGACAAACAAAACATAGGCTCATTCTGAAAACGTAGCCCTATATACATTTCTGGAAATCGCAAAATATGTAGCCAGAGGAATATATAGCTGCATTTTGTCTTTAAAACAAACGCTACCAGGCGGTATGACGCTGTTCCTTTTCACGCTTACCAGCTGAGCACTTACCTCCACATGGATGGCTTTTCCACTGTTACCGGTTTGTCCAGTATCTCGCTAAATATATAAATATTAGCTAAATTTTAATTATAGTTGACAAAAGGAGCAAGAGATGTATTTAGGATTGGATTTGACATATATAAAACAAAGGCAGGAATTAATATCAACCTCTGCATGAACAGATGAGTTTTATAAAATGTATTGGCTTCCTTTCACTCCAGAAAAATGGCAATAAGAGCTGAGTGATATGACACGATGCATAAATGTGCATTAAACACTTATTTTCAGATGTTTACATGTGTCTCATTACAAACATACTCTGTGAATTTCACTATATACACGTTAAACTAACAAAAGATACATTTAAACAGACCTTATGCCTCTTCAGGGTGGAACTCCATATGTTTATAATCCATCTATCCCGCATTTTGATGCGCTGTGAACAGACACACATCGGACACGAAACGCCACGCCGTCCATGTCTTTTAAAATTCTAAACATTGTTTTCTTTGAGTGTAAACACACCAGCGCTGCCATTAGAAACATATACAAAACAATGTAAAGACATGGCACGGCAGGCATTAGTCTCCCTGCATCTCTAGTTTTTAAAATAAGAGTCCCGCTTACATATTAAGCTTAAAATAAGCTTTGATAAACTTAAAAATCATTTAGAAAATGATAATTAGTTTATTGTAATCTCACTAGGAAACATTGTGTCTAATCAAACGCAACCTGAGGCCTGAATATTAATGATCCCATGTGCAAAATAACAGTCTGTGTTTATTTCACATTTTAACACATCTTTAAACCACAAGAGTAGCCTAGTTTGCTGCTGAATTGTGATGTGGATGAAATATAAGCTAAATTATAATTTTACTCGACAAAAGGAGCAAGAGATGTATTTAGAGTTGTATTTTAAAACTTT
Organism: Danio kyathit; assembly: GCA_903798195.1. Lineage (NCBI taxonomy): Eukaryota > Metazoa > Chordata > Actinopteri > Cypriniformes > Danionidae > Danio > Danio kyathit. Next base: position 6,505,334 of record LR812532.1, on the reverse strand, counting down.
AATGTATATAAAACAAAGGCAGGAATTAATATCAACCTCTGCATAAACAGATGAGTTAGATAACGTGTATTGGCTTCCTTTCGCTCCATAAAAATCACAATAAGAGCTGAGTGATAGGACACGATGCATAAATGTGCATTAAACACTTATTTTCAGCTGTTTACATATGTCTCATTGCAAACATACTCTGTAAATTTCACTGTATACACATTAAGCTATTAAAATATATCTTTAAACAGACCTTTTAGACAGGGTGGAACTGAATGAATTTTTTTTAATCTGTATATCCAGCATTTTGCATGTCGGGTTTTGATGTGCTGTGATGGCTGGATGAGAACTGCTCCTTAAAAAGCCCATCACAGTTTAAAATAAACAGTTTAAAGTAAAAGTTTCGATAAACTTAAAAATAAGAGAGAAAGTTATGGTTTTTGTAATCTCACTAGAAAACATTGTGACAAATCAAACATAGTCTGTGGCGTGCATATTAATGATCCCATGTGCAACATAAAAGTCTGTGGGTTGTTCTGATTGGGCTTTTTTCACTGGGATTTAACACTAACATTATTTACATATGAACAAGGAAACTATAGTGTTTAGGGATCATAGTGTTCTCAAGAAATCTTATTATTAACTCTTTATATCTAGGTATATATATATATATATATATATATATATATATATATATATATATATTTATAATTCTATGGCACCTTTCATTTAAAAAAAGGCACTTACATGTTTAATTACTCTTATTTTAATATAAAAGAAGTGACTATGTAATATTGGCTGATACGTTTAGTATATTCTATATCATCATGATCAATCTGTGCAATGATTTCTCTATGTCCTAAAAAACAATACATGTTCTCCCTGTGTTGGTGTGGGTTTCCTCCGGGTATAGGTGAATTGGATGAAGTAAATTGGCCGTAATGTATGAGTGTGTGTGTGTGTGTGTGTGTGTGTGTGTGTGTGTGAATGAGTGTGTATGGGTGTTTCCCAGTACTGGGTTGCAGCTGGAAGGGCGGTTCACTCCGATGTGGCAACCCCTGGTAAATAAGGGACAAAGCCGAACGGAAATGAATGAATATATAAAAAACAATGACACTGGGCGTTCATCTTTCACATGTTCGCCTCTACGGATGCCAAATGCAGTGTAATTCCAGCGCTTTTGCCTCCCGTCCACCCACTCGCTCCATTCAGCTGAACCCCAGGCTCAGTGCCAGCGCAGGGGAAAGGATTGTCAAGACCTCCTTTTTTGTCACAATTACTCGCCACCGCCACAAACCCACTTTTCCCTTTTAACCTTTGTGTGGCACGGTTGGATGGAAACCCGAAGCCCTGATCTGTATTCAGAAACTGCAAAAATGAAGCCAAATTGAAACAAGGAGTTGATTTCAAATAAGGCCATTTGGCATCCTGAGAAAAACAATTGCAATAAAATGACTTGAAATGACACCGAATATGAAATGCATGCTTTCTGGGGGTGTTTGGACCCTTCGGAGCAAGATACATTTTCTGCTGTGAAATTGACTTTGCAGAAATGTTTCTTTCCTGGCTTGACATTATGATCCCACTTTAATACAGACTATCTGTGAACTACTGCTATTATGTACAGTTGACATCAAAATCTTTTTCAAACATTTCCCAAATTATGTTTAACAGAGTAACGAATTTTTCACAGTATTTCCTATAATATTTTTTCCTCTGGAAAAAATTCTTATTTGTTTTATTTTGGCTAGAATAAAAGTTGTTTTTAATTTTTTTTAAACCATTTTAAGGTCAACATAATTAGCCCCCTTAAGCAATATTTGTTTTCATTGTCTACAGAACAAAACATTCTTATACAATGACAATTACCATAACTTGCCTAATTAATCTGGTTAAGCCTTTCGCTTTAAGCTGAATACTACCAGTGTTGGGTAAGTTACGAGTAATCGATTTCGAATTACTGACTACTACTCAAAAATTGTTTACTAACTACTAAATTACTAACTACTTTACTTTGAAGTTACGTTTAACAAAATATACCTATAAAAATACAAAATAAACTGCAGCTCTTTTTAGTAATTTAATATTCACTGAAAAACTTTACAATGGGTTGATCACAGCAGCTTGACATATTCAAAAGAGTTCACCCAAAACTTAAAATTCTCTCATCATTTACATTTTCCCATTCGATTTTTCTTTTTTGAACACAAAAAAAGAAAACTGGATACCTGTAAACCTTTAAAAAAGCCCTGCAGTGTTTGGGTGTTCTGTGTTTGTCTGAGGTAATTAGTCTACCGAAATGTGTATATTCCAAAGTACGAAGCTGATCGTTCAGTCCGTCGCGGGACTCGCGGTTTTCATCTGGGTGCGCCTGGGAAATGCGAGCACGCGCAATATGTGCTCTTAATATGCATGCGCACTAAAGACGAGAACTGTGCCTAGCAGCTACACTTCTCTTCACTTTCAGAAGATACCTTCACTCCCAATCCTGCACAAAAATCCAATTTAACCTGTGTAGGCTGAGTTGTGCCTGTGTTTTTGGGCGCGGGTGTCTTCCTTGTTGACGAGTGTTGACGTAGAATGCTTTCTGTTCAAGTGCTTGCACAATTTGCTGGTCGAGTTAAAAGCAGTGGAAAGTTCTTTAGACTGCATTTCACAGCAATATTTTTGTTTTTATGCTCAATGAAATCAATGTAATGTCTTTATTTGGAGTTGAAGAATCAGCCACTCTCAACAGAAACCATTTCAGCTCAGGTTCTCCAGTAATTTAAAAGCACATGCTCATTAGCTGACGTTGCAGCAAAAAACGTGATTTAAAAGAAGCATTTTTTTTCTTCTAAAATCTATATTTGTAATGCAAGTAACTCAATTACTTTAGTAACTGTAATCAAATTACACTAATTTAAAATGTAATTTGTTACATTACTAGTGACTCTGAATACTAGTGTCTTGAAAAATATCTAGTCAAATATTATGTACTGTCATCATGGCAAAGATAAAATAAATCAGTTATTAGAAATGAGATATTAAAATTATTATGTTTGGAAATGTGTTAAAAAAAATCTTTCCGTTAAAAAATAAATTGGGGAAAAAACATACAGTAGGGTTAACAATTCTGACTTCAACTGTATATATCTGCATGGATTGATACACAGCTACGAGCAATACTTATTTAGATTAGCACAATGATCATTATTAGCATAATAATCTCTCTCCCTGGGCTCCGTCTCTCCAGATAAGAAGATTTCCTCTGCATCCTAATGTGTGTGCTTCTCTATGCAACAGTTGGATTATTGCATCCCATAGCTCTTTGAAGACATTATCCAGGTGTCAAGAATAAAAAAAATCAAATTCATCAATCTCATCTCATCTCATTTTCATCCGTGTTTCCAGGGCTGGGTCGCGGGGGCAACAGTCGTAGAAGAGAACCCCAGACTTCCCTATCCCCAGACACTTCCTCCTGGATCCTGAGTTGTTCCCAGGCCAGCCAAAAGATATAGTCCCTCCAGCGTGTCCTGGGTCTTCCCCGAGGCCTCCTACCGGTGGGACATGCCTGGAACACCTCCCTAGGTAGACGTCCAGGAGGCATCCGAAATAGATGCCCGAGCCACTTCAGCTGACTTCTCTCGATGTGGAGAAGCAGCAGCTCTACTTTGAGTAGAGGTCTGCATTCCCGCAGCTGTACCGGCACTCATTTCTCATCACAAAGGGGCAAACAAAACTGATATTTAGCCTACAATCCTTGCACAGCCTACACTTTTATCTGTTATCTCTCTTTTTTGGTAGTACCCAATTATAGCGTGAGATTTTGAAAACCAGATCTAAATTTAGCAGGAACGGTCGGGGTTGGGTAGAAAACGGGGTGGGACGGGCAGCAGGTGAACAAAGGCTCAATGTACAGCGGGATCGGTCGGGTGCGGTATAAAAACTGGCGGGAGCAGGCGGGACAAAAATTTCAGTCCTTTCCAGATCTCTAACTCAGAGTTCCTCTTTGGTGACAGAGCTCCTCACCCTATCTTTAAGGGTGTGCCCTGCCACCCTGTGAAAGAAAATGCATTTTGGCTGCTTGTATCCAAGGTCTTGTCCTTACGGTCATGACCCAAAGCTCATGACCAAAGGTGAGAGTAGGAACGTAGATTGACCGGTAAATCGAGAGCTTTGCCTTTCGGCTCAGCTCCTTCTTTACCACAACGATCAGTACATCGACCACATCACTGCTGCCACTGCACCAATTCGCCTGTCAATCTCACGTTCCATCCTTCCCTCACTCGTGAACAAAACCCCAGGATACTTGAACTCCACCTGGGGTAAGGACTTTCCTCCAACCTGGCGTTGGCAAACCACCTTTTTCCGGTGGAGCACCATGGCCTCGGAATTGGAGGTACTCATTCTCATTCCAGCCGCATCACACTCAGCAGCAAACCACCCCAGTGCATGGTGAAGGTCCATGTTCAATGAAGCCAACCAAACAACATCATCTGTAAATAACAGAGATGAAATCCTGTGATCCCCAAACCGGACCCCCTTCAGCCCAAGGCTGCGCCTTGAAATTCATCAAACTATCATTTTCAATCCCAAAAATTGGTCATTCATTCATTTTCCTTCGGCTTAGTCTCTGTTTCAGAGGTCACCACAGTGGAATCAACCACCAACTATTCCAGCATAGCATATGTTTTATGCAGTGGATGCCCTTCCTGCCGCAACCCAGTGGGAAACACCCATACACACACTTATACACTATGGTCAATTTAGTTTATTCAATTCACCTTCTGCCCATGTCTGGGCTGTGGGGGAAACAGGAGCACCCGGAGGAAACCCACGCCAACATGGGGAGAACATGCAAACTCCACACAGAAATGCCAACTGACCCAGCCGGGAGTCGAACCAGCAATCCTTTTGCTCTGAAGCGACAGTGCTAACCACTGAACAACTGTGCTTAATTGTCATTCTATTTTCATTGCTTTACCTTGGCATGTTTAAGTTGACTCCGCTTAAAAAGCTCCACAGCATGTTGCCTTACAATTTTAAGTTGAGTCAACTTGGAGTTTTTTGCAGCGTACATTCTTTAGTATATCTTTAGTATTGACAGTCATTGACACATCATGCAATTTTTGGGCCACTGTCACACATGTCTGTGTTTTTTTTTTAGCTCATTATTATTTCTGGTAAGTCATAATCTCAGACACAGATCCAAATCAAGATTGAAGTGAGTCTCAGGGCACGTTGACTTGTTTAACAGCAGATCTGGCTTGTCGGTTGTGATGTGAAACATTGTTTTCATTCATTCATTTGCACTTTGAAGTCGCTGCGTATTGTTTTTGATCTGAAATTGACTGTCATGTGACATGCAGATGAGCATTTGATCTTTTTCATCAGATGTTATTTCAATGTTGGGCTCTCTGTGGACTGGAGAAATGAGCGAGCGGCGGCCCGGACGTGGGTGGCACAATCACACTAAGCAGAACGCGTGGGTCCAGGGCTTATTCCAGGATCTGATCAGCATGGCATGAGGAGCGCAGATTTAATGAGCGATACTTTGCAAAGCCGCCATTATAAAGCGGCAGATTATCAAAGTCACGTTGAACGCAGTCATGCATCATTATTATAGGGCCGAGGCCTACAGAAAACATCCATCAGGTGGTGCGAGAGGTCAGCGGGAAGAGGAAGCATGGTAATGATTGTGAATAAAGCTGTCCGGCTGTGGCAAGCCAACATTGAATCTATAGTGCTAGCATCATTCTAGTTTTCATGCACTTTTTAGATACGAATATAGTTTCCATTTAGAAAATGAGTTTAATTGAAGTGTTTTGCTTCAATATTAAAATTAATAACTTTCTCAATTATGTGAATTTCAATTAAAAAAGGCAAAATCTACAAATAGCATTCTTTAAAACAAATTAAATTTAAGATCTAATTTAGTTTATCTAATAATCTTTCTTGTTTTGGAATTTCTTCATAGTTCTCAATTTTCACACCTCAACTGTGAGTTTCTGTTCACACGGGGCGTCAGCGTCAACTGAACTGAACTGACCGAACTGAATTGTGGATAGGTCAGTGCTGCTTCAGCCAAGTGTATCTGTCTGTGGACTGCAAGACGGGGTTGTAAGATGAAGGGGCGTAACTTGTAGTAAGTTAGAGGTGTAACTTGCAGTAATCGAGATCCCATTGAATCATGCGAAATGTCAGATGACGGAAATATTTTCCAGAGAACATTTTCAGCAAATGTTTTTATGAGTTTTCTCCAAATTTATCCACAACCTATTCATTTAGCAACTCCACTCGATGACTTCTTCATCCATTTTGACATGCCCCCTGTGGTTGCAAATAACAGTATAATGGCAAGCGTGTCAAGTATGAAAGCCTCCGCAACTCGCAGCTGTACATTAAAAACTGTGATGGTTGGGTTTAGGGTTGTGGTAGGTGTAGACGTTAATAACTGTGATGGTTGGGTTTAGGGTTGGGAAAGGTGTAGACGTTAATAACTATGATGATTGGGTTAAGGGTTGGGGTAGGTGTAGACATTAATAACTGTGATGGTTGGGTTTAGAGTTAAGGAAGGTGTAGACGTTAATAACTGTTATGGTTGGGTTTAAGGTTGGGAAAGGTGTAGACATTAATAACTGTGATGGTTGGGTTTAGGGTTGTGGTAGGTATAGACATTAATAACTGTGATGGTTGGGTTTGGGGTTGTGGTAGGTATAGACATTAATAACTGTGATGGTTGGGTTTAGGGTTGGGGAAGGTGTAGACATTAAGAAATGTGATGGTTGGGTCTAGAGTTAAGGAAGGTGTAGACGTTAATAACTGTTATGGTTGGGTTTAGGGTTGTGATAGGTATAGACGTTAATAACAGTGATGGTTGGGTTTAGGGTTGGGGAAGGTGTAGACGTTAATAACTATGATGGTTGGGTTAAGGGTTGGGGTAGGTGTAGACATTAATAACTGTGATGATTGGGTTTAGGGTTGTGGTAGGCATAGACATTAATAAATGTGACAGTTGGGTTTAGGGTTGTGGTAGGTATAGACCTTAATAACTGTGATGGTTGGGTTTAGGGTTGGGGAAGGTGTAGACGTTAATAACTGTAATGGTTGGGTTAAGAGTTGGGGTAGGTATAGACATTAATAACTGTGATGGTTGGGTTTAGGGTTGGGGAAGGTGTAGACGTTAATAACTGTGATGGTTGGGGTAGGTGTAGACATTAATATCTGTGATGATTGGGTTTAGGGTTGTGGTAGGTATAGACGTTAATAACTGTGATGGTTGGGTTAAGAGTTGGGGTAGGTGTAGACCTTAATAACTATGATGGTTGGGTTTAGGGTTGGGGAAGGTGTAGACCTTAATAAATGTGATGGTTGGGTTTAGAGTTGTGGTAGGTATAGACATTAATAACTGTGATGGTTGGGTTTAGGGTTGTGGTAGGTATAGACATTAATAACTGTGATGGTTGGGTTTAGGGTTGTGGTAGGTATAGACGTTAATAACTGTGATGGTTGGGTTTAGGGTTGTGGTAGGTATAGACGTTAATAACTATGATGGTTGGGTTAAGAGTTGGGGTAGGTGTAGACCTTAATAACTATGATGGTTGGGTTTAGGGTTGTGGTAGGTATAGACATTAATAACTGTGATGGTTGGGTTTAGGGTTGTGGTAGGTATAGACATTAATAACTGTGATGGTTGGGTTTAGGGTTGTGGTAGGTATAGACATTAATAACTGTGATGGTTGGGTTTAGGGTTGTGGTAGGTATAGACGTTATTAACTGTGATGGTTGGGTTTAGGGTTGGTGTAGATGTTAATAACTGATGTTCAACGCCATCTTGTCGACAACATAGCCTCTAACGTACTACAAGTTGCACCCCTAAGGTCTCCTTATGTTACGCCCCGGTCTTGCAGTCGCAGACAGACCCTACTTGCTTCTGCGGCGTTGCTTGCTGCAGAAATTGGGAATTTCTCAACTTTTTCTCAATTCTCAAATTGGGAATTTCTCAACAAGTGCCAACGGAAGCGTCTGCCTATCAGATCGCTGTAGGCAAATACCCCAGATTAAGCAGTAGCAGATTGTGGACTAATGATCGCATCGGCTCCAATTTGACACGCCCTCAGTCAAGCGTTGACGCAGAAGCCCTGTGTTAATTAGGTGTCACTCTTTAAAATGGCCGGAGCTACCTTCAATCTCTGAAACAGCCAATTGGCTGATTCACCTCTGCAGTGAAATCCGCTCATTTAATTGACAAAATTTTACCGCAGTGTAATGAAAATATTCAAATGAAATTGAAATCATATTTTTGTATTTCTATGTAAATAAAACCTATAATTGTGGTTAGCACTGTCGCCTCACAGCAAGAAGGTCGCTGGTTCGAGTCCCGGCTGGGTTAGTTGGCATTTCTGTGTGGAGTTTGTATGTTCTCCCCGTGTTGGCGTGGGTTTCCTCCGGGAGTCCTACAGCTCTATCACAACCCATAACCTTGCAGCTTTTCCTTTTGTTCCCCTTTTTTTAAAAAAAGGAAATCACGATGAATAAAGAGCTTGGATGTCAGGAAAATAACAGGCCACAGATGTGTTTCTGTTTGTTTTTTCTGTACCCGAGCTCTTTCTAGTGCTGAAATGTTGTCTTATATTTTATTTAGGCTACTGCTCAAAGACGAGACGTCTGTACTATCGAAAATGCAGATTAATTTATCAAATCTAGCATTAATCACCCACAGTGTATTCACAATCAACACACAGAATGCTTAATGCGTAATTAGAAATTCCTATTTAACACTATATGGTTCATTCCCACACACATAACATATGTAAACACTCCAAACTGCGGTTTCACACAAACACGCTCGCAGCTGCAAACACTTTTCATGAGAAGTGCTCTATAAACATCTTTTATAAAGGCATCCGATCATGAAATACAATAAGAGTTTGGCCCTCAGTGGAGAAACTGACAGGTGCAGGAACACGCAGAGGCCTGACGACTGTGATAAATATGAAGCGGCGTCCGTCAGTCATCAGCAGCATGGAAAAAAAGCATCTCTCATTTGATTTCTTACTCAAGCAATATATTCACAGGGACCTACTCACTATGAGTGGGCTGTTATGTTGCCATGGTAATGACTTTCTACCCACTTCTTCTCTCTGATTGATAGATTGGGCTGAGGGGGACACCTTGTGGAAAACAACAGTATGTACACACAGCAGGTGAAGGAAAGGAATAAAAAGCTTTACTGGGGTTGAAGATGCTGTTTTTGCAGGAAAATTGTATGGTTTGATTTGGGATCGCCTTTTATTTATCAGTCAATTGATTATTTATCATTTCTAAAGCATAATGATGTAATGTCGGCCTGCTTTACACTACCTGACATAAGTCTTAAGAGCAACAAATAATGACTTGACTTCTAGTTGATCATTTGGAAAAGTGTCAGAAGGTCGATTTTTCCGATCATCTGTTGAACTGCATCCTACTGGAACCCTCATGGACCCAGGATTCTCACAGAAATCAGTCAAGTTTGGTGAAGGAAAAATCATGGTTTGGGGTTACATTCAGTATGGGGGCGTGCGAGAGATCTGCAGAGTGGATGGCAACATCAACAGCCAGAGGTATCAAGACATTTGTGCTGCCCATTACATTACAAACCACAGGAGCGGGCAAATTCTTCAGCAGGATAGCGCTCCTTCTCATACTTCAGCCTCCACATCAAAGTTCCTGAAAGCAAAGAAGGTCAAGGTGCTCCAGGATTGGCCAGCCCAGTTGCCAGACATGAACATTATTGAGCATGTCTGGGGTAAGATGAAGGAGGAGGCATTGAAGATGAATCCAAAGGATCTTGATGAACTCTGGGAGTCCTGCAAGAACGCTTTCTTTGCCGTTCCAGACGACTTTATTCATAAGTTCTTTGAGTCATTGCAGAGATGTATGGATGCAGTCCTCCAAGTTCATGGGAGTCATACACAATATTCAATCTTTCTCCACTGCTCCATGACTTTATATTCTATACTGGACATTATTTTTGTTAAGTGACAAGACTTTTGTCTAAGCAAAGTCAGACCTTACTGTCCTAATTAAATCATTAAAAATCAAGACATGATCATATTTTATTTAGCTAAAATAAGCATAATCTAGAGGAATTTGCTTTTCATATAACCCACTTCTGATACCAAATGATCAACTAGAAGTCAAGTTATTATTTGTTGTTCCTAAAACATTGATAGACAACAAAACTTTTGTCGGGTAGTGTATAGTTTGTTTGTTTTTTTTGTTGTTGTTTTTTTTTTTCATTTTCAGTATTATAAAAGCAGTGTTTTTTCTGTTTTTTTTGTTTTTTGCTTTTTTTTTGCAGTTAAAATACTGTTATAGTTCATAAGTTTTATTTAGATTTAAAGTTTTTAGAATTTTTCTTCTTTAGAACTTTTTACTGTTTTTTTTATTAATATTAATTTTGGTTTAACTTATTGTACAAGTAAAATAGGACTGAAATGAAATTACACTAAAACCCAAATTATATATGCAAATAAATCTAGCCTATATCTATATAAGGATTTTGCAACAAAGTTTGTTTGATACATTAAATCAGTCAGGTATAGGCCTACTCAGTGTTCCTACAACTTATTTGTTCGTAAAATAGCAATGTGGTTAGCACTGTCACCTCACAGCAAGAAGTTCGCTGATTCGAGTACTGGCTGGGTCAATTGGCATTTCTGTGTGAAGTTTGCATGTTCTCCCCGTGTTGGGGTGGGTTTCCTCTGGGTGCTCCGCTTTCCCCCACAGTCCAAACACATGCGCTGTAGATCATTTTGAGGGATGTAAACAATAACAATGGTCCTAATGTATTTCCTGTATTACATTTTTAATTTCCATAGCTCCCAGGAATCCAAAACGCTCCTCATATTGATAAATAATGTTATGGAAGCCGTTTTAACATTAAGATTTGATTAAATTGCCTCTTGTTACAGTTATGAAATGGCAACAAGCAACAAGCTGGAAATGTTCATGGGCCAATGACATCGCCAGATTGAAATGGTCTATAGGTCTATTGATTCAACTAAATTGGCTTTTTTGAGCTAACGCTTTTTTTTTTTATTTATTTATTTTTTAGAAAAAACTACATTTCCCATAATTCAGCACAGTAGCACGTGACATGGTGACGTTTTGCCAACATGGCGGCGCACTGTAGCTGTCACACTGGAGTACACAATCGAGACCTAACTGTTTCTAAACACTGAATGAATGTGCATTTTAATGTTTCGATTCTTTTTCGGTCGGAAAAGATCGAAATGCAATTTAACGTCATAATATCGCTTCTATGTTCATGATTTAACGTTACATGTCATTGGTAGCGATGATGTCTCTGTTTAGACCCCACGGGCTCTTTCTGCCCTTTATCAAACGCTTTACAGATATTAAAGTATGTCGCGTTAAACGCAGGTCTCAGGGCTGCACGTATAACATTACAGTAATCAGACACAGGTGGATGAAGAGCCTCGGTTCTGTCAGAGACTTCAGCTCATCTGCGACTGAGAAGGTAAACTGCTGATTTAACTTGTTTATAAAGCCATAGATTGAGGTAAAGTTGGTTATATATTCACACATTATGGCTAATAATCAATATAATTAAACTAATTAATTATATAATTTCAGAAAAGTAGCCTTTGCTAATGCTAAATAATGAAATCAAATTAGTAACGCTAGCCAATGACTATCAAAGTAAAACATTGTTCACAGTCAATTAAATAGTGCTAAGTTGTTTTGAAGTCATACTTGCATGCTAATTCCGAGGAATATTCAAAGTACCATGGTAAACAATATTGGGAGCATGTCACTGAACCACTGTTCGAATATAAAACTAACTTTACCTCAATAACCATAGTAGTAGCGACCAAAAGGCTGGAAACACTAATATGTGACAATTTTATTTAGAGTTTTCTGGCTACTACTCTCCAAGGCTGTATGTATTTCATCACAATAAACAACGAGTAATATAATTAATCCTTCATGGCATAGATTTGACAAAGTACTGGAAATATTCCTCAGAGATTTTGGTCCATGTTGACAGGATAGCATCACACAGTTGCTGCATATTTGTTGGATGCACATCCATGTAGCTAATCTCCCGTTCCACCACATCCAAAAGGTGCTCTATTGGATTGAGCTCCGGTGACTGTGGAGGCCATTTGAGTACAGTGAACTCATTGTCATGTTCAAGAAACCAGTCTGAGGCTCTGTTTACACTAATACATTTTCATTGCAGCGTCGAAAACAGGGCTTTTTGAAAACGCTGAAGAGGCCGTTTTCACTTTAAAAACGCTGCTGCTCTGTGTTAGTACGGATGGGGGAAACCGAAAACATCTGAAAATGGAGGCGTGAATGCAGTTCATGTTCAAGAAACCAGTCTGAGATGATTCACGCTTTATGACATGGTGTGGTATTCTGCTGGAAGTAGCCATCAGAAGATGGGTACACTGTGGTCGTAAAGACATGGACATGGTCAACAACAATACTCAGGTAGGCTGTGGCGTTGACATGATGCTCAATTGGTACTAATGAGCCCAAAGTATGCCCAAAATATCCCCCACACCATGACACCACCACCACCAGCCTAAACCATTGGTACAAGGCAGGATGGATCCATGCTTTCTTGTTGTTGATGCCAAATTCTGACCCCACCATCCGAATGTCGCAGCAGAAATCGAGACCTAGTGTGGTCTTCTGCTGCTGTAGCCCGTCCACCTCAAGGTTGGACGTGTTGTGTGTTCAGAGATGCTCTTCTGCAGAACTCGCTTGTAACAAGTGGCTATTTGAGATACTGTTGCCTTTCTATCAGCTTGAGATATTTCTTGGCCCAGTCTTGACGTCTTGTTCAGTGGTGGTCGTTTTTCAGCCTTTCTTACCTTCACCATGTCTCTGAGTATTGCACACCTTGTGCTTTTGGGCACTCCAGTGATGTTGCAGCTCTGAAATATGGCAAAACTGGTGGCAAGTGGCAGCTTGGCAGCTGTACGCTTGACTTTTCTCAGTTCATGGGCAGTTATTTTGCGCCTTGGTTTTTCTACACGCTTCTTGCGATCCTGTTGACTATTTTGAATGAAACGCTTGATTGTTCGATGATCACGCTTCAGAAGCTTGGCAATTTTAAGAGTGCTGCATCCCTCTGCAAGATATCTCACTATTTTTGACTTTTCGGAGCCTGTCAAGTCCTTCTTTTGACCCATTTTGCCAAAGGAAAGGAAGTTGCCTAATAATTATGCACACCTGATATAGGGTGTTGATGTCATTAGACCACACCCCTTCTCATTACAGAGATGCACATCACCTAATATGCTTAATTGGTAGTAGGCTTTCGAGCCTATACAGCTTGGAGTAAGACAACATGCATAAAGAGGATGATGTGGTCAAAATACTCATTTGTCTAATAATTCTGCACTCCCTGTATGGTGAATTATTTCTGTTTTAGATGATGCTTTTCTTAACTTTATTGCATCTGGAGACTGAATTTGACTTACTATCTTTTGCAGGAGACTTTCGACATGTCAAAGTTTCCTGCAGAGAGAATTCGAAACTTCAGCATCATTGCTCACATCGATCACGGCAAGAGCACTTTAGCAGACCGATTGCTGGAGATGACAGGTGACCCTTTCTTTTTAAACAATCATCATTTGAGTTTTGAAAGCATTACAGTCCATCAGATGTCTCTCTTTTCTGTTTTTTTGTTTGTTTGTGGTCTGAGCAGGAGCCATTGCAAAGACGGCAAACAACAAGCAGGTTTTGGATAAACTGCAGGTGGAGAGAGAGCGAGGAATCACCGTTAAAGCTCAGACCGCTTCCCTTTTCTTCCAGCACCATGGACACACTTACCTTCTCAATCTCATCGACACACCGGTGAGAACAGAGATATGAACATCGCTGATGGCGGAGTCACCTGGAGCATGTGCCATAAAGCCAGATGAGCTAAAGCTTTTATGTCATTGTTTTGGTTTTTTTCCATAATAACTATTGTTATAACATCTTAATAATAATATTGTTGTTGTTGTTGTTATTATTTATTATTATTGTTATTATTATTATTTATTATTATCATTATTATTATTATTATTATTATTATTATTATTATTTATTATCGTTATAATTATTATTTATTGTTTATTATTATTATTATTATTATTTAATATTAATATTTTTGCTATTAATATTATTATCATCATAATTATCATAATTATTATTATTATTGTTATTAATATTATTATTTATTATTATTATCATTATTATTATTTATTATTATTATTATTTATTATCGTTATTATTCTTATTTATTGTTTATTATTATTATTATTATTATTATTATTATTTAATAATTATATTATTATTATTAATATTATTATCATCATAATTATCATAATTATTATTGTTTATTATAATTTATTATTGTTATTATTATGTATTATTATTATCATTATTATTATTATTATTTATTATTATTATTGTTATCATCATCATTATTATTGTTATTAATATTATTATTATTATTTATTATTATAGTTATTATTATTTATTATTATTATTATTTATTGTTTATTGTTTATTATTATTATTATTATTTAATATTATTATTATTAGTATTATTATCATCATATTTATCATAATTATTACTATTATTTATTATTATTGTTGTTATTATTATTATTATTATTTATTATTATCATTATTATTATTATTTATTATTATTATTGTTGTTTTTATTATTATTATTTATTATTATTATTATTTAATATTAATATTATTATTATCAATATTATTATCATCATAATTATCATAATTATTATTATTAATATTATCTTTAGTATTATTGATATTACTGATGGCAAAGTCATCACTATGAATGCTAAATGCTATTTCAATACTACCAATATTATTGGGATTGTCGTTGCTGTTTAAAGTCATTATACGCATATTTCCATTTCTGTTCTACTGCTGTTTATGTGTTCTGTGTTTACTGTATATGCTGTATGTTTTGCACTCTTAAAGATATATTTTTAAAAAAAAAAAATAATTAAAGCTTTTACAATATTTTATTTTTAGGGCCATGTTGACTTCAGCTATGAAGTATCGCGGTCTATATCTGCATGCCAAGGAGTTCTGCTTATTGTAGATGCAAATCAGGTAAAACTCTTCATATCTGACATGTCTGTATCATTGATCACACTTTATTTTTATGGTCCGTTTGTTGAATTTAAGTTACATTGCCAACTAATTATCATTAGATTATAAGTAGACTCTTAGGTTAGGGTTGGGGTTGGGGTTAGTGTAAGTTGACATGCACTTGCAAAGTTTCTTATAGTCAGTTAAATGTCTGTTGAAGGAGCATATCAACAGATATTAAGCAGACAGTCTACAGTAAAATAAATTGTTACTGTATTATTTGTTACTTTATATAATCAAATGTTTTTTCCAGTGTTTTTTTTTTTATCAATGAATGTGTGCACACACCAGTATTTCATTATTTCTTTATTTCCATATTTTAGCTTTTATATTTATTAATTTAGTTTGTTTAGTTACGTTTTTTGTATCTGCTTTAGGCAACTTTATAAATTTCTGATATTTTCATGTTCATATTTGTAATAATGTTTGTTTACAGTAACTACACAAGTACCTTGTATACTTATCAGCATACAGTCAAAGACATAATAACGAACATTTTTTATTTTTTTTTTATATTTTCCAGTTGATTTTTAACGGAGCATATATATATATATATATATATATATATATATATATATATATATATATATATATATATATATATATATATATATAAATATATATATATATATATATTAGGGGTGTCAAAATTAATCGTTTCTTTGGTGCACCGCGATGCAGACGCGGACAATTCGGTATCGGTTCAGGAATAATCATAACCGGTTATTATGTACTGACGTCATTGATCTCACATGCACTATGTCGCCGTAGCTTACTATGGCGAGGGAGGCGAGCGCGAGTACAACGCTCTAACTACGTAAAAACTCTGAAACTGTGCACAATTTCACTGCGTGTGTGTTTGCTGAACACTGTTTCACTGACACTTACAGCAAAAGCCCCTATTTCACGGCGATTAAGAGAATGAAAGTGATCTCCATTTCTCTCTCACTGTGGCCCATGAGCGCAGCTGTGAATAGAGCACCAGCGTGTAAGAGCCAATCGCAGCCCTTTCTGTTGAGCGCGTGACCAATCAAAGGGGTGTAAGAAAGAACTTGGTAGTTGGTAGACAAGGTCCAGAAAGCGAGCGGGATATTTATATTTGTTTATTTGCTATAAATGCTCGTGTTGCTTAAAGGTACAGTTTATATATCTGAAGATAGAGGTAAAGTTGGTTTTATATTGGGATATTCAGACATTCTCCTTAATAATATAATTTCAGAAAAGTATTATTTGCAAATTCTAAATAGGGAAATCATATTAGCAGCCAAAGACTATCAAAGTACAACATTGTTCACAGTCAATTAGATAGTGCTAATGTTGTTTGTTACTTGTATGCTAATTCCAATCGAATATTCAAAGTAACATGATAAACAATATAGAGACTTCTAAATGAACGAATGTGTGAATATAAAACCAACTTTACCTTTATTCTGACTGTTGGTATTAAAGGACAAAATTGTTTTACAAAAAGTATATAAATATATTTATACATTTTAATACAATAATTGCTGTGCTGTGAAGAAAATATAAAACTGTGTATGGAAAGAATCGTCAATGCACCGAGATATCGAATTGAACCGAATTGATGGCATGATAATCGTAACCGAACCGAACCCTGAGACCAGTGTAGGTTCACACCTCTAATATATATGCTGAAAAAATATGATTTCTGCAAAATTGTTGCAAACAATTTATATGTGTTGAATTTAAACAAATTAACTTTAGTAACGTTCTACTTTTTATTTCAGCCCTTAACTTAAAACTTAACTTAAATTTTTTTTATTAAATCTAAGGAGTCATCTTTAAATATTTTTTTCTCAGTGTATATATAATGCTACGTCAATTTGATTAGCCCCCTTGAGAATCTTTTTTTTTTTTAGTTTGGCTAAAGATCAAACCACTGTTGTCCACTGACTTGCCTAATTAAGCCTTTAAATGTCCCTAAGCCAGGGGTGTCCAAACTCAGTCCTGGAGTGCCGGTGTCCTGCATAGTTTAGATTCAACTTGCTTCAACACACCTGCCAGGAAGTTTCT
The DNA here is from genome assembly GCA_903798195.1 of Danio kyathit. Lineage (NCBI taxonomy): Eukaryota > Metazoa > Chordata > Actinopteri > Cypriniformes > Danionidae > Danio > Danio kyathit. The sequence continues at coordinate 6,488,132 of LR812532.1, read as the reverse complement.
AGTATATCTAGTAAGAGCTTAATTAGCTGGTTCATGTGTGTTTGATTAGGGTTGGAGCTAAACTCTTCAGGACACCGGCCCTCCAGGACCGAGTTTGGACATCCCTGCTCTAAGCTGAATACTAGTATCTTGCAAAATATCTAGTCAAATATTATGTGCTGTCATCATGGCAAAGATAAAAGAAATCAGTTATTAGAAATGAGTTATTAAATCTAAGATCTTCTCTCTGTTAAACAGTACTTCGGAAATATTTGGAAAACAATTAAAACTTCACAGGAGGGCTAATCATTTTGCCTTCAACTGTAAATACATGATGATTACCTTATGATTACCTGTAAACACATGATGATTATGAAAAGATTTTATAAGTATTTATACAGCTACAATATATTAATTTCTTTCTAAATTACAGGGAATTCAAGCGCAAACGGTCGCCAATTTCTACCTGGCATTTGAGGCTCAACTTGCAATCATCCCTGTGATAAACAAGGTAGACATCACAGAGAGCATGTTCTTCCATACATAAAAAAAAACACTGTCAGTGTTTTTGATGTATGGTAATTTTAGATACAGTACTGTACATAAGTCCTAGGCCCCCAGTTACATTTGTTGTTATAGTGAGGGTATAATTATATATTACTTCTCATTCTCTTTATTAAAATACAACCAGAATATACAGGGTCTAGTTGTTTAAGACTCGTGAACAAAAGAGTTGGAGAAAGATGGAACAATGAATGAAAAAGACTGGAGTTTCTGTCTGCATTTCTGCCAGAGCTGTTGTCAATGTTGCCTGGACTGATGTGATTTTGAATGCTGAAACGTACAGACGGGTTTTAATTCATGATGTAATTCCTACTAGAAAGCACCTCATTTGTAATGGTTTTATTTTTCAGCATGATAATGATCCCAAACACACTGCTAATGTAGGGAAATCATATTTGGAGAGAGAAACAGCTGATGAAACTAAGATAGTCATGAAATGGCCTCCACAGAGTCCAGACCTAAATAGTATACAGTACGTACAGTGTAGGCAATATTCAGTATGAGATTAACCTGGAGAAAAAAAGAAAGACATAACATGCTAAATCAAGGAGGAACTCTGCTGCGTTCACACCAGACGTGGAACGCACGGATAAATCGCACCATTCGCGCGTAAATAGACGCGTGAACATTTGAGTTTACTCGCTTCATTCACGCGTCAAACTCCGCTTCATTCGCGCGTCAAATTCACTTCAGAACAGACACGGATTTGCGTCATGGGCAGGGCTTCTGTCTGCCCGGTGACTGTAGCTTCGATGCTAAATGGCTAACATGGATTTTATTGATAAAATAACTGTGTTTATGAGCTTTATGAAGGCTAAAAAAACAGCGTCGATACGTTTGGAGGAGTGTCTGAGTCCACTAGATACTAGTGATGGGTCGTTCTTAAACGATTCGTTCATTTTGAACGAATCTTCAATATGACCCGGGAACGACGAGTCCTCTCAGGGAGTGATTCGTTCATCCGCGCATGCGCACATTTGTGCAGGTATCGTTCATTTTTCAAGTCTTTCATTTCATTTTCATTTCATTTTCAAGTCATTCATCACGCAAAAGACAAAAGCCAATCATATGCGTTTAGAGCCGGAGAGAGATTTGATCCGTTCATGTCTCGAGTCCTCTGTTTGAGTCACTTAATCATCACATGAAAGACAGAAGCCAATCATATACATTTAAAGCCGGAAAGAGATTTGATCCGTTCACCTCCCGAGTCCTCGATCTGAGTCGTTCAACACGTGAAAGACAGAAGCCAATCGTATGCATTTAGAGCCGGAACGAGATTTGATCCATTCACTTCTCGAGTCCTCAGGTTTGAGTCATGTCTCTTTTTGTTTTGTCACGTGATGAACGAACCAGAAGACTCGAAAGGTGAACTAATCATGGCTCCTTTCGGCTCAGAATGTGTACATTGGTTGAGATTATATGGACTGCCAGTGTGACGTGAACGAACCACTGAAATTTGAAGACATGAAGAGGTGAGCTGAGCAAAGAGACAAAAATATCTTCATAGACAAAAGAGCAGGTAAACAATGAATGCTTATTTTCTCCCTCTTATAGCATTCTGTTTATGACTTGTTTGTAGTGTGATCAACCTTGGGCTAGTTGTTGATGTGTTTGGAAGCAATTCGTAACATTTTAATAATATTTTGGCAAATTGAACTAAATGAACGAAATGACTCGAAAAAAGATTCAAAGATCCAAGTCAGTAAAATGATCCGAACTTCCCATCACTACTAGATACTTCCAGAGGTGCACCCAGCTCTGTGAGCTCATAAACTCCTCCAGAAACTTAACCTGAATGACGGAGGCTTTCAGCGGTGCTTCTGTTTGTGCCGAGCCCAGTTTGATGAACTGTTGTCGGTGTCAGCTGGAGGATTTTCCCCCAGGACACCAACAACAGGTGCTACATCACAATCATGCCCCCACAAGAGCAAGCTCCTGATTGGTTAACGCTGTGCAGAAGTTCAGATATTTGAACTCGAGCGATTTGCGCGTCAAACGCGCAAAATGCTCAATTCACGCCATGCCATTGGCGCCTATCGCGCCATCCGCGCCGCGCATTAGCGTCATTTGCGCCACGCCTTTGCGCGTATCGTGCCGCAGGATGTCTATTCGCGCGTTTGCATTGACTTAACATGTAATTCACTCACGCTTGACGCTTCTTCCGCGTCTGGTGTGAACGCAATGCTGATGCTGCGTTCACACCAGACACAGAACGCGCAGATAAATCACGCTATTCACGCGTAAACAGAGTGTAAACATTTGAGTTTACTCGCTTCATTTGCGTGACAAACTCCGCTTTATTCACGCGTCAAATTCACAGAAGCGGATTCGCATCATGGGCAGGGCTTCTGTCTGTCCGTCAAACGCGCAAAACGTTCAATTCGCGCCATCCGCTCTGCATTATTCGTGCCATTTGCGCGTATCGCGCCGCAGGATGTCTATTCGCGCGTTTGCATTGATTTAACATGTAAATCACTCGCGCTTGATGCTTCTTCCGCGTCTGGTGTGAACGCAGCGTAAGACACTTGATAATAAATAGCATATCATTTTAGAAAAGACTCAACAAAAAAGTTCAAGTTGTTGCTTGGTGCTAAAGAGATCATCATAAACAGACTTTTGATGCTAGTCTTTTGATTCCACAAGTACTTTTGTTGTGAATATTGTGTATATTTCCCATACTTTCTGTTTATATATTAAAAGTATAGTTCACCCAAAGCAATGGCCCTGCACTTGCTACATACCTTTAGATAGATAGATTTGTACCGTATGTCAGATTCATTTTTATGAATGCTTACATGCTTCTATTGAACTTATAGGTGAGGCCAGACGGAATCTGCAGACATTTTTCTGTGCAGAATTGTGTTAAAAATCTGCGGATATATGCGGAATTATTTTGGGAGTATCATAACTAAAATCTTAATATATTAAATTAAAAGTAATACCTTTTTAACTTTTATTTAATGTTAACAATGAAGATACAATTAGATCCACTTTATTTGGTAAACAAAGCAAGTCTCTCATATAATAATATCTACTAAAAGACAGAAAATATTACTTTGCAAACTGTATAGTAAATAAATCACATGAAAATGTTAACATTAGTCAATAATATTACTGAAATTAATTAAAAATTGAATAAATATAAATTTACATACATTTACACAAGTAAATAAACCAAACCAATGACGGGCTAAAAATCTGCAGAATTCTGCACGCGCAGATTCCGTGTGGGCCTACTTATAGGTCATTTATGTTATAGTAGTCATCATCTAATGTAGTCATTTTAATAGAGATTTGTTGCTTTTATTTCCTTGCAGGCTTAAACTCTAGCTTCTGCCCATCCCAAATGGATAAATAGTTTCATCGTTTGGCATTTTAATGAATTTTTTCCCCTTTAAATTGTCAGATTGATTTGAAAAATGCTGATCCGGAGCGAGTGGAGAAACAGATCGAAACAGTCTTTGATATTCCAAAGGAGGAGTGCATCAGGGTGAGCTCTCCTCAAACATCTCTTAAAGTGACAGTTCACCCAAAACTGAGCATTCTGTCGTTGTTTACTCACCCTTCACTTTTCACAAACCTCTTTGTCTTTCTTTCTTTTGTTAAACACCATAGAAGATATTTTGAAGAAAGATTGTAACCTGTAACCACTGACTTTCATAGTTTTTGAATTCAATGGTTAACAGTTTCTAACATTCTTCAAAATATCTTCTTTTGTGTTGAAAAGAAAATAAAATATTTTAAAGAATGTTAGAAACCGGTAACCATTGAATTCCATAGCAGGAAAAACAAATACTACTACAAATACTGCACAAATAGAAAAGAAGATATTTTGAAGAATGTTGGATACCGGTAATTATTGACTTCCATAGTAGTTGTTTTACCTACTATGGAAGTCAGTGGTTATCGGTTTCTAACATTCTTCAAAATATCTTCTTTTCTATTGAACACAAAAGAAGATATTTTGAAGAATGATTGAAACCTTTAACCACTGACTTCCATAGTATTTGTTTTTTCTGCTTTGGAATTCAATAGTTACCGGTTTCTAACATTCTTTAAAATATTTTATTTTCTGTTGAACACAATGGAAGATATTTTGAAGAATGTTAGAAACCGGTAACCATTGACTTTCATAGTGTTTGTTTTTCCTACTATGGAAGTCAATGGTTACCGGTTTCTGACATTCTTTAAAATATCTTCTTGTCTGTTGAACATAAAACAAGATATTTTGAAGAATGTTAGAAAGCGGTAACCACTGACTTTCATAGTGTTTGTTTTTCCTACTATGGAAGTCAATGGTTACCGGTTTCTGACATTCTTTAAAATATCTTCTTGTCTGTTGAACATAAAACAAGATATTTTGAAGAATATTAGAAACCGGTAACCATTGACTTTCATAGTGTTTGTTTGTCCAACAATGGATGTCAATAGTTACAAGTTTCCAACATTCTTCAAAGTATCTCCTTTTGTGCTCAACAGTAAAAATTTAGCTCAAACAGGTTTGGAAGAACTCAAGGGTGAGTAAACGATGTGTAAATTTTAATTTTGGGTGTTCTATTCGTCTCTCATACTGTATTTTATTACATTTTAAAAGATTTAAAGATTCTTGCTTTAAAAATGGGTAAAGTTGCAAAGATAATAAAGTGGACGAAGTCTAAATATTTAGAATAATATTTTAGCATTTTTTAACATTTGTCTGTTTGTCTGACAAGTTTTATTGGAAAATAAACTGAATGATATTTTATTTTATTGATATTTTATTCATCTGTAAATCTTGATCAGAGGGAGAAAATTAAAGCCTTTTTATGCTCGGAAGACCCCTTTACATGCCATTTTTGACATGCAATTGTCTGTATTCATTTTTTTTTTTTTAATACATTCGATTTTTTATTTTTTAGATTTCTGCAAAACTGGGTACAAATGTGGAGCAGGTTCTCCAAGAGGTGGTCAAGCGTATTCCTCCGTGAGTATCAGTATCACTTTTCTCCACAAGAGGTCACTGTTTGTTAACATAAGATCATCTGTGCCTTCATAAACATTGTATCACACTTAAGTACAATATTTATGAATTGTTTTAATGCCATTTCAGCGTCAAATGCTAAATTCATAACAAACATGTAGGTGATAACATTTATAATATTATAATACAAATATAATTTCAGTTAACTGTACACAACCATTTTGCAAGAATCAGAATCAGAAAGAGCTTTATTGTCAGGTCTGTTCACACATACGAGGAATTTGTTTTGGTGACAGAGCTTCTACAGTGCAACAGAATTACAGAGACAGGACTAAAAAACAGATTATAAATATATTTTTTCAAATAAAAGTAAGTAGTGAATGCAAATATACAAATTGACAAGTGTATGTACAGGTATATTACTATATACAACATTATATGTGCAGCTGTTATGTGCAAATTGGCATGTAAGGTGTGTTGTTAAATAAGTGTATATGTGTATAAAAGTGTATAGCAGGTAGTGATGTTGGTTCCACAATTATTATCATCAAGTGTTCATGAGATGGATTGCCTGAGGGAAGAAACTGTTTCTGTGTCGGGCTGTTCTGGTGCGCAGTGCTCTGTAGCGTCAACCAGAAGGTAAAAGTTCAAAGAGGCAGTGTGCTGGGTGTGAGCGGTCCAGAGTGATTTTGGCAGCCCTTCTGCTCGCTCTGGATAAGTACAGTTCTTGGCGAGTAGGGAGGGTTGTACCAATGATTCGCTCAGCAGTCCGAACTATTCGACGTAGTCTTCGGAGGTCGGATTTGGTAGCTGAGCTAAACCAGACAGTTATTGAAGTGCAGATGACATTTAAGTGACATTTAAAGGCTTAACTAGGTTAATTAGGTTAACTAGGGTAAGGTTAGGGTAATTAGGCAACTTATTGTATAACGATGGTTTGTTCTGTAGACTATTGAAAAAAAATTAGCTTAAAGGGGCTAATAATTTTGACTCTAAAAAATTAAAAACTGCTTTTATTCTAGCCGAAATAAAACAAATAAGACTTTCTCCAGAAGAAAAAAATATTATCAGACATACTGTGAACATTTCTTTGCTTTGTTAAACATAATTTGGGAAATATTTAAAAAAGAAAACAAAATTCAAAGGGGGCGAATAATACTGACTTCAACTGTATATGCATTTTTTTTTAAGTAAATAAGACATAGATAAAATAACAGTATACAGTGATGCCAATTACATCAAATCTTTCAATTTAATATTTGACAAAAAGAATTCTAATACTTTTCCAGGAGAAACTTATTTTATTTAAAGTGCCCATTAATAAAAGTTTTGACTCTTTTTAAAGTTTGAAAACAGCAGTATTTTAATTTATAAATGTCACTGTTAATTTATAAATGTTTACTGTCACTTTTGATCATCTTTGGCTAAATAAAATGTCTAAAATAAAAAATATATAAATATAAAAGAAAACTTGGCGGCCAATATTTGAACTGTATTGGATGGCAAAACAATCACATGCAATTACACTGCAATCTGTTTATGCTGTTTTAAAAAAACTGTATTTCAGTTGTAAAAACAAATATTATAATAATTAAATTCATAATTTTATTGTACTGTAAACAACAAAAACATGCTCTTAAAACAGGCTTTATTTTCTGCACAAAATTATTCATAAAATTCATTTAAATTTTAAATGAATGTAAACATTTATGTTCCTGCTTATTACTCTTTAACTATGATCTTTTGTACTGTTGAAATGATGCTTTCCATATCCGCATGTGTGTTTATGTCATGTGATTAATTGTAAAGCGTTTGCCATCATGAGAGGATGGGAATTTTTCAGGAAGTTTTTAGGTTGTTTTGGTAAATCATCATCACGTGGTTTCTTCAAACCGGCTCTGCTACATTCCTTTTATAACGTCTTCCTTCATAACTCTGCTATTTTAGGCACGCTCTGAACATTGCACCAGAGGGACAACATTCCTTTCATTAGCATAAAAAGCTTTTTAATTTACAGAGAAAAATGTCCCTCCCAAAATGCCATTTGTTGTTTTAGTTTCACGTGTTTCTGTGATGGTGTGAAGTTGATTGGATTCTGTCTGCTTCAGTCCAGCAGTGAGAGTGGAGGATCCGTTTAAAGGCCTTGTCTTTGACTCCACCTTCGACCATTACAGAGGAGTCGTGGCCAACATCGCTCTGTTCGGTGGACGGGTGTCCAGAGGAGACAGAATCGTTTCTGCCCACCTGGGAAAGTCATTTGAGGTCAATGAGCTGGGCATCCTGAGACCCGACCAACACCCCACTGAAACACTGTGAGAGTCTCGCTTATTCTGACCATCACAGCTGTAGAGAAAAGAAATTAATTCTGAGATTTTCTAAATGCTTCACTTGTTTGAGCTCAATTTTTACCAGCAGATGGCGATGTATGCTTTACAAACATACTCTTCTTGCATCCAGTTCCTTACAACTACCACTTGAACCTAAAATAATCCTTAATAAAGTTACGATTTAGGTTTGAGCAATTAGAAGAGTGTTTATAGTGAGCTGTGTTTACATTAGTCTTGTTACATAAAAGCCAACTTGAATGCTCACAAGGTAAAGTACTTGTGCATTCTATTGAAGAGTCATGTGAGTGTATGGTTAATAACTAGCCTAGAGCGCCCTCTGCTGTTAAAAACTAGCTTAGAACACATTCTACTGTTAAAAACTAGCCTAAACTAGCCTAGAGCACTCTCTTTTTAAAACTACTCTAAACTAGCCTGAAATGCCTTAGGCTGTTAAAAACTAGCCTAAACCAGCCTAGAGTGCCTTGTACTGTTAAAAACTAGCATAGAGTGCTCTCTGTTGGTAAAAACTAGCTTAGAACACACTCTGCTGTTAAAAACTAACCTAAACTAGCCTAGAGCACCCCCTGCTGTTCAAAACTAAGATAGAGTACCTTCTGCTGTTAGAAATTAGCCTAAACTAGTCTAGAGTGCCTTATGCTGTTAAAAACTAGCCTAAACCAGTCTAGAGCACCCTGTACTGGTTAAACTAGCATAGAGTCCCCTCTGCTGTTAAAAACTAGTCTAAACCAGCCTAAAGCACTCTGTTTAAAACTAGCTTAGAATGCCCACTGCTGTTAAAAACTAATCTAAACTAGCCTGGAGCACACTCTAGCCTCAAACTCCCTTGACTGTTTAAAAACTAGCCTCGAACACCCTCTGCTGTTTAAAAACTAGCATAGAGCACCCTCTGCTGTTAAAAACTACCCTAAGCTAGCATAGAGCACCCTTTGCTGGTGCTATAAAATGATAGCACCCTCTGCTGTTAAAAAACTAGGGTTGTTGCTAGATCGGATATAGTTGCGGCCGGAAGTTAACGAGAATTATTTATATTATTTATTACATTTCCCATTTATTGTATTTTATTAACACCTACCCCCACCCCAACCCTAAATCACTGCACTGTAAAAACAGAAGTTGTACCGAGAATTATTTATGTTATCTATTAAATTACCCAATAAATAGTATTTTTTTAATGCCCACCCCCACCCCAACCCTAAACCATCACAGTAGTGTAAAAATATTCATTATTGTTATACAGTGTCGTAAATAATGCTGCTATATTAATGTGCATATCACACTTCCGGCCCCCCACGTATCTGACCTAGACTTTACCAAAAACTAGCCTTGAACACCCTTTGCTGTTAAAATCCAGCCTAAACTAGCCTAGAGCTCCCTCTGCTGTTCAAAACTAGCCTAAACTAGCATAGAGCGCCTTCTGCTGGTTAAAAACTAGCCTAAACTAGCATAGAGCGCCTTCTGCTGTTAAAAACTAGCCTAAACTAGCATAGAAAACTAGCCTAAACTAGCATAGAGCGCCTTCTGCTGGTTGAAAACCAGCCTAAACTAGCATAGAGCGCCTTCTGCTGTTAAAAACTAGCCTAAACTAGCATAGAAAACTAGCCTAAACTAGCATAGAGCGCCTTCTGCTGGTTAAAAACTAGCCTAAACTAGCATAGAGCGCCTTCTGCTGTTAAAAACTAGCCTAAACTAGCATAGAAACCTAGCCTAAACTAGCATAGAGCGCCTTCTGCTGGTTGAAAACTAGCCTAAACTAGCATAGAGCGCCTTCTGCTGGTTGAAAACCAGCCTAAACTAGCATAGAGCGCCTTCTGCTGGTTAAAAACTAGCCTAAACTAGCATAGAGCGCCTTCTGCTGTTAAAAACTAGCCTAAACTAGCATGGAGCGCCTTCTGCTGTTAAAAACTAGCCTAAACTAGCATAGAAAACTAGCCTAAACTAGCATAGAGCGCCTTCTGCTGGTTAAAAACTAGCCTAAACTAGAATAGAGCGCCTTCTGCTGTTTAAAAACTAGCCTAAACTAGCCTAGAGCACCCTTTGCTGTTTAAAAACTAGCCCAAACTAGCCTGGAGCACCCTTTATTCAAAAAAACTAGCCTCATACTCCCTCTGCTGTTTAAAATTAGCCTAGAGTGCCATCCGTTGTCAAAAATAATATCATTGCCCCTGCTGCAGCCATGGTACAGCATCAGAGTCGCTTGATTATTACAACAGAATGAGAGTATAGTTCCTAGCCATGTGGGCCTAGAAAATAGCAACTTTTCATTTTCTGTCAGTCTTAGTACACGATGAAACTACAGAAGAGTCACACTTTAAATAGGAAAATGATTGAAACTCTTGTTGGATATTTTTTGTGTGAAATGCTAATGGTCTAATCCGAGTCAATGATTTATGCTAAGCTATGCTAAAAGTGCTCCCACCATACACCGAGATCGGCTGAATGGATTCAAATATGGTAAAACTCAACAGTTTAACTCTAGGGGAGCTGTAAAATGAGCCTATTTTCAAAACAGTGGCATGTTCCCTTTAAAGCTTTTGTACACACCCTAAGATGAAAGTGTTTTTCAGGTTTCAGACAGCTGTCAGTTTTACTAGTTTAACCTTTGACCTCTTTGCCCTCAGGTATGCAGGGCAGGTGGGTTATGTGATTGCAGGGATGAAGGAAGTGAAGGAGGCTCAGATTGGAGACACGCTTTACCTCCATAAACAGCCAGTGGAGGCGCTGCCGGGGTTCAAACCAGCCAAACCCATGGTCTTTGCAGGTGTGTTTCTAAAAGCAGCCCCAGGTTATACTAAATCAGGGGTGTCCAAACTCGGTCCTGGAGGGCCGGTGTCCTGGAGAGTTTAGCTCCAACCCTAATCAAACACACCTGAAGCAGCTCATCAAGCTCTTACTAGATATACTGGAAAGTTCCTGCAGGTGTGTTGAAGTAAGTTAGAGCTAAACTCAGCAGGACACCGGCCCTCCAGGACCGAGTTTGGACACCCCTGTACTAAATCTAGGTAAAGTCAGTGTGAAATCAAAATGTACAATGTTTATATTTGCTAGCGCACATTGTTATTTGTTAAGTGAACAATTAATCCGTGCAAGTTGAAAAAAAGAGGTTGTTTTGATAATCTTTAATCAAAGGTGAATTTGGATTGGCTCCTTCTCTGATTATGTCACTTTGACCCTTCAGCCACAATATTCTTAACCTTGCTCTTCTTACTGTTAGGCTGCGTCCGAAACCGCACACTTCCATACTATACAGTACGCTAAAATCAGTATGCGAGCCGAGTAGTACATGTATGTCCGAATTCATAGAATTCGAAAATCAGTATGCGAGAAGTACCCAGATGACTTACTACTTCCGGCGAGATTCTGAAGTGCGCATCCCATGCACGCTGCGCTATCCCATCATGCCCCGCGAGAGAATTCATGAATGAGAGTGAATCGACGAAACTGACGCAGGTAGGTTACGTGACCATGACAAAATGGCAGATCTAGTACGTTCGAATTCCATTCATACTTCTTACATTCATACTATATAGAACGTGCTTTTCTAACAGCCGAGTAGTACGTTTAAAATCAAATGCAGTACCTACTGAGTAGTAGACGGACACAGCCTTAGTTTGCTATGAGGGAATGATGTGTAAAAGAAAGCTCCACCCCCCTACTCACTATTCAGTTTCAGTTGGAAGTACTTTAAAAGTCCCCGTGAACCAGAAGCTGCAATCTTTTTTTTTTTCGTATTGTGACGTAGTTTCTAGAGAAATTGAATATTAAATGAGAAAACAGTGAGCGTGGCTTGTTTTTTCTACTGCGAGCTGATTGGATGTAGTATAGTAGGCATTTCAGTCAGAAAGATCGGGAAAAGGGTTTGAGGAGAGTTATTACAACATAACAGACTCCTCCTCCTCTCCACTTCTGTTTGTTAAAACTGACCATTGGAGGGGGCGTGGTTAAGTATGTTAGCCACGCCCTATTCCTCACACAGAGAATTTAACTGAAAACTAACAAGAAGTGTATTTTCAGATTTACATTTTTTTTTTATTAATAATGACGGGCACAGATGAATTGTTCACCACAATACATGGCTAGTTTTGATTTAATTTAGACTTTAAGGCCCAGTTTCACAAACAGCGCTTAGCTTAAGCCAGGACTAGACCTTAGTTAAATTAGGCTATTTAAGCCACATTTTTAAAAACAGCCTTAGAAAAATACATTACTAGTGTGCACCTGTAGACAAAAAATGACACTGACATATTTTAAGACATCTCACTGCAAGTTAATTTCAGTTAAGACAGCTCAAACATTCAATTTAATCCACGACTAGCCTTAAACCTTGTTTGTGAAACCGGGGGCATGGGTTAGAATTACAGTGAGTTAATTCTAGAGTTGTGTAACTCTTTTAGGCATGTATCCCATGGACCAATCAGAATACACAGCCCTGCGCAGCGCTTTGGATAAACTGACGCTCAATGACTCCAGCGTGAGCATTCAGAAAGACAGCAGTCTGGCTCTGGGGGCCGGATGGAGGTATGTACACAAACACAGGCAGATCAGCATCAGTTTAAACTTTTGTCTTTAGTGTTTCAGTGTTTCAGTTTTAAAATAATTATAAAAGTACATTTCTCTCTGTCTGTCTGTCCCAGGCTGGGATTTCTGGGTTTGCTGCACATGGAGGTGTTTAACCAGCGTCTAGAGCAGGAGTACAATGCATCTGTTATAATAACAGCGCCAACTGTACCATACAAGGCTGTGCTGGCATCTGCCAAACTCATAAAGGTGAGAATCTGTGGCAATTTGCTGAAAGCAAGCTGAACACTTGAGTAGCATCTCACTGCAAAAATACAATGTGCTAAAAAAACACCCAAAATGATCCTCACCCAACACACAGTATTGTGAGGGTTATTGTGGAGTATGTGTGTGGATTGTATTGTGGCGCTCAACCTGCAGTCTTTGTGGGTCCTAACACCCCAGTATAGTGAAGGGGACTCTATACTGCTCAGTGAGCACCGTCTTTCAGATGAGACGTTAAACCGAGGTCCTGACTCTCTGTGGTCGTTAAAAATTCTAGGATTACATTCGAAAAGAGTAGGGGTTTAACCCCGGCATCCTGGCCATCCTTAGCCCACTGGCCTCTGTCTATCATGGCCTCCTAAACATCCCAGTATCATAATTGGCTTTGTCACTCTGGCTGTTTCTCAATTCCAAGAATGGAGAAAACGGACTTGTGTTCTTGTGAAGACCGGTCTTGCCAGGTGTCCTCGGAGGAACGAACTCGGGAGACCACGAGAACAGAGAACGCATCCTGTGAGAAATGAGATGCTGTGTTCTTCCTCAGGGTTTCTGCAGGGTCTTAAAATGTCTTAAATCTCAAAATCCAAATTTTAGGCCTTAAAAAGTCTTAAATTTAGTGAAATATTGTGTTGTTGGTCTTAAATCTTGTTTAAACAGGTTTTAATTTTCCTTTGTTCATGTATTGCTACCAAATCTGGCCAAAACCCATACAATCACCAGCAATCATCTGAATAAAACTAATAAAACTTTAAACTTTTTATTTAAAAAGGTAATTTTTATCTTTATTTATCGTAACGGTTTAATTATTTTCCTTACAGTAACATTTGTTTAAAAGTTCTCCATGTATTTACTGCTGAGGACATCGACCTGGACAGATTGTTGTGCATAGATTTATTTTATTATAGTTTTAAAACTTCTAAAACATTTGTTCATTTTTAATAATTATTTTAAATAAAGTTTATGTTGGAAAAAAAGTGTATGGATACAAGTAGAGCTTGCTTGTTTTTACACAATATTTAAAATATTTAGCTAAGAAATAAAATCTAAAATATTTGTATTTTTTATTTTTAATGTATTATTGTATTATTAAATGTATTAAATTATATAATTTTTTTTTTGATAGGGAAAATAAAAATAATTTATATCTGGGTCATTTGAAAAATTCCTTAGCCTTTAGCCCTATATGAGTCTAAAATTTTATTCATAATGGTCTTAAAAATGTCTTAAATTTAACTCTGTGAAACCTGCAGAAACCCTGTTCCTGATGGTCACGTGACCTTCACGCATTTTAAAATGGAAAACTATTTAAACATTACAGCATTCATACAACGATTTATTGTTTTTCCCCTTTTCACAATATATACTATGCATAAAAACATTATAAATATACGTTGCACAATATAAATAAAACAGATTTTAATATGAATTTCAGCAAACAAGCACTCTTAATGTGTTTATTCCTTTATTAGCATGTCCATGGTAATGTTTATATTCACCGTTTCATTTAGGGAAGCTCCTGAGGTAAATAAGTTATATCTCTGAACTTTAATAATAAATCTATATAAAATGCTGCGCTTCCCACCTCCAATCACAATGACTTCTGGGACTTCTAGAGCGAGTTCAGTGCTCAAGTCTGCATCGGTGCGTCCTCGATATCAAGAACACATCCGGGAAGTTTCAAGCGTCCTCTGTTCTTGCGGTCTTGAGTATTGGAACTGAACTTTGGCAGCTGATGATGACGTTACACGAGGACGCAAGACCGCTGAAGAACGCATATTGAGAAACAGCCTCTGTCTCCTCTCCACCAATTAGCTGGTGTGTGGTCTGGCACAATATGGCTACCGTTGCATCATCCAGGTGGATGCTGCGCACTGGTGGTGGATGAGGAGATTTGTGAAAATCAAAGTGCTTTGAGTGTCCAGAGAAGCGCTATATAAATGTAAGGAATTATTATTAATAATTAAAATCTGCACATATCTCTTTCTGGTTGCATAAAAGCCCTTAAAGGAATAGTTCAAATACAGAAAAATGCATATTTACTTAAGTTGTTACAAAACTTTGGCTTTTTTCTGTTGAACACAAAATGATATAATTCTTACGATATAATAATGAAATAATGACTGAAATGGGAAACCATATACTGTTCACAGTCTAATGAATGGCAATCGTAGCACGGGCGGTCTCGATCGCCATATTTGTGAAATACAGTAGGTGGCGATAACGCTCCTAAGGAGTTAGTTACCATATCCGCTTGTTAAGTGGTGATGTGATGGTGACGTATGTAAAGCCTGGTTTATACTTTTGCGTTAAGTGATCGGCGTGACCCACGCCGCAAGCCTCGTGCGTAGCCGTGCATTTATACTTCTGTGCGCTGTTTCTGTTTCTCTGCATTAACACTTCCGAAACGCTAGCTGGCAGTAGGTGTTTATGTTCCTCAGTGTTGAGTTTCTTCGCTGGTGTTTTGTTTTTTCTGAAAACTTCCTTAATGTGGCTCAAATTCGCTCATTTTGAGGCGGAAACCGGCGAACATGCAACAACTTGAATCATAAGGTAAACACAAAACAACAGTCTCCATCTGGAGCTCCTTCATGGGACTCCACACTTGTAAACACTCGCTGCATCGGGCACGCGGCTCTCACCTCCGCCCACACTCGTCAGTGCTACCAAGCCAACCAATCACAGAGCTTGCGCTACGCGTATGCGTTACATTTTTTGAGAGGTGCGCGTCAACGTCGCCGACGGCCACGGCAAGGGGCTATGCATCCACGCGTAGGCTGCGCCGTAGCATACGCGTGCGCTTGACGAAGAAGTATAAAACAGCCTTAATACTGTTACCGGGTCCAAGCCGCCACTCATTTGAATTGAGAAAATATTCGTTTATGATCACTTTTTATTCATATCACACATTAAAGTGAATTTCATATAAGGTCATAGTGTACACAACAATCACTGGGCTTGCTGCATCACAAATACCAAAATTTTAACAATTCATAAAAAATGTATCCCTTTCTGGCCATCAGATATTAGGCATGGACATACAGGGAGTGCAGAATTATTAGGCAAGTTGTATTTTTGAGGATTAATTTTATTATTGAACAACAACCATGTTCTCAATGAACCCAAACAACTCATTAATATCAAAGCTGAATATTTTTGGAAGTAGTTTTTAGTTTGTTTTTAGTTTGAGCTATTTTAGGAGGATATCTGTGTGTGCAGGTGACTATTACTGTGCAGAATTATTAGGCAACTTAACAAAAAACAAATATATACCCATTTCAATGATTTATTTTCACCAGTGAAACCAATATAACATCTCAACATTCACAAATATACATTTCTGACATTCAAAAACAAAACTAAAACAAATCAGTGACCAATATAGCCACCTTTCTTTGCAAGGACACTCAAAAGCCTGCCATCCATGGTGAACAGATTAAAACTCTGACAGAATCCATCAACATTGCATGCAGCAGCAACCACAGCCTCCCAGACACTGTTCAGAGAGGTGTACTGTTTTCCCTCCTTGTAAATCTCACATTTGATGATGGACCACAGGTTCTCTATGGGGTTCAGTTCAGGTGAACAAGGAGGCCATGTCATTAGTTTTTCTTCTTTTAGACCCTTTATTGCCAGCTATGCTGTTGAGTACTTGGACGCATGTGATGGAGCATTGTCCTGCATGAAAATCATGTTTTTCTTGAAGGATGCAGACTTCTTCCTGTACCACTGCTTGAAGGTGTCTTCCAGAAACTGGCAGTAGGACTGGGAGTTGAGCTTGACTCCATCCTCAACCCGAAAAGGCCCCCTCAAGCTCATCTTTGATGATACCAACCCAAACCAATACTCCACCTCCACCTTGATGACATCTGAGTTGGACTGGAGCTCTCTGCCCTTTACCGATCCACCCACGGGCCCATCAAGACTCACTCTCATTTCATCAGTCCATAAAAGCTTAGAAAAATCAGTCTTGAGAGATTTCTTGGCCCAGTCTTGACGTTTCAGCTTGTGTGTCTTGTTCAGTGGTGGTCGTTTTTCAGCCTTTCTTACCTTCGCCATGTCTCTGAGTATTGCACACCTTGTGCTTTTGGGCACTCCAGTGATGTTGCAGCTCTGAAATATGGCAAAACTGGTGGCAAGTGGCATCTTGGCAGCTGCACGCTTGACTTTTCTCAGCTCATGGGCAGTTATTTTGCACCTTGGTTTTTCCACACGCTTCTTGCGACCCTGTTGACTATTTTGAATGAAACGCTTGATTGTTCGATGATCACGCTTCAGAAGCTTGGCAATTTTAAGAGTGCTGCATCCCTCTGCAAGATATCTCACTATTTTTGACTTTTCGGAGCCTGTCAAGTCCTTCTTTTGACCCATTTTGCCAAAGGAAAGGAAGTTGCCTAATAATTATGCACACCTGATATAGGGTGTTGATGTCATTAGACCACACCCCTTCTCATTACAGAGATGCACATCACCTAATATGCTTAATTGGTAGTAGGCTTTCGAGCCTATACAGCTTGGAGTAAGACAACATGCATAAAGAGGATGATGTGGTCAAAATACTCATTAGCCTAATAATTCTGCACTGCCTGTATATATTGCGATCGTGATTTTCGAAAGTATTACATGGCTTTGTAAACGTTTATCATTAGCATTTAATGAGTCTCCTCATTCAGTTTCATAGAGCGCTTGGACCCGGAAGCCCCTTCGCGTGACGTCACACTTAACAAGCGGATATGGTTTGCCTAGTCTAGATTGTGTGTGCCTGAAACGTGTGTGGTTCTGCGGGCCTGCAGCTGGATATTATTGGGAAATTTCTCCTGTAAATAATAGACTATCTGGGTAACTATTGAATATCGTTTAGTGTTAAGCGTGACTCAATAAACACACACTAGACTACAGAAGGAACGTTTAGGTTGAAGAATAGATTAAGTAGTGTGTTTGTTTTTTAGGAACATGGTGAGGAAGTGATCACCATCATCAACCCTGCTCAGTTCCCTGATAAGTCAAAGGTTCTGGAGTATCTGGAGCCCATGGTGACGGGAACCATCATCGCTCCGGACGACTTCACTGGGAAGATCATGACTCTGTGTCAGGTGAGATCCTTCTGGATGATGGAAGTGCTAAATATCGGAGTTGCTAAAGGCTCTAATACATACTAAGCAACCTTAAAAGTTGCTGGCATGTTTCTAGAATGTTTATCATGTTGCCAGTTAGTTTTTTTAAGTGGTTTTAAACCCGATCCTTACACAGAAGCACATCTTGTTGCTCTGAGGCATTTAATAAATAAATTCAGTGTTCATCAAACATCAAACACACTCTTACTTATGTGTAGTACGGAAAAATCTTTCTGTGAAGACATGTTTGTTTTGAGTTTTGCCTGTGTGATGACCCACAATGCAATTCTCTGCCTTATTTAAGGGTCGCAGGGGCATTCAGAAGAACATGGTCTACATTGATGACCATCGGGTGATGATGAAATATGTTTTCCCTCTAAATGAGATTGTGGTGGACTTTTA
>LR812532.1:6284989-6464989 GCA_903798195.1 Danio kyathit | reverse complement strand
GCTGCGAGGCAACAGTGCTACCCACTGGCCACCGTGCCGCCCTATCGGAGAAGGGGAGGAGTAGGGGTGGAAGGGGGGATTCTTCAAATGAAGATGACTGGAGCAAAGCGCTCTGGTAATTTATAGTGTGTCTGTGTTCATCTGATTGGCGCAATATGCTGAGTTAAGCGATACCAGCTGTGTTCAATCATAAGCACGTGATCCTCTCGAAATTAGTTTGTAAACAAACCCCACTTCGAAGAATGTTAGTTGCTGGCACACATTGACATACATGGTAGGAAAAAAAACAAAAAGAAGATACTTTGAAGAATGTTAGTTGCTGGCACACATTGACATACATGGTAGGAAAAAAAACAAAAAGAAGATACTTTGAAGAATGTTAGTTGCTGGCACACATTGACATACATGGTAGGAAAAAAAACAAAAAGAAGATACTTTGAAGAATGTTAGTTGCTGGCACACATTGACTTACATGGTAGGAAAAAAAACAAAAAGAAGATATTTCGAAGAATGTTGGTTGCTGGCATGCATTGACTTCCATAGTAGGAAAAAACAAAAAAAAGATACTTTGAAGAATGTTGGTTACTGGCACACATTGACTTACATGGTAGGAAAAAACAAAAAGAAGATATTTTGAAGAATGTTAGTTGCTGGCACACATTGACTTACATAGTAGGAAAAAAACAAAAAGAAGATATTTTGAAGAATGTTGGTTGCTAGCACACTTCCATAGTGAGACAGAACATAAAAAGAAGATATTTTGAAAAATGTAGTTGCTGGGGCACACTGACTTCCATAGTAAAAAAAAAACAAAACAAAAAGACATTTTGAAGAATGTTGGTTGCTTGCATGCATTGACTTCCATAGTAAGAAAACAAAATGAAGAATGTTGGTTACTAGTACATATTGACTTCTATAGAGGGAAAAAAATAAGATATTTTGAAGAATGTTGGTTGCTGGCACACATTGGCTTACATAGTAGGAAAAAAAACAAAAAGAAGATACTTTGAAGAATGTTGGTTGCTGGCACACATTAACTTACATGGTAGGAAAAAAAACAAAAAGAAGATATTTCGAAGAATGTTGGTTGCTGGCACACATTAACTTACATGGTAGGAAAAAAAACAAAAAGAAGATATTTCGAAGAATGTTGGTTGCTGGCATGCATTGACTTACATAGTAGGAAAAAACAAAAAGAAGATACTTTGAAGAATGTTGGATGCTAGCACACTTCCATAGTGAGACAGAACATAAAAAGAAGATATTTTGAAAAATGTAGTTGCTGGCACACACTGACTTCCATAGTAAAAAAAACAAAACAAATTCATCTGAAGAATGTTGGTTGCTGGCATGCATTGACTAAGAAAGAACACAAAATGAAGAATGTTGGTTACTAGTACATATTGACTTCTATAGCAGGATAGAACACAAAAGAAGATGTTTTGAAGAATGTTCGTTGCTGCCACACACTGACTTCCATAGTAGGAAAAAACCAAAAAGAAGATATTTTGAAGAATGCTGGTTGCTGGCATGCATTGACTTCCATAATAGAAGGATTCATTTTGCTGATACAAACTACAGCACACTATTGGGCGATGATAAAAGAAACCTTTATTTATTCTTCAATGAAAAAATACAGAAAGAGGAGGATTTGGTTTTTGGAGTGTAAATCCATTTTAACAGTCGCTTTACATCTCCTTTTAACAGTTTAATTGAAGTAAACATGTAAATCCATAATAAATGTGTATTTTGCTCCTCATGAACATTCGATAAAGTACAGTACAGGAGGGTTTAGAAACACCGTAAAGAAAAGCCACAATGTGAGATGAAATTTATATTGTACGTCATCATGAGTAACCATTTGTACATCACAAAGTACAGTAACTAAAGAGAACACAGTACAGCACATCATCATATGAGAAAAAATGGTTAACCGCGAAAACAAACACTTCTCTAATTAGATGTGCTAAACCTAATTTACATACAAGCAAACAAGAAAAACACTGCTTTTTTTTTACTGGTTTTTCATGCGACAAGTAACCTGGATTCACTCAAAGGCAAGAGGATGTGCTTGAAGTCGTATAAAATGACATTGAACTTCTAAAACATTTTAAAGTGGGAACATCTGATCACAGATCAGCCACCGCAGCTTGTATTCATCCCAATATCTAATCAATATCTACTCCCAAAATCTAATCAATCCTTAATGTCTCGTATAAACAGAGACAGATCCTTAAACAAAAAGTTTAGCAAAACAATGAAGGACACACTTTACAATAATGCTCCATTAGTTAATGTATTAACTGACATGAACTCTAAATGCAAATACTTGTACTGCGTTTATTATTCATAGTTCGATTAATGCATTATTGAAATCCAAAATTGTGAATGACTTTGTTCATTAACTAAAGTTTAAAATAATAACTAAATACTGTAATGAAAGCATTGTTTATTTAATTTTAGTAAATACATTAACTATAATGGAACCTTACTGCAGTGTTACCATTTCAAAAAAACCTCAAAGTAAATTCCTGTGTATTAAAAAATGAGCATCATCAGTGAAAACAGATGTTTGGCTTGCAATGTTGACCTTCGGTATTTCCTGCTTAAAGGAACACTCCACTTTTTACATTTTACAAGTCCATTACTGTTGAATAGTTGAGTTTTACCATTTTTAATCCATTCGGCTGATCTCTTGGTCTGGCGAAAGCACTTTTAGCTTAGCTTAGCATAATGCATTGAATCAGATTAGACCATTAGCATGATTTCATTTTACAAGTTCATTACTGGTAAATAGTTGAGTTGTACCATTTTTTAATCCACTCAGCCGATCTCTTAGTCTGGCGGAAACACTTTTAGCTTAGCTTAGCATAATGCATTGAATCAGATTAGACCATTAGCATGATTTCATTTTACAAGTTCATTACTGGTAAATAGTTGAGTTGTACCATGTTTTAATCCACTCAGCCGATCTCTTAGTCTGGCGGAAACACTTTTAGCTTAGCTTAGCATAATGCATTGAATCGGATTGGACCATTAGCATCTCAAAAAAAATCAAGAAGAGTTTCGATAATTTTCTTTTTTAAAGCTTGATGCAATGTTGTTACTTAGTTAGGGACTATCTTCAAGTGCTGCATAATATCATTGTGCCTACTACAGCCATGGAATGACAACAAAGCCCCTTGATTATTATGCCAGAATGAGAGTATAGTTCCTAGTCGATTAGTCAAGAAAATAGCAACTTTTCATTTTCCGTCTCTTAGTACGCAATGTGTCTACAAGTCTCTTGCAGTTAAATGGTTCAGTTTTACCATTTTTTATTCCATTCAGCCAATCTCCGAGTCTGGCGGTAGCAGTTTTAGCTTAGCTTAGCATAATGCATTGAATCGGATTAGACCATTAGCATCTCGCTCCAAAAATTCAACAAGAGTGTCAATAATTTTCCCATTTAAAGCTTGATGGAACATTGTTACTTAGTTATGGACTATTTTCAAGTGCTCATAATATTATTGCCCCTGCTGCAGCCATGGTACGACAACAAAGTCCCTTGATTACTACACCAGAATAAGAGTATACTTCCTAGCCTATTAGCAAAGAAAATAGCAACTTTTCATTTTCCGTCTGTTTTAGTACACAATGTGCTTAGAGAAGAGTCAAGCTATAGGAAAATTATAGAGCCTTTTTTTTTTTTTTTGAGCGAGATGCTAATGCAATTCAATGATTTATGCTAAGCTAAGCTAAAAGTGTTCCTGCTAGACCTGGTAAAACTCAACTATTTAACTCTAGGTTACTTGTAAAATGAGCCAAAAAAAAAAGGGAAGTGTTACTTTAAGTAGGTAACCGGGCACTGCACTTCAAATTTCTACAGGAAATAATTGACTATGCGGGTAACTTTTGAATATCATTTAGTGTTAAGCCTGACTCAAACACACACTTGAATATAGGAAGAATATTCAGGTTGAAAATTTTATTTTTTTGGCAAGATGCTAATGGTCTAATCCAATTCAATGCATTATGCTAAGCTAAAAATGTTTCCGCCAGAACAAGAGATCATCTGAATGGATTAAAAATGGTAAAAAAAGTCAACTATTTAACTCTAATGGGCTTGTAAAATGAAAAGATGTTAATGGTCTAGTCCAGGGGTCACCAATCTCGGTCCTGGAGGGCCGGTGTCCCTGCTGAATTTAGCTCCAACTTGCCTCAACACACCTGCCTGGGTGTTTCAAGTACACCTAGTAAAACCTTGATTAGCTTGTTCAGGTGTGTTTGATTAGGGTTGGAGCTAAAATCTTTAGGACACCGGCCCTCCAGGAACAAGTTTGGTGACCCTTGGTCTAGTCCGATGCAGTGCATTATGCTAAGCTAAGCTAAAAGTGTTGCCGCCATACCCTGTGAAACTAAACCATTTAACTGTAGGTTACTTTAAAAAAAAAAAAAAAGCAAGTGTTACTTTAAGTAGGTCTATTTCTGTAACCGGGCACTGCACTTGAAATTTCTCCATAATAGACTATCCGGGTAACTTTTGAATATCATTTAGTGTTAATGCCTGACTCGATAAACAAAAACTTAACTATAGGAAGAACATTGAGGTTGAAGAATAGATTTTCTTTATGGCAAGTTGCTAATGGTCTAATCAGAATCAATGATCTATGCTATGCTAAGCTAAAAGTGCTCGCGCTAGACCTGAAGATGATCTAAATGCACTCAAAAATGGTAAAACTCAACTCTTTAACTGTAGGGGAGTTGTAAAATGAGAAGAGGCTAATGGTCTAATCCGATTCAATGCATTATGCTAAGCTAAAAGTGCTTCCGCCAGACCAAGAGATCAACTGAATGGATTAAAATGGTAAAACTGAGCTACTTAACAGTAATAGACTTGTAATGGATTTCCCCCCCAAAAAAGTGGAGTGTTCCTTTAAACTACAGTACAGATTAAATGATAGATACACTTTCTCAGAATGAAAAAGGGGGCTGTAACAGATTTGTTTTTTTAAATTCGTGATTCAAGGAGTGTTGTAGTGTCATCCAAAACAGTAGACTTTAAAGAAAGAGACAATCGTTGACTTTCCCTTTTTACACTGGCCTAAAAGTGAACCACAAAGGCTTTCAACTGGTGTGTGTGTGAATATGGCACGACGTCTACCTGTTACGCTGGTGTAGACTTATTAACGCATTAAGACTGCTGTGGTCCCCGAGGCCAGTCATCACTCATTCACATCCATGCTGTTGTGATTTCTGCCATTTTTTTCCATTTGTTATCAATCCATGTAGTCCTTCACGCTGAGCGTCGGTTCCACTAGCTGATTGTGGACGTGCATCAGGCCTGTAGGACAAGAAGATCCGTCAGTATGTTTAGGAAATCCAGCCCAGCCAAAGAGATATTAAACCCCCAGGAGAGACCAAAGCCCTTAAGAGCCGACAGATCGTGTGTTTCAGAGAAAAGCGCTAGTGATGGACATTCCAGACGGGGTTTAGATCTCGAATCTGCAGCCGTCTTCAGACAGATATTGACCTTGAGAGCAGCCAAACACTACAACTGAAATAAAACCATGAAGAAGAAGAAAAAAAAAAAAGATGAAAAGCAAACAAACATCTGCCGAGTTGGAGGAATGACCCTAGATTCAATGTATTGTTTAAAGAGGTCAGAGATGGCAGAGTTTTTGGGGACAGGAGTGTTTGCTGGTGATATTGTTGGAAAAATGTACCTGTTGACACCAGGTTTATAAGCTTTTATTGTTTTTGAAATAAGCTAACCAAGGCTATTTTTATTTGATCAAAAATACAGTAAACACTAGGGCTGGGCGATAAGGCAAAAAAAAAAAATCTAGATTTTTTCATAAGGTTTGACCGATTCACGATTTCGTTTTCGTTTTTTTTTTTTTTTTTTTTTTACTGTGTAAAGGCCGATTTATACTTCTTCGTCAAGCGCACGCGTATGCTACGGTGCAGCCTACGCATGGACGCATATTCCTCGCCGTAACCGTCGGCGTCGTTGACGCGCACCTCTCAAAAAATGTAACGAGTACGCGTAACGCAAGCTCTGTGATTGGTCGGCTTGGTAGTGCTGACGAGTGTGAGCGGAGGTGAGAGCCGTGCGCCCGATGCAGTGAGTGTTTACAAGTGTGGAGTCCCGTGAAGGAGCTCCGGATGAAGACTGTTGTTTAGTGTTTACCTGCTGATTAAAGTTGTTGCATGTCCGCCGGTTCCCGCCTCAAAATAAGCAAGTTTGAGCCACTTGTACATTAAGGAAGCGTTCAGAAAAAACAAAACACCAGCGAAGAAACT
This sequence comes from Danio kyathit, assembly GCA_903798195.1. Lineage (NCBI taxonomy): Eukaryota > Metazoa > Chordata > Actinopteri > Cypriniformes > Danionidae > Danio > Danio kyathit. Next base: position 6,458,704 of record LR812532.1, on the reverse strand, counting down.
CGACACAGAGGAACATAAACACCTACTGCCAGCTAGCGTTTCGGAAGTGTATTGCAGAGAAACAGAAACAGCACACACAAGTATAAATGCACGGCTACGCGCGAGGCTTGCGCCGTGGGTTACCCCGATCACTTGACGCAGAAGTATAAACCAGGCTTAACTATAGTCAACTTAAAACATTAAAACAACATGACTGAAGTAACAATCTCTTTATAAGTAACTTGAAAAACCATCTGGTTAAGGAACATGTATTTTTAATGGCCATACACACATAAATTGGTCAACAAGGTGTAGCCTATTACATTCCTATAGACAAATTCCTGCTTGACGTTTTAGAAAATATTTGTGCGTGGCTACACCACCCAGTATATATTAAAGATCACCGTGAACAACAAAAAAACCCACAGAAACCTTTTACATATCTATCTATATTTAAATATTTAAGCTGGATTTGTACTTTCGCCTGGCGCCGCATCGCGCGCCTCCGCTGACTGCGTGCGCACCTCGCGACAACGGGCTAGCGCGCGTGCGCTGAGCCAGCTGTGGTAGCTCATCAACAGTGCCGTGACGTCAACACACAAAACCTGTCAGCACAGTTGTCTAACAGTTTAGAACAGTTTGGCACGATAGTGGAAAAGCTGCTTTAATATTTTTTTATTTAAAAAAAAAATAAATAAAAAAATTTGCAAGTCCTCGATTTTATAAAAAATGAAATCGTCTTAAAACATTAAGACGAAATTAAAACAACATCTTTTATTTCATAAAAAAAAAAAAAACTGTTAAGTTTAAAAGAAGTTTAGTAGTGTGTTAAAATAACCAGTTTAAAGATGGTGGGTTTCACATATGACCCAAAACTACACCTTAACTTTACAGTCGCAAGATGTAATGTGAAGCAAATGCAAAGTTTGCAAAAAAATAAAAGAAAAACAAATTGGTTGCATTTCCATCAACCTGTACGAGCAGCTGACTGTGGTATTGGTAACCTAGCAACCAACAGAAAACAAGCATAATGGAGCCACGTCGGTGTAACGTTAACTATGTTAGAGTTTTTGTCAAGTCCAAAAATAATAATGCAATAAATAGTGTAGTATGCTTACCTTTTTTACTACAGTAAACTGGTGCATTGTAACATATTTAGTTGTAGAAAATTGTAGTATTGAGTAATTTATTTATGTTACTGTAGTTGTTCCCATACGAAAGTGCAATATATTTATTCATTCAATGCACTCGTTCATTCACTGCATGTAAACAATGACAAAAATCTCCTTTGGGAATAACCAACCATCAGAAAGGTCAACGTCTAGCTAATTAAATTCCTGTAGAATTGTACATTTTAAGTTCAACATGTTACTGGTTTACCTCTGACCGCGTGTTTTAATAAAGCGTCTGTTTGCTGGTGCTTTACTCTTTAAGGAATCTGCTTATACAGAAGAGCAACTTTCCGTCTACCCAAGTCAAAGATTCGCCCCTCGGGCAGGTAAGTCCTCGGTCACGTACCTTTAAAATACTTCACGGTTTTGACCCTGAGCTCCAGCGTTGCATCTTCATCACAAATAAAAATGGTCCGTGGATGCTGCTGGAAGGCAGAGACTGTCCACATGTGGTTCACCCCCTCCTCGATGGCTTTATACAGGGCAAAGGCCTTATGAGCCCCTGTGATCAGAATCATCACCTGAAAATGAAGCGCAAAAAATTTTGGTAGAGTGTTAAAATAATCAATTTAAAGATCGTGGGTTTCACATGTGGTCCAAAACCACAGTTTAACATTACAGTCATTAATGTGAAGCAAATCTTTACAAAGTCTGCAAAAAGGAATTTAAGTTGCGTTTCCATGAGATTGTAAGAGCAGCTGACTGTAGTATTGGTAACCTAGCAACCAACAGTAAACAAGGCAAGCATAATACAAATGAGTTGAATTTCCGTCAAGTTGTAAGAGCAGCTGACTGTAATATTGGTAACCTAGCAACCAAAAGTAAACAAGGCAAGCATAAATTAAATTAGTTGCGTTTACGTCAAGTTGTAAGAGCAGCTGACTGTAGTATTGGTAACCTAGCAACCAACAGTAAACAAGACAAACATAATTCAAATGAGTTGAATTTCCATCAAGTTGTAAGATCAGCTGACTGTAATATTGGTAGCCTAGCAACCAAAAGTAAACAAGGCAAGCATAATTTAAATTAGTTGCGTTTACGTCAAGTTGTAGGAGCAGCTGACTGTACTATTGGTAACCTAGCAACCAAATGTAAACAAGGCAAGCATAATTCAAATTAATTGCGTTTTCATCAAGTTGTAAGAGCAGCTGACTGTAGTATTGGTAACCTAGCAACCAACAGTAAACAAGGCAAACATAATTCAAATGAGTTGAATTTCCATCAAGTTGTAAGGCCAGCCGACTGTGGTATTGGTAACCTAGCAACTAAAGTAAACAAGGCAAGTATAATTCAAATTAGTTGTTTCTATCAAGTTGTAAGAGCAGCTGACTGTACTATTGGTAACCTAGCAACCAACAGTAAGCAAGGCAAGCATAATCAAATGAGTTGAATTTCCGTCAAGTTGTAAAAGCAGCTGACTGTAATATTGGTAACCTAGCAACCAAAAGTAAACAAGGCAAGCATAATTTAAATTTGTTGCATTTACGTCAAGTTGTAAGAGCAGCTGAATGTAGTATTGGTAACCTAGCAACCAACAGTAAACAAGGCAAACATAATTCAAATGAGTTGAATTTCCATCAAGTTGTAAGGCCAGCCAACTGTGGTATTGGTAACCTAGCAACTAAAGTAAACAAGGCAAGCATAATTCAAATTAGTTGTTTCCATCAAGTTGTAAGAGCAGCTGACTGTACTATTGGTAACCTAGCAACCAACAGTAAACAAGGCAAGCATAATTCAAATTAGTTGTTTTCGTCAAGTTGTAAGAGCAGCTGACTGTAGTATTGGTAACCTAGCAACCAACAGTAAACAAGGCAAACATAATTCAAATGAGTTGAATTTCCATCAAGTTGTAAGGCCAGCCAACTATGGTATTGGTAACCTAGCAACTAAAGTAAACAAGGCAAACATAATTCAAATGAGTTGCGTTTCCATCAAGTTGTAAGAGCAGCCGACTGTGGTATTGGTAACCTAGCAACCAAAAGTAAACAAGGGAAACATAATTCAAATTAGTTGTGTTTCTATCAAGTTAAGAGCAGCTTACTGTAGTATTGGTAACCTAGCAACCAACAGTAACCAGTAAGTGTATTATATATATAAATTTGGTACATATGCATGAAAAAGTGTCAAAATAAGTAAAGGAGTCAAAATCAACGTCATTTGTTTTTTAACATATATTTAAATAGATGGAATTGTATTTATTATATACTGTATATATTTAAATCTATGTGGCAAATTCAAATTTAGTATGGTTCAAAAACACTATAGTATTTACTAGAAGTTACTATAGTATTTTTTTTTTCAAATGGGTTAATTTTAGTTAAAATAAAAATTCATTTTATAAATGATTTACTTTTCACATTATTTTGAGATGCTCCCTGCTGGTCATAAAAATATCAATAATAATAATAATAATAATATGATGATGATGATGATGATGATAATCAGGTGATGTCTGTTATCCTGTTTGTTAAAGTACTCAGGTATGTTTATGTACTCGTCTGTAATTTCCAGCACAATCATTCTCTCACTGAGCCTCATGTTCAGTTTAGTGCTGATAATGCTATAACAAAGCAATCATTTGTTACTGTTTACCAGATAATTATGTTCACGAGCTGCAGATGACAAAAAGTTCCAAACAAAAGCGCGTCTAAGACAAAAAGGAAAAGACTCGTTTCACAAAGGACACCATTGAAACCCAAGTGCAAGACAAGTTTATTCTATGTCAACCTTCCTGTTAGTTCTCCCACTTCAGCAACATGACATTTATATGGAAGGAAAAAACGTAAACTACAAATAAATATATTCCATATTCATTCACTTTGCTTCAGCTTAGTCACTTTATTTATCAGGGGTCGCCACAGGGGAATGAACCACCAACTACTCCAGCATATGTTTGACACAGCGGATGCCCTTCCAGCTACAACCCAACACTGGGAAACATCTATACACTCTTGCATTCACACACAACCACTACAGACAATTTAGCTTATTCAATTCAATCTATACTGCATGTCTTAGGACTGTGGGGGCACCCGGAAGAAACCCACTCAAACACGAGCAGAACATGCAAACTCCACACACAAACACCAACTGACCCAGCCAGAGCTCGAACCAGCAACCTTCTTGCTGCGAGGCAACAGTGCCGCCTATTCCATATTTCATTCACACACAATATAACTTGAAGTGTTACTTTCAGGGTCTTTAAACATTTTCCAAAATCAAATTTAAGCATTTTTAAGTACTTTTATGGTACTTTTCCAGCACTGTGGTACTGTATATTAAACGTTTACATACTGCTTCATCATACTATATGAGATGCTGTTTGTTATAGTATTCTATGGTACAGAATTGTAGAATTCTAGGGGAAAATGTTGATGTTTGCTCCCAAGACCCTTATTAAGACCCTTGAAATACTGTAATTTGTAATAATGTCATTTACTTGAAAGTGTCATCTTTCATCTCAAATTTAGCCAATTCTAATAAATATTCAGTTATTTATGTATTATTAATCTAAAAATCAAAGCATTTTTTGAGTTTTCAAGGATTTACAGCACTTGTATTAACCCCAAACTTTACTTTTAAACAACTGATATGAAAACCAGTTTATTAGAAACTAATAAATCAGTATTTTATGGTTTATATGCTACATAAGTTATGCAAAAAATATATCTTTCATTTATTCATTCTTTTTCTTTTCGGCTTAGTCCCTTTATTAATCTGGGGTCGCCACAGCGGAATGAACCGCTAACTTATCCTGCATATGTTTTATGCAGCGGATGCGCTTCCAGCTGCAACCCAGGACTGGGTACGCACTGGGTACAACCCAGGACACCCATACACTCATTTACACACACACGTACACTACGACCAATTTAGTTAATCCAATTCACCTATGGTGCTTGTGTTTGGACTGTGGGGGAAACCGGAGCACCCGGAGGAAACCCACACCAACAAGGGGTGAACATGCAAACTCTACACAGAAATGCCAACTGGCCAGTCGGGACTCGAACCAGCGACCTTCTTTCTGTGAGGCGACAGTGCTACCCGCTGCGCCACCACACCGCCCAACAAAAATATATTTAATTTATTTATCTATTTATTTATTTTGTTTTGTTTCAATTGGGCAAAAACTAATGTCTTTAAGTTTATTGTATCTAAGTATTTTGAATTAAAACAACTTCAGGGATAACAGTGTAGACAAAGACAGAAAAACTAAATAAAACAGAGTGAATAAAACGGTACTGTGGTAAAAAGAAGCCCTATGTTAACAGTGTCCAGAAGCGCCGTCGACATCTCTGGGGTCTGAGGGGTCTGGGATGGACCATCACACAGTGCAAACGTGATCAGATGAAACAGTATTTTCAGGGGTTTTTTTTGGGAGAAATGGATGCCGTGTGCTTTGGACACAAAGAAAAAAAAGTTGCCAGCAACAAATTTAAAAGTCAGGGTATGTCATTCCATGGGGTTGTGTCAGTGCCCTTGGCAAACTTGCACTTCTGTGATGGCATTATTACCGCTGAAAATAGGTAGAGATTTTAGAGCACAATATGCTGCCTTCTTTATCAGGGACGGCCATGCATATTTCAACAAGACAACGCTAAACCACATTCTGCACACATTACAAAGTCCTCGCTGCGGTGGAAGAGAATACAGGTACATGACTGGCCTGCCTGCAGGCCTGACCTGTCTCCAATAGACAATGTGTGGCACATTTTGAAGCCCAAAACGCGACAAAGACCCTGTACTGTTGCCCACCTTAAGACTTATTTGCAGAGAGAATGGGACAAAAATACACCTGAAACTCCTAATCACTTGGTGTCTTCAGTCCCTAAACGTCTTTTAAGTGTTGTGATAAGGAAAGGCAACAATGCAAAGTGGTCAATGCTTTACTGCTCCCGCTTTTTTGAAATGTGTTGCAAGAACCAAAATTGGAATATGTGTTCATTTTGAAAAAAAAGAAACTTGCAATAAATTAAATGTTATAAATAAAATAAATAGACGTTTTCTTTCTTAATACCCAAACTAAAGATGATCTGCTATTCTTTCATTTACCTCTCTGGCATCCATCACTGTTCCTACTCCAACTGTTAGAGTCATGGTGGGCACTTTGGAAAGATCATTCCCAAAGAAGCGGGCATTGGCAACTATGGTGTCCTTGGCCAGCGTCTTCACTCGGGTCCTGGACACGAGGCTGGAGCCTGGCTCATTAAAGGCGATGTGCCCATCTGGACCAATGCCTAAAAAAAGTAATTTATAAATTATTATAAACAGAAACAAATATGTGATTATTCTAAATATAATAGTACTTTGGGCAGAAAAGCAAGAAATGCAAATTACAGAAAAACAAAATTACAGGATTGAAAATTAGGTTTGCAAAATGCAGTATAGGTCAAGAAATTAATTTTGTAGATAAATAAAAAATAATTGACTATAAATTAGAAATTTATACTTTTTTTGCATCCCAATAAATTCCTAAATAATTTTGCATCCCAAATAATAATTCTCTTATTTTATTTAGTCTACACTAAGTTTTAGGAACAGCAAATAATAACTTGATTTCTAGTTGATCATTTGGTATCAGAAGTGGCTTATATGAAAGGCAAAAGCCTCTAGATTACACTTATTTCACCAAACTAAAATATGATCATGCCTTGATTTTTAATGATTTAATTAGGACAGCAAGGTCTGACTTTGCTTAGACAAAAGTCTTGTCACTTAAAAGAAATAATGTCCAGTATAGAATATAAAGTCATGGTGCAGTGGAAACAGAATGAATATTGTGTCTGACTCCCATGAGCTTGGAGGACTGCATCCATACATCTCTGCAATGACTCAAATCACTTCTTAATAAAGTCATCTGGAATGGCAAAGAAAGCGTTCTTGCAGGACTTTCAGAGTTCATCAAGACTCTTTGGATTCATCTTCAATGCCTCCTCCTTCATCTTACCCCAGACATGCTTAATAATGTTCATGTCTGGTAACTGGGCTGGCCAATCCTGGAGCACATTGACCTTCTTTGCTTTCAGGAACTTTGATGTGGAGGCTGAAGTATGAGGAGCGCTATCGTGCTGAAGAATTCACCCTCTCCTGTGGTTTGTAATGTAATGGGCAGCACAAATGTCTTGATACCTCAGGCTGTTGATGTTGCCATCCACTCTGCAGATCTCTTGCATGCCCCCATACTGAATGGAACCCCAAACCATGATTTTTCCTTCACCAAACTTGACTGATTTCTGTGAGAATCTTGAGTCCATGCGGGTTCCAGTAGGTCTTCTGCAGTGTTTGTGATGATTGAGATGCAGTTCAACAGATGATTCATCAGAAAAATCGAGCTTCTGACACTTCTTCAAAATATCAACTAGACCAAATATCAACAAGTTATTATTTGTTGCTCTTACAACTGGGATCAACAACAAGACTTTTGTCAGGGAGTGTACAGCCTTTTCATTTGGATTAGCGTTTTATTATTAACTCAATTATTACATGCAAAACACACAGTTGATTGCAAAATATTATGAATTATTAAGAAATGTATTATTTTTCAAATATTTCCCCAAGCTTTTTTTAATGGAAAGAAAGTTTTTTTTCCAACACATTTTAAACATAATACTTTTGAATACCTTTTTTTTATATTAGTCATGATGAAAGTACCTATTATTTGACAAGATATTCAGCAAAAAGCTATATTTATTATGCTATTTATTGTCAAATTATGTTAATCAGGCAACTCACTGGACAACAGTGGTATGTTCAATCAAAATATATATACATTTCACCCAAACTGAAAGAAATAAGAATTTCTGCAGAAGTAATGCTGATTTCCTTGCTCTGTTAAACAAACTATGTGAAGTTTCAGCTTAAAATACCACACAAATAATGTTTTATAACTATTTGAAACTGTCCCTTTCAGGCTTTGATCCTAATTGTGGCGTTTTGGTGACTGTCGCTTTAAATTCAAATGAGATTGTGGTCTTTTCAAAAGAGGGAGGAGCTACAAATGCCTATGTGTCAGCATAGTGGCAGTTTCAATGACAAGACTAACATTCTATGCTAATAAGAGAGAGATCGTCACTAATGGATGGGGATTTCCCCCCTCTGATGACACGTACAAAGGGAGAATGTCAATCAAAGTGTTTCTGCAGACTGTGTGATTATAAAAAACACAATTAATCCATTTTTACCATTAGAAGCTGGTTATATTCACAGATTGTTTCAACACAACTGTGTTTACTTTAAACCCCTTATAAAATAAACATTTGCATAATAGGTCCCCTTTAAAATAATATTGCTGAATTGGACCAGACTTACTGATAAATAGATAATCAATTATTGCTAACAGCTTAAGACTCGACTATGCAGCCTACAAACAAACCTTTGAGTTTGGAGTCGAGCGTTCAATCACCATTTAAGCTTTTGGAATCTCTCTCATTGACAAAAGGTGTTATTGCAGCAGCGAGACTGCTTAGAAAGACAGTTTTGTGAGTACAAATGAAGATATGCATCACGACACACTGTTACAAATGTCTCTTGATTATTCTGGTGTCTGATAATACAAGGTTTGGGGTCAAATTTATTGAACACACCTCCCACAAACAGCTCGATGCCTCCAGCAGCACTGATCTTCTGCTCGAAGGACTCGCACTCGGTCTGCAGGTTGCTGGCGTTGCCGTCCAGTATATGAGTGTTCTGGGGTTCAACGTCGATGTGCTTGAAGAAGTTATTCCACATGTAGGAGTGATAGCTCTCTGGATGATCTCTGGGCAGGCCTAAAGAAAAATAGCAAAATAAGCAAGAATTAATGGTGACGTTAAACTGTTGAGTTTTACCATTTTTGAATGCATTCAGCCGATCTGTGAGTCCGGTGGGACACTTTTAGCTTAGCATAAATCATTGAATCAGATTAGACCATTAGCATCTCGCTCAAAAAGCATTTTTTTATTTTTTTTGATAATTTTCCTATTTAAAGCTTGACTCTTCTGTACTCAACTATTTACCAGTAATGGACTTGTAAAATGAAAATATGCTAATGGTCTAATCCGATTTAATGCATTACGCTAAGCTAAGCTAAAAGTGCTTTCGCCAGACCAAGAGATCGGACGAATGGTTCAAAAATGGTAAAAAACCCAACTCTTTAGCTCTAGCGGAGTTGTAAAATTAGCCTATTTCCAAAAAAAATGCGTTTCTTTAAATGGATGAAATTTACTCATCCTCCATTTGTTCCAAACCTTTATTAGGAAGATATACTGAAGAATGCTGAAAAAAAACAACAACCATTGACTTCTATAATATTTTTTTACTTCTACAATGTAAGTCAATAGCTGCTTTTGCCCAGCATTCTTAAGAATATCTTCCTTTGTGTTCGACAGAAGAAAGAAAATCCTAAAAGTTTAGAACCACTTGAGTTTGAGTAAATGGTAAAGAAATGTTTTTGGGTGAACTATCCCATTAAATGTAGAAATGAATTACCTAAACCAGGGGTGCTTAACCCTGTTCCTGGCGATCGACCTTCCAGCTGATTTCAGCTCCAACCCTGATCAAACACACCTGAATCAATTATTTAGAACGTGAGGAGCACTTGATAATTACAGGCAGGTGTGTTTGATAAGGGCTGCAACTGAAAACTGCAGGAAGGTCGATCGCCAGGAATAGGGTTGAGCACCCCTGACCTAAACGATCACTCTGGCTGCGTCCGAAACCGCATACTTCCATACTATACAGTACGCTAAAATCAGTATGCGAGCCGAGTAGTATGTCCGAATTCTTAGAATTCGAAAATCAGTATGCGAGAAGTACCCGGATGACTTACTACTTCCGGCGAGATTCTGAAGTGCGCATCCCATGGACGCTGCGCTATCCCATCATGCCCCGCGAGAGAATTTATGAATGGACGTGAAGCGACGCAACTGACGCAGGTAGGTCACGTGACCATGACAAAATGGCGGATGTAGTACGTCCGAATTCCATTCATACTGCTCACATTCATACTGTATAGAACGTACTTTTCCAACGGCCGAGTAGTACGTTTAAATTCAAATGCAGTACCTACTGAATAGTATGCGGTTTCGGACGCAGCCTCTGTATGCGTGTATGAAATTACTCACTAGCCACTTTATTAGGTACACCTGTCCAACTGCTCGTTAACGCAAATTTCAAATCAGCCAATCACATGGCAGCAACTCAATGCATTTAGGCATGTAGACATGGTCAAGATGATCTGCTGCAGTTCAAACCGAGCATCAGAATGGGGAAGAAAGGTGACTTAAGTGACTTTGAACAGGGCATGATTGTAGGTGCCAGACGGGCTGATCTGAGTATTTCAGAAACTGCTGATCTACTGGGATTTTCACGCACAACCATCTCAAGGGTTTACAGAGAATGGTCTGTAAAGCAGAAAATATCCAGTGAGCGGCAGTTCTATGGGCTATTGACCATGTCCATCCCTTTATGACCACAGTGTACCCATCTTCTGAAGGCTACTTCCAGCAGGATAACGCGCCATGTCATAAAGCGCGAATCATCTCAGACTGGTTTCTTGAACGTGACAACAAGTTTACTGTACTCAAATGGCCTCCACAGTCACCAGATCTCAATCCAATAGAGCACCTATGGGATGTGGTTGAACGGGAGATTCACATCATGGATGTGCAGCTGACAAATCTGCAGCAACTGCGTGATGCTATCATATCAATATGAATCAAAATCTCTGAGGAATATTTCCAGTACCTTGTTGAATCTATGCCACGAAGGATTAAGGCAGTTCTGAAGACAAAAGAGGGTCCAACCCGGTACTAGTAAGGTGTACCTAATAAAGTGGCCGGTGAGTGTAATTATTTTATTTTTTTTATTATTTATTTTATTTTATGATGTGTCTCACAATAAAATGATCTATACAGTGGACATTCTTTTGTTCATTTTTTAATCACTTTAAACTAAAATTGAATATTTTTTCTTTGTTTGGGACTGCGCATCGATGGATTTTCTCTTCAGTGCTTGAACTTTAAGCAGTGAAAATTAAGCCACACTGAACTGAACTGAACTAAACTGAACTTTAACTCTGAAAACTGGACTGACACAGTTTCAATTCACTAGAACTTCTATGTTAATCTGCTTTGACACATTCTACATTGTAGCAGTGCTATAGAAATAAACATGAATTGAACTGTTTCATAATAATACATTTATCCATATAATGAACATTGATGGGTTATTCAAGTAATTGAATTTAAGCAAAAATACTAAATTAAAGCAACGAGATCTCATGACAAAATGTCAAAACACAACTAGAATTGTTTATTATGCGTTTTCTGAGCTAAACTACAAAGCCTCAAGAGTGTAAATGTTCTTCTGCATTGTTTTTATGCATGTCAGAATCACAGAGACTCTATACTTCCGCAGTGTTTTTTGCAGAACTTGTTCCCTCAGCACTTCCCATGAGAAGCTTCAGACTGGTTCACACTCACCCACATACTCGTCCATGTTAAAGGTCTTCACATATTTAAAGGACAGGTCTCCGCTTTTGTGATACTCAATCAGTTTCCTATAGCAGCCGAGGGGTGTGCTACCTGAAAACAATGTGATATATTAATTATAATATTTAAGAAGTAACAAATTTTAAGTCATTTCAGCCTGCAACAGTAGCTAATTTTATACATCAGGAATTGAATGTATTGTGAAAACAGTGTGGACTGATGGGCAGAGCAATTTATTATATTTGAATGAAATATTACCACATGAAGCGATACCACAAGAAAAAAATACTGTGGTGATTTTAGTGAAGTTTTTCTGAACCATAGTAAAATGTAGTATACTGTATATAGTGTAGTATTTACATCTTTTTGTTAATGAATGATACAGAATACTGTAAAAAAAAAAAAGTGTAGTATTAACTAAAGTGAACTGATAAGCTGTAATAAATGCTGCTGTATACTTTAGTTTTACTACAGTAAACTGTGGTGTACTCTAGTGTAATATATGTAGTTGTAGAAAACTATTGGTTAATAGAATTTACGCAACAGATTAATTCAAGTATTGTAAAATAATATTGTTCAAAAACACTCTAGTGTGTACTTTCTAAAATATTATAGTAAATACTGGTGTTTCTGAACCATATAAATTAATCTGTTAACACCTTAAAGGTGTTTTTTTATGTGAGAAGCCTTAAAAGCAAAAAATAAGTGTATTTGTAAAGTCAATTTTGCTTTTGTGTTCACTTTACTAACAAAGAAGAGTAAAACACAACACAACTGTTAACTAAGGAGACATACCACATGAAAAAAAAAACTATAGTAAATAAAAAATCAATTTAAAAAAAGTGTTAAAACTAACATGTAGTATACCGTATAAAGTATAGTATTTAAATCTCTTTGGTAACGAATAATACAGAAAACTGTAGTATTAACTACTTATAATGAACTGACAAACTGTAATATATGATGTTGAATACTTTAGGTTTACTACAGTAAACAGTGGTGTATTATAGCGTAATACATGTAACATAGTTATAGAAAACTATTGGATAATAGAATTTCCACAACAGATTAATTCAAGTACTGTAATATAATATTGTTCAAAAATACTCTAGTGTTTACTTTAAATTATTATAGTAAATACTAGAAATTATTATAGTAAATACTAGAAATTATTATAGTAAATACTGGAAATTATTATAGTAAATACTGGAAATTATTATAGTAAATACTGGTGTGTTTCTGAACCATATACATGAATCTGTTGTAGAAAAAGGTGTTTTTGTTTCATGCGAGATGCCTTAAAAGCAAAAACAAAAAGTATATTTATAAAGTCAATTTTACATTTGTGTTGACTTTACTAACAAAGAAGAGTAACCACATGAAAAAATACTATAGTATATTTGAACCATAGTAGAGTGTAGTATACTGTATATAGCATAACATTTACAATGAATAATACAGAATACTGTAGTATTAACTAAAGTGAACTGATCAACTGTATTAAATACTGTTGTATACTTTAGTTTTACTACAGTAAACTGTGGTGTACTGTAGTGTAATATATGTAGTTGTAGAAAACTGTTGGATAATAGAATTTCCACAACAGATTAATTCAAGTACTGTAATATAATATTGTTCAAAAACACTCTAGTGTTTACTTTATTACAGTAAATACTGGTGTGTTTCTGAACCATATAAATTAATCTGTTGTAGAAACAAAAGTGTGTTTTTTTTATGCGAGATGCCTTAAAAGGCAAAAACAAAAAAAAAGTATATTTGGTGTATTTGTAAAGTAAATTTTGCTTTTGTGTTGACTTTTCAAACAACGAAGAGTAAAACACAACACCACTGCGCGCTGAGGAGTCACACCACATAAAAAAAATACAATAGTACTTTTGAACCATAGTAAACTGTAGTATACTGTATATAGTATGGTATTTACAAATCTTTTTAAATGAATGATAAAGAATACTGTAGTATTAACTAAAGTGAACGGATAAACTGTAATAAATGCTGTCGTACACTTTAGGTTTACTACAGTAAATGGTGGTATACTGTAGTGTAATATATGTAGTTGTAGAAAACTATTGGTTAATAGAATTTCCACAACAGATTAATTCAAGTACTGTGATATAATATTGTTCAAAAACACTCTAGTGTTTACTTTAAATTATTATAGTAAATACTAGAAATTATTACAGTAAATACTAGAAATTATTATAGTAAATACTGGTGTGTTTCTGAACCATATAAATTAATCTGTTGTAGAAAAAAAAGTGTGTTTTTTTATGCGAGATGCCTTAAAAGGCAAAAAAAAGTATATTTGGTGTATTTGTAAAGTACATTTTGCTTTTGTGTTGACTTTTCAAACAAAGAAGAGTAAAACACAACACCACTGCGCGCTGAGGAGTCACACCACATAAAAAAATACTATAGTACTTTTGAACCATAGTAAACTGTAGTATACTGTATATAGTATGGTATTTACAAATCTTTTTAAATGAATGATACAGAATACTGTAGTATTAACTAAAGTGAACTGATAAACTGTAATAAATGCTGTTGTATACTTTAGTTTTACTACAGTAAATGGTGGTGTACTGTAGTGTAATATATGTATTTGTAGAAAACTATTGGTTAATAGAATTTCCACAACAGATTAATTCAAGTACTGTAATATAATATTGTTCAAAAGTACTCTAGTGTTTACTTTAAATTATTATAGTAAATACTAGAAATTATTATAGTAAATACTAGAAATTATTATAGTAAATACTGGAAATTATTATAGTAAATACTGGTGTGTTTCTGAACCATATACATGAATCTGTTGTAGAAAAAAGTGTGTTTTTTTATGCGAGATGCCTTAAAAGGCAAAAAAAAAAGTATATTTGGTGTATTTGTAAAGTAAATTTTCCTTTTGTGTTGACTTTTCAAACAAAGAAGAGTAAAACACAACACCACTGCGCGCTGAGGAGTCACACCACATAAAAAAAATACAATAGTACTTTTGAACCATAGTAAACTGTAGTATACTGTATATAGTATGGTATTTACAAATCTTTTTAAATGAATGACACAGAATACTGTAGTATTAACTAAAGTGAACGGATAAACTGTAATAAATGCTGTCGTACACTTTAGTTTTACTACAGTAAATGGTGGTGTACTGTAGTGTAATATATGTAGTTGTAGAAAACTATTGGTTAATAGAATTTCCACAACAGATTAATTCAAGTACTGTGATATAATATTGTTCAAAAACACTCTAGTGTTTACTTTAAATTATTATAGTAAATACTAGAAATTATTACAGTAAATACTAGAAATTATTATAGTAAATACTAGAAATTATTACAGTAAATACTGGTGTGTTTCTGAACCATATAAATTAATCTGTTGTAGAAACAAAAGTGTGTTTTTTTATGCGAGATGCCTTAAAAGGCAAAAAAAAGTATATTTGGTGTATTTGTAAAGTACATTTTGCTTTTGTGTTGACTTTTCAAACAAAGAAGAGTAAAACACAACACCACTGCGCGCTGAGGAGTCACACCACATAAAAAAATACTATAGTACTTTTGAACCATAGTAAACTGTAGTATACTGTATATAGTATGGTATTTACAAATCTTTTTAAATGAATGATACAGAATACTGTAGTAATAACTAAAGTGAACGGATAAACTGTAATAAATGCTGTTGTATACTTTAGTTTTACTACAGTAAACTGTGGTGTACTGTAGTGTAATATGTAGTTATAGAAAACTATTGGTTAATAGAATTTCCACAACAGATTAAAGTACTGTAATCTAATATTGTTCAAAAACACTCTAGTGTTTACTATAATTCACTATAGTAAACCCTAAAAATTATTATAGTAAATACTAGAAATTATTATAGTAAATAAGAGCATGTTTTTGAACCATATAAATTAATCTATTGTGGAAAAAAAAATACTTTTTTGCCCTAAAAGACAAAAAAGGTGTATTTGTTAAGTAAATTTTGCTTTCATGTTCAATTTACTAACAAAGAAGAGAAAAACACAACATAACTGTGCACTGAGCAGTCACACCACATGAAAAGTACTAGAGTACTTCTGAACCACAGTAAAGTGTAGTATACTGTAAATAGTGTAGTATTTACATCTCTTTGGTAATGAATGACACAGAATACTGTAGTATTAACTAAAGTGAACTGATCAACTGTATTAAATACTGTTGTATGCTTTAGGTTTACTACAGTAAATGGTGGTGTACTGTAGTGTAATATATGTAGTTGTAGAAAACTATTGGATAATAGAATTTCCACAACAGATTAATTCAAGTACTGTAATATAATATTGTTCAAAAACACTCTAGTGTTTACTTTAAATTATTATAGTAAATACTGAAAATTATAACAGTAAATACTGGAAATTATTATAGTAAATACTGGAAATTATTATAGTAAATACTAGAAATTATCATAGTAAATACTAGAAATTACTATAGTAAATACTAGAAATTATTATAGTAAATACTGAAAATTATAACAGTAAATACTGGAAATTATTATAGTAAATACTAGAAATTATTATAGTAAATACTGGAAATTATTACAGTAAATACTGGAAATTATTATAGTAAATACTGGAAACTTTTACAGTAAATACTGGAAATTATTATAGTAAATACTGGAAATTATCATAGTAAATACTAGAAATTATTATAGTAAATACTGGAAATTATTACAGTAAATACTGGAAATTATTATAGTAAATACTAGAAATTATCATAGTAAATACTAGAAATTATTATAGTAAATACTAGATATTATTAAAGTAAATACTAGAAAAAAGTTTCTTCATTTTTTCATGTGAGATGCCTTAAAAGGCAAAAAAAAAAAGTGTACTTGTAAAGTAAATTTAGCTTTCGTGTTCACTTTATTAACAAAGGAGGGTAAAATGCTGACTTTACACCTCTAGTTTACCTGTTGGAAGTCCTAAAGTAAAGTAGCGGTCAGCACTGGGTTTGAACTGGATGATCCGGTTGCGGATGTACTTTGCAGCCCATTCGCTGGCCAGATCATAGTCATCCAGAATCACAAGTCTCATGACTCTTCACTGATAGCAGGACACTGTGCAACCTGAAGACTAAAAATAAAGACATGTCAATACTTTATTGAACAACACTGACCATGCCAAATCCAGTGAGCAGCAGTAAATGCACACTTTTCCTTAATTAATATGCTCAAATAACACGTAACGTTACAGTACATAATCACTATAGTAGCAGACAATCATTCCACTGTTTGTTTATGAGCTGACTTCAAATAACATGAAACAGTTCTGAATTATTTACACCCTGCCGCGTTCATAAATACTCGAAGACGTCGAACAGTGGTTATGCATGTATAGTGGGTAATAAAATCGTTCACTTACTGTAATAAAACGCAGGATCTCAGCCACGACCGGGTTGGGTGAATGGGTGCAAGTTTTCTTTGAAAACACTGATCATGTGATCGGGTTCCGGTCATGTGCGCTGACGACGCACTTCCGGGTTGTAACATCTGTCCATGTATGGGGGACCGACAAGGCTTTTCGGTGATATGAAATAGCATTGTGCTGCTGTATGAATGAAATTTTGTAATGTAGGATATCATTGTAATGTAAGGATGTAATGTAAGGATTGTAATGTATATATATATATATATATATATATATATATATATATATATATATATATATATATATATATATATATATATATATATATATATATACATTACAATCCTTACATTACATCCTTACATTACAATGATATCCTATATATATATCTATCTATCTATCTATCATTTGTTTCTGACATATATGGGACATGTTTCTGACAAAAATGAGACATACAGTTGAAGTCAGAATTATTAGCCCCCCCTTTGAATTTTTTTTTCTTTTTTAAATATTTCCCAAATGATGTTTAATAGAACAAGGAAATTTTCACAGAATGTCTGATAATATTTTTTCTTCTGGAGAAAGTCTTATTTGTTTGAT
Source organism: Danio kyathit (assembly GCA_903798195.1). Lineage (NCBI taxonomy): Eukaryota > Metazoa > Chordata > Actinopteri > Cypriniformes > Danionidae > Danio > Danio kyathit. The sequence goes on along the minus strand of LR812532.1, from coordinate 6,441,059 downwards.
TTCGGCTAGAATAAAAGCAGTTTTTATTTTTTTTAAACCCATTTTAAGGTCAAAATTATTAGCCCCTTTAAGCTATAAAGTTTTTCAATAGTCTACAGAACAAACCATCATTATACAATAACTTGCCTAATTACCCTAACCTGCCTAATTACCCTAATTAACCTAGTTAAGCCTTTAAATGTCACTTTAAGCTGTATAGAAGTGTCTTGAAAATATCTAGTAAAATATTATTTACTGTCATCATGACAAAGATAAAATAAATCAGTTATTAGAGATGACATTAGCAACTGTATATGTTTCTAACCAGCCTGATCCCACGAGGAAACGTAAGTATTTTACGTTTTGTCAGTTTAGTGGCTAATTCGTATGAATTCGAAATGTACAATTTTAAATAAGAGGCATGGCACCCAACCCTATCCCTAACCCCAACGGTGTAGCCTATATGTTTCTGACATATATGTCGACATATGTTTCTGACATATATGGGACATATACAAGGGGCGTAGCCCATATATACGTCCCCCTCACTTTTAGAGAGACCATTTAGAAACAGGTAATTAATAATTATATGAACGTAACCTCATACAGCTGAATATATATATATATATATATATATATATATATATATATATATATATATATATATATATATATATATATATATATATATATATATATATATATATATATATATATATATCCGTCCGTCCGTCTGTGCTGTGCTGTAGTTGTGTTCAGTTTTCTTCCAGGCGTTTAATTTCCGTGTGTTTCGCCGTGACTGACCTTGCAGGAGGACCCCAGTGGGACAGACGAAGAGAGAGAGAGAGAGAGAGAGAGAGAGAGAGAGAGAGAGAGAGAGAGAGAGAGAGAGAGAGAGAGGAACAGAAGGCGTCGGATTGAGGGATGAGAGTGTGCAGAAACTGATTCATTTCAGAGAATCGGTTCGTTCGGAATGATCGTTTCAAATTGATCCGATTCGTTTGAGATGCCAGTCTGGAGTATTCGCCAAAATAAATAAATAAATAAATAAAGGTAAACTTGTTTTGGCTTAAAATTACGGTTATTTGGTATTTTGTGGCTACACTGTGATCATTAAATTGAGTTTTTTATATGTCATCAAATGAATGTTGTTATAAACAAGCACATGAAAAGATCATTTTATATTTGTATATGTTATACTGCTATACTTAGGCTTTCTAAAGCTGTAATATAGGTTTGATTATGTATTTTTTTTCTTATATTTTTATTTAATTTAGTTTAGCAATTTTTTAGAATGCAAAACTCCTTAAACCGGGTATCAGCTTATATCATCTGTTATAACAATGTTGTTCAACTGTCGATTTCCATACAAAATCTGAAATATTCAAAGTTGCCAAGTATTTTATGACTTAAAAATGTTTGTCATCACACAACAACCCCAAACTGAGTGTGCCTCACAGGTGAGTGGGCTTGACAAACCACCTGTAGAAAACACACTCTTTCATACACTCGCTTCAACCAACACTTGCACCAGTTTTGCACATTTGCCCCAGACTCATTCTTTAAAAAAAACCCACTGCATATATGAAATGTGCCACACAGGTGAGTGGGCTTGACAAACCACCTGTAGAATCTCTCTCTCTCTCTCTTTAAAGCAAATATGCTCTTATAAATGTGAGTGGGTGAGTTTTATTTAAGAGGATATCGGCAATGGTAAGTGCTGCATTCATCCAAAGACTAAATAAGATTTTGGTTTATCCAGTAAGTGGGGTACATGAAAGTAAATAATCAAGTGTCAAATTTTATTAAAAAAAGTGATCGATTTTTTAATCTTGTTGAGAATAACCTAGAACTATTATTTTTAATAATAATAATAATGTTATTATTAATATTATTTAGCTCATTTGTTGGTAGTTGATTTAATTATAGTAATAATAATTAAAATCCTTATATTTAATTAAATATTATGTTCTTTGTATTGACTTTTATCAAACATTACATAAATAATGTTTTCCATATACACAAATAGTCTTCGTTTACAGTCATTTATGAATAGTCTCAACTAGCCCGCTGCGAATCGGTTCTATTGACTCAACTCAGAGCCCTTTAAAAGAACAAATCTTTTGCGAATCGGACATCGGACCGAGCAGGGATGAGGGAGGGGTGGAGTGGCCGAGGAGAGGCTGTCTGCGTTCAGATGGAGGATTAAGCTGGTCCCTATCCTGACAGCATCCAGCACAGACACACAACCCAAACATCACCACCCACGCCTGTCCAGCCCGTCTGAACCATCCGGACCGGCCGCTCCTCCGTTCAGCAGCCTGTGCTGGAGCTCTATCGCCGGACCCACACCCCCCGGACCGGACCGGCTTCTTTTCAAACCACGAGGTGGGTGCAGCTGTCTCTGTTGTTCTTCTGCAGGCTCGTCCATTAATCGGACATGTGTTTGTGTGCAACAAGAAGCATGTCCAGGAGATTATTAATAGAGTTTAGATTCATTCTCTATTGTGCGCTCAGTGCTGTTCGGACGGAGAGCGAGATTCAAATCGGATTAAGATTAAACGGGAGAACCAACAAAAGATTGAGCAGTTTTTCTTTGTTTACTAGATTAATACACACGACTCGTTATATGTGAAATCAGATGACACGAATGTATTAGGAAAAAAAAAATCTGTTCATCACACTGACTGGATCGAGGAAATCCAGTCTGGCTGAGGGGAGAATGTAGGTCATTTTGGGTTTCGCGTAGGGTGCAAATTTGGATGATTTTGGGAGATTTTCAAAACAAATGTTTTGCTTCTTATAGTCTGATTGTCGTAATCGTTTCCTCATGGTTTTTAAACACTGATTTGGATCGTGGTTGTGTGTACGGAGCGCGTTAGCGATGTCCGATTGGTAAACGAATCATTTGATCGAATCGGTTCCTTGTGATGAACTGGTTGAAGCGAATCGAGTTATCAGATATGTGTGGAGATGTTAGTTAATTTATTATGTTATATTAAATATAACAAAACACTGTGGAAAAAAAAATATGTTTCTTTGTATTTAGGGCTTCCAGATGATAGCTTTGGTGTACTATTGAACAAACCTAATTTATCACATATGTATTTTAAAATCAATCTTGAGTTTTAATAACAATACATTAGTATTTTGATCAAAAAATTAAATACGCAAGCAGATATGATACGATTAGTATGTATTAAACTTAATACGGATTACTGAATCGTTCAGTTAAGCTACTGATATGAACAGTTCAACTGAACCGATTCGCTCCAGTGACTCGGACACGTCTAGCACTCGTGTGTTTACTATTGTTCGCTGAAGCGCTGGTTATTTTGGAGACGCGGCGCTCCACTCGCACGCACTGTGGCTTTTGCGTAGCGTTTGGACTATATATGGCTGCACATATGCTGTGTAAATAAACTAAAGCTTTACTCTGGAGTTGTAAATCTCGCAGAGCATGTGATTATGTCGTACAGTGGGAGAGCTGAGGGGAACTGCTGTGCTTCTGAATGAGTGAGGTGTGGCATATGCACCCTCTTTCTCTCGCTCTCCTCTCTTTTTTAGGCTCATCTTGTGCACTGCAACAGATTTCACAGCTGTTTTCCAGCTAAGTTTACATATATGTTATATATATATTTTATGTATTTACATAGATATGGGGCTACATTGTAATCTTCGTGCACACGCGGCTATGTGCGCGCGCATGCACACACCACATAAATGCATTAGACAGATGATCTCAATATGTCAGGAGGAAGTGCAGAGCATAAGGAACATGATTGTTTAGTTGGTTAATGTTCTGTGCATGATTCAATGTAGTTAATAAACATGTGATAAACATTCAAGTGTAAAATAACTTGATATGCTGCGAAATTGAAGTATTTTAAGCAAAAATAGGGTAGGTTCACCTAAAAATGAAAAGTATATCAAAATTTACTTACCCTTTATTTGTTTGAAGCCTTTATGAGTTGCGTTTTCAGCTTTCTTCAAAATATCTTCTTTTTTTTATGGAAGTAAGAAACTCATAAAGGTTTTGAAACCACCTGAGGGTGAGCAAATAGTCATTTTTAGGTGAACTATTGCTTTAAGGAGGTGTTCATTTTATTATGATGCATTAGGTGTTTATTTTTTTCAGAGACAACAACCTACTAAATACTTTTTCTTCTAAAAAGGTGGACTTTACTACAGTTCTTTATTATAGATATTTTCAACGCAAGACCTCTGTTAGGATGTAATAGTTAATATTTATGGTAAATGTGCATATTTGTATATTATATACTGTATATATTTGACACTATATAAATGTTTTGATGCTTGTTTTTAGGGCTGAAATCCCTATGATTCATTGGATTTACTCAATTTGTTTAAGGTAAGTTGTTGCAAACAATTCATATGGGCTGAGTTTCAACAATCAAATTAAATTTAGTAATGTTCAACTTCATTTGTTTGTTTAAAGGGTCACGAAACACCAAAACACATTTTTTGAGCTGTTGACAGTCATATATGTGTCCCACGCTGCTATAAACACTATTAGGACACATGTATTGCACTAAAAAGTGAAAATTGGTTGTTTTTTTGCGTTATTTTGAGCAAATTCGTTATTCCGGTTTGAAACAAATTTTTGAAGCTGCGTCACCCAATGAGATACTTGTGTGTATTACAGCGTGGAGAGTGGCTGTCTGTACCTGCGAGTACATCGTGACGTCTCTGAGTGTGCGGCATTAATTCATGAGAAAGACTTTGTTCAAACCAATCAGCGCGCTCTGTTGTGTTTGCGGCGCAACTTCATTAATATGCATGATAGCTTCGAAGACTGTTTTACCTGTTACAGTGTTCAGACGACAGAGAGACGCCACGTTGTGTTGTCAAAACAAGTGAAAGAATTTGGAGACACGGGTCATCAGTGTTGCATTTATTAATGTGCTGCATTTATTAGTGTGCTGCAACGAAGGTTTTGTTTACATTTCCCCGCTATGAAGGCGCAGCTGGACTCACGTGTGGATTACAGTACATGCGACAGAATGCGTTTGTAATGCATTTTTACCCGAGAGCTTTTCGCATCTGGAAATGATGAAATCCAGATTTGCCGCTCGTCTCCTTTTAAAAAAAGACACAGTTCCAGTTTGATTGACCTGTGTCTACAGATTTGGTAAGTGTGTGTGAGAGCAGTGCCCTTTGTTTGTTCATTCAGATGGCAAAGTTAGTTCGTATCGTCAGCAGTGCTCTTTCAGTTTTTAAAGACATACCTCAGTCAAAATGATTTAGTTACTAAGTTGACAGTATTTTAATATCACTGCAATATTATGGACTGAAAGATCCGCTGTAAATGTTGCTCTCCGAGTGTAAACATGTAAACATGTTGTCGTGTAGGATTTTCGCCGCATTTTGTGACAGGATAGTCTAGACACACACGGCTTTCTGACACTACCTACCGAGTGCATCTAAGTTACTGAGAAATACGGAGGATTTTCTTTTCTCCCATTCGCCGTGCGGTATTAAACATTCCATTAAAACTCCACTCTTCCAGCAGTTCTTCGCTTTCAATATTTCGTTTGTCACTGGGGGCATGCAGGAAATGTTCATGAATAAAAAGTGAAAGTGCCAAACTGCAGTTAAAGTCGACAAGATAATAATTTGGCAAATAATTCGATTACTGATGTCCATGTAAACACAGTTACTGTCTTTCTCCCCTGCGTCTGCATGCCCAAACGGAAACTCCCATATTTGCAAATCCTTCCCTCTTTCCCTCCCCCGACACTCCCACCTAAACAGAGCTGGACACGCCCACTTTCCTGACTTTTTCCAAACTAGAGGTGTGAAAACACCCTGATGAGACAGGGGGGTTTCATGGCCCTTTAAATTCAGCCCATATGCATTGTTTGCAACCACTTACCTTTAAAAAAAGAGTAAATCTAATATAACCTAAATAGGGCTGCACAATATATTGTTTCAGCATCGATATTGCAGTGTGTGCATCTGCAATAGTCACATCGCATAGATATGCAGTCTTGAGTTGGGATTGTTGCTTCAATGTTAATGCAGAGTTTAACCACAATGGAGTGACATTTCATCATTTGCATGTTTTTATGGCCTGAGAGAGATTAAAGTATTCAGGCACAAAAAATTTACTTCAATTGGAAGTTTAATAAAGAATAATTTTATTGAGTTATATATACAGTAAAGAATTTGCAGTGGAATTTCTACATTTACTTTTACAAAACCATAAAGCATCGACTGCTTATTTAACTTTCATGTTCGCTTCATTGCATTTATCATATGCGTGTTATTTGTTTTACACATTTAATGCATGATTCACTCCCCTACAGAATCATCTAAATCAAACTTAATACATTTGGTAACACTATAGGGACCAATTCTCCCTATAACTACAGTAGTTGCTTATTAGCATGCATGTTATTGAGATATTGGTTACTGCTTATTAGTACTTATAAGCTACATATTCTGCATGATCTTATTAGATATCCCTAATTTACACAATACATAGAATACCCTATCTATTAACCCTTATCTAAGCCTAATAACTATTAATAAGGAGCTAATTAGGCAAGGCAAGTTTATTTATATAGCACATTTCATACACAGTGGCAATTCAAAGTGCTTTCAAGAGTTCACATTAGCTGATGATTAATTATAAAGCTTGTTTGGCATGCTGTCCCGGGAGAGAGCCCTGAGCTCATAAGATCCTCGAGCCCGGGGCTCCCTCCCGTTGCAAGGCGAGAGGGGAGATCGAGCTCAGGTAGATCTCGAGAACTCCCCTGTCGTAGTGATTAAGAGCAGATAGTAGTTCTCTTTAACGAGATAGGTACTGGTAGGGAGCAAGTCTATAGTGTTGATTAGTCAACTTAGGTTGCATGTTTTTTAATCGGTGGGAGGAAACCGGAGAACCCGGGGGAAATCCACGTGAGCACGGGGAGAACGTGCAAACTCCACACAGAAATGCCCGCTGGTTTGGTAAAGCCTAGAATCATTGACATTCTTGCTGTGAGGCAACAGCGCTAAGCGCTGGGCCACCGTGTCACCCATCTAGGAAAGAGGAGGAGTAGGGGTGGAAGGGGGGATTCTTCAAAGCGAAGATAGCGGTGATGTGAAACCCGGGGTATTTGTAGTAGCTTAGGGATCATCTGATTGGTGCATAGTGAATTGGATAATGTGGGTCCAGCTGCTAGCAATCATAAGCACGTGATCCTCTCGAAATTAGTTTATAAATAAACTTCACTTAGATAAACAGGAATAAAAGTGACAAGTATAAGAAAAAATAAAAACAGATAATAAAAAACAGATAAAAAATGTGTTAAAACAGGTTATAAAAGAATGCAAAAGAAAAGAAAGACACAATAGCGTGATCTGTCGGACGTAGAACAGTGCTCATTCAGTAAAGGCACAGCTGAACAGGGGTGCGTTTCCCAAACAACGACGTAACTCGCGGCTGAACTATCATAGTGCGATGCATCGTTTGGCAAAAGATCGATGTAGCGACGAGTGTTTCCCAAAACCCCTAGTTTCTCTGTCGCAGATCCATCGCTTGAACCACGTTAGTTATAACGTAAAACGCCCATAATGATGCTCTAAACGGGGTGGAGTAACTTCTTTAGAGAACAACCCCATCATTTCTTTGTGCAAATTATATTGTTTTACACAAACACACATTTAAAATAAAATCCAATATAAGTTTTGGTAAAAACATGCACTCGCTTTCCATATTATTTAAAATATAGCCTATATAAATGGCACATATAGGGCCAATGTTTGCTTTAGTATTATTGAGAAGTTGAACATTACATATTCTATTCTAAAACATAAATCATTTACAAAAGCAAACACTGTTCTAATGTCATATATAAATCATATAAATAAATAAATAATGAGGTGATTTATTATATTTACTTTAATAATAATATTAATAATATTAATGATGATGATGATGATGATTATTATTATTATTATTTAGGATATTGTTTATTTATAAAAAAAAAATACAATTTGACACATGCAAACCACAGCAGAAAGTTCTAACCAACAGACCCATGTCATATACAGTAGAGAAACTTAATAAATAACCCACTATAAAATAAAAGAATTAACGTATGCTATGTTTTTTATTTTCACAAGCTTTGGAGACGCAACATAATTTCCGCTTTTAAATATACCTATAGCTTTCGCCATGAGGCTGTGTTCAAAATGATATCAATGTTTTCAAAGTGCACTGTGAAGGGAGCACAATTGTAAACATGAAGATCGCTAAAACTGAACTGTAAAAATACCTTGAAAGCAAATTACACCTAAGAGAGATGACCTTTTTTATTTTTAATAATTCCAACTTTGAATGTTAGAATGTTCTAAATGAATAGGGCATAGGGGGGATAAGTGGGAATAGAACACAGCCAGGAACTATGCTTCTAACTACAGCTCCAGAGGTGTCGTTTCAAGTGCTTAAGTTTGCGACGCAGTTCGCGAATGTTCGTTGGAGCGATGGATTTGGGAAACAGCAAATCAACTAACTATGTTTGTAACGACGGAACTTGCGACCTTAGTTGGCTAACGATGGTTTTGGGAAACGCACCCCTGATGTGTTTTCAGTCTGGATTTGAATGTGCCTAATGTTGGAGCACATCTGATCATTTCTGGAAGCTGATTCCAGCAGCGAGTGGTGTAGTAGCTGAAAGCCGATTCACCCTGCTTTGACTGAACTCTTGGAATTTCTAGTTTATATGATCCTAGATATCTGAGTGTTCTATTAGGTTTGTATTCAGTGAGCATATCTGTAATGTATTGAGGTCCTAGGCCATTTAGTGATTTAAAGACAAGTAATAATACTTTAAAATCTATTCTGAATGTAACTGGGATTATTCCAGTTGGGACAATTAGGAGTTTATTGAGGCAAAAGTCATAGTTACTTGTTTGCTAATATAAATTATTTCCAAACAGTGCTATTTATTTATCTGGTGAAATTATATAGATACAGTATAATCGCAGAGAAACTAAACATCGCAATGTCACATTTTTCCAATATCGTGCAGCCCTAAACCTAAATATAACCTTTGATTTAAAGGATACGTTTTTTTTTAATTGTTGGTAAAAGGAAATACCACAGTTTTTCCTCAAAAGCTCATATAGCAGCTTTGTTTTGAAAGGTTCCTGCAGGTATATGCAAACTGGAATATTTTCTTCTTTCTTCCTCGACCTCTTTGTTGTGTCTTGTTTGTGAAATTATCTCAAGTCAAGAATAACGTGCAGGAGACGTGTGTTTGGACTGAGGTTTGTCTTCCGTATGTGTCGGCATGTGTGTATTCTCAGCATTTTGTGTGGCTTCAGGCTGATGACTCAGTGATGATGAACATATGATGTTGTTCCCGAGCAGAGCAGTGCAAAGCCGGCTGTACTTACACATCAGGAAATACAGGACGCTCCTGTGACCCAAATTCACTTTCTTTTCATCACACACTCAAACATGCGCTAGTATTTTCTATATGATTCGCCTCCTTCATAACGTCTGGCCTTCTTTTGTGTACACTCCAAAAAATCTTTTTGCTGTTTGTTCAAACAAATGATCTGAAACAACACAATTCTTGAGATTTGTTTGAGAAAATTAATTGTTTTATGTTCAATCCTCAACTTAATCGATTTGTGTTGGGACAACATGAATGAAGTTAGTTTATTATTTATTCATTAATTTTCTTTTCGGCTTAGTCCCTTTATTAATCTGGGGTAACCACAGCGGAATGAACCACCAACTTATCCAGCACGTTTTTACGCAGCGGATGCCCTTCCTGCTGCAACCCATCTCTGGGAAACATCCACACACACTCATTCATTCACACTCATACACTACGAACAATTTAGCTTACCCAATTCACCTGGGGTGCGTTTCCCAAAACCATCGTTAGCCAACTAAGGTCGCAAGTTCCGTCGTTACAAACATAGTTCGTTGACTTGGTGTTTCCCAAATCCATCGCTCCAATGAACATTCGCAAACTGCGTCGCAAACTTGAGCACTTGAAACGACACCTCTGGAGCTGTAGTTAGAAGCATAGTTCCTGGCTGTGTTCTATTCCCACTTATCCCCCCTATGCCCTATTCATTTAGAACATTCTAACATTCAAAGTTGGAATTATTAAAAATAAAAAAGCATTAAGGTCATCTCTCTTAGGTGTAATTTGCTTTCAAAGTATTTTTACAGTTCAGTTTTAGCGAGCTTCATGTTTACAATTGTGCTCCCTTCACAGTGCACTTTAAAAACATTGATATCATTTTGAACACAGCCTCATGGCGAAAGCTATAGGTATATTTAAAAACGGAAATTATGTTATGTCTCCAAAGCCTGTGAAAATAAAAAACATAGCATACGTTAATTATTTTATTTTATAGTGGGTTATTTATTAAGTTTCTCTGCTGTATATGACATGGGTCTGTTGGTTAGAACTTTCTGCTGTGGTTTGCATGTGTCAAATTGTAATTTTTTAAAAAATAAATAAACAATATCCTAAATAATAATAATAGTAATAATAATAAACATCATCATCATTAATATTATTAATATTATTATTAAAGTAAATATATTTATAATAAGTAGCCTCATTAATTACTTATTTATATGATTTATATATGATATTAGAACAGTGTTAGCTTTTGTAAGTGATTTTATGTTTTAGAGCAGAATATGTAATGTTCAACTTCTCAATAATATTAGTAAAGCAAACATTGGCCCTATATGTGCCATTTACATGTATTTTAATTAATATGGAAAGCGAGTGCATGTTTTTACCAAAACTAATATTGGATTTTATTTGAAATGCATGTTTGTGTAAAACAATATAATTTGCACAAATAAATGGTGGGGTTGTTCTCTAAAGAAGTTACTCCACCCCGTTTAGAGCATCATTATGGGCGTTTTACGTTATAACTAACGTGGTTCAAGCGATGGATCTGCGATAGAGAAACTACCGGTTTTGGGAAACACTCGTCACTACATCGTTCTTTTGCCAAACGATGCATCGCACTATGATAGTTCAGCCACGAGTTACGTCGTTGTTTGGGAAACGCACCCCTGTACCGCATGTCTTTTGTCTACCATTTAAAGTTATATATCAATGACAACAGAACATGGGTTGCTCTACAAATATAGTTTTTATTATGGTAAAAATAAAAGTCAAAAAATGTACACTTACTAAAGAAGTATTTTATAGATTTAGCCCACTCTACAATTCACACATTACTGTCTGGCTAATTTGTGTCCTGGCTTATATGCCAAGACAATAATGCTCCAACATTCCTGGCCATTATCACCAATAAAGCGTAGAAAAACAGGCCATCAGTACATTGCAAACCGATATTCAAATATTCCTTTCCAGTTATCAAAGAAATAATTGTGTTACTTCATTTTAGTTTTGTAACTATTAAATTGTTTTAAATTTAAAATCGTAATATATACATTAGCGTTAAACCTATGAATGGTGGAAAAACATGTTCTTTAATTGTGAACAAAACCACCTGGGCCTCCACTTTTGCCATGGCCTCTCTTTTTGGTTTAAGTTTTTCTAAACACATTCCAGTCCGGTTTAAATTGTCTTCACAAACAAGCTAGTCGGCCTCCACGTGTTGGCACCTGATGCATCGCACCAGAGGCGGAGAACAAAAGAACCACATGCACATGCAACACATACACACACAAAACCTCACTACCTAAGTTATGTAAATGTATATATTTTATTGTTATTATTTAATTAAAAGGAAATACGTAACACAAACCATCGTTATACAATAACTTGCCTAATTCCCCTAACCTGCCTAGTTAACCTAATTAACCTAGTTAAGCCTTTAAATGTCACTTTAAGCTGTATAGAAGTGTCTTAAAATTATCTAGTCAAATATTATTTACTGTCATCATGGCAAAGATAAAATAAATCAGTTATTAGAGATGAGTTATTAAAACTATTATGATTAGAAATGTGTTGAAAAAATCTTCTCTCCGTTAAACAGAAATTGGGGGAAAAAATAAACAGTGGTGGTAATAATTCGGGGGGCTAATAATTCTGACTTCAACTGTACCTACATTTCATTCTAGATAGAAACTTAATTCAGTCAAATTGAACAAGAAACCACTGTACATTGTAATATTTTGTGCTAAAAGTAACCTGTGTGTACATCAGTCAATCACCTTCTGATTTCAACACATTTGTGAAATAATCAATGAAATCCGTCCCAAGACGCTGACCCTTGGAAGTCCCTCCATTCTCTAATTGCCAGATGCGAGTCATTAATAAGTGCAAATGGCGAAATATTAATCTCCAAATGGTGGCCAGATTTAACAGCACGCTGGGAACCGAAAAGCCCTCGGATGGAATTGAATTGAGAGGTTTGCACAAAAGGTTCTTTCTTTTATTATGCTAATGGACAGCTCTGACAGGCAGAACGAGGAAGAGAAGGGCGATTTAATTAGTGCTAAAGAGGAAACGTGGAATCGTTTTCAACACACACACACACACACACATACCACCACAACAACAAACTGCTGACTGGCACGGACAAAGCAAAAGAAACACCATTATACTGGCACTAAAGCGTTTATTTGGCTCTTAGTTAATGGCTATAGGTTGAAACTAATCTGACCTAGATACTGACTGAAGCTGTGAACCGCAAACACGTCTGCTGCATTTCCCTAGTCCTCAAGTGGTGCAGTACCAACAGGGACTGAACCCCATGTTTTAGCCGTCTCTTATAGTGATATTCAGGAATGCGATGCAGCAGAGGACAGCCAACGGAACTGGACACGGATTACATTTGACGTGCATTGTGAAATGTTAGAAATCTCAGTGGAATCTCTGAAATTCGGTGGCATTTAGACCTGGGGGGCATTCGGTTTAATGGCTTCTTTCTTTGAGTCTCTCGCTGGGTAGAACTGCTCATGCAGGAACGCCACTATTGGAAAGAGGTCAAGAATTGAATGAAAACATCCGTCTGAAACGGTTTTGTGTTACAGCTTAAGAATTCACCTCTAAACTACGTCTAAATAATGATACCATGTTATAAAAAGGAATGGCTATTTACTCACCTGTGCCACTTCTTAAGAGACTCTGGAGTGCCGTGATGAGCTTTTTGACTCTTCTAAAGCATAAAAACACCATAATATGTTTGCAGATAGTTAAGAAATTTGCTAAGTGAACATATTTCATTCATTGTCCTTCAGCTTGGTCTATTATTTATCAGGGGACGCCACAGCGGAATGAACTGCCAACTATTCCAGCATGTGTTTTATGCAAGCACAACCCAGTACTGAGAAACACACATAACATTCACACACAGCCAATTTTGTTTATTCAGTTCACCTATAGCGCATGTCTTTGAACTGTGGGGGAAACCCACGTCAACACTGGGTAAACGTCCACACAGAAATGCCAACTGGCCCAGCCGGGACTCAAACTAGCGACCTTCTTGCTGTGAGGTGACAGTGCTAACCACTGAGCCACCATGCCACTCCATAAACATATTTGTTTACCTGTAAAACAATGCTGGAGTCAGTTATTCTGATTTGAACATGTGCATGCCGTGTCAGAATGTCTGTCTTTGTTTTGGTCTCTATAACCAGCCCACTGCCAGTTTACCCAGTTATATTTTGTCACCCAAGGTTGCCATGGTGGAAAAAATGGCGTAATTAATTTCAGTCATGAAGGCTGCCTTAATATATGTGGGCGCAAAATGCGACCTCTGGAAGACAGTAGCAGCCTCCGAAATTATATGCTGATTCAGAGTAATTATAATTCACTATAGGTATTTTTTAAAGGTGCTGTATGTAAGTTTTTGACTCTTTTAAAGCAGAAAAATACCATAATATATTTGCAGATATTTAAGAAACATCAGTGTTTCCTCTAGGATTTTTTCCAGCTGTGGCGGTAGGTCTTTTACACATATCTACCAACTGCCTATGGCGTTCTTTCAATGACAAATGTCGTGAGCACAGTCGAGATCACGTATATGTAATATGAGCATGCAAATCTCTGCTTGCGCGCCGATTTTCTCTGTTCATGCACAAAACTTCTTGCTTGCTCCCTCAAATATACGCTTCTCAAGTGCGATTTAGTGCGTTTATGTAATGAGTATGTCTCCAACATTTGTCAGATCTGCTAGGAATATTTATGAATGTCTCTAATAGACCTACAGAGCGGCATTAATTCTTCCTGAAGTAAAGTGAAACGGCTAAAAACTCCAGCAAGATAAAGTCATTGTATGCAGAACCTTTATCTATTAAGTATAATTATGCAAGCTGTGTTCATCTTAACTGAAAGCTACGTCATGTTTGCTGGCCTCACACATCGCGCACCTGTCAGTCAGTCAGTCAGTCAGTCAGCATGTCACCTTAAAGGGTTAAACAAATAACGCACAGCACTACTACGATAACAGAAAAGTTTGAGCTGTTATAATTCACTTACCTTTTAATACGTTTTGGTGCGATTATAACCCGCTATTAAAACAACAACGACTGAATGTTTTGCATGAGAAGCTGTAATGTAGCCGTGGCGCCCCGCCATGGAAGAATGAATGTAGCGGAAACCATGAACATTCTTGTTTATCTGAAAAACAATGCTGAAGTCAGATATTCTGCTTTGAAAATGTGTGTTACATGCCAGAACGGCTATCTTTGTTTTGGTTCATTTAACTCGCCCAATGCCAGTTTAGCCAATTATATTTTTAGCACCCCGGGTTGCCTTGGTGGAAAACAGCGTATTTCATTCATTCAGTCAGAAAGGCTCTCTAAGCATGCGCCTGTGGCCAAAATACGACCTCTGGTGGATAGTGTTGCTATTTTCAGACCAATGCAACCTTAATGTTCCTATTTTCCGCCACGTTGTTTAAAGGGCCATGAAACCCCCCTGTCTCAGCAGGGTGTTGTCACACCTCTAGTTTGAAAAAAGTCAGGAAAGTGGGCGAGTCCAGCTCTGGGAGTGTGGGAGTGTCGGGGGAGGGAAAGAGGGTAAGATTTGCATAGAAGGGAGTTTCCATTTGGCCATGTGCTGATCACAGGCAAAAGAAACACAGAGGCTTTGATACCGCACGGCGAATGGGAGAAAAAAATCCTCCGCATTTCTCTGTAACTTATGTACTCGGTAGGTAGCGTCAGAAAGCCGTGTGTGTATAGACTATCCTGTCACAAAATGCGGCGAAAATCCTGCACGACGGGAATAGTTTGTGTTTATATGTTTACATCGGAGAGCAGCATTTACAGCGGATCTTTCAGTCTATAATATTGTAGTGTAATATTGCAGTGATATTAACATACTGTAAACTTAGTAACTAAATCATTTTGACTGTGGTATGTCTTTAAAAACTAATAAAGCACTGCTGACAATATGACAAACTTTGCAATCTGGGTTAAACAAAGAACACTGCACACACTTACCTAATCTGTAGCGACAGTACAATCAAACTGGAGCTGTGTCTTTTTATTAAAAGGAGATGAGCGGCAAATCCGGATTTCATCATTTTCAGATGCGAAAAAGCTCTCGGGTAAAAAATGTTCCTTACAAACGCGTTTCTGTCGCGTGTCGCGTGCACTGTAATCCACATGTGAGTCCAGCAGCTCTCTCACAAAGGGAAAATGAAAACAAAACCTTGTTGCAGCACACCGACGACCCATGTCTCCAAATTCTTGTTCTTTCACTTGTTTTAGCAACACAACGTGGCGTCTCTCTGCTGTCTGTACAGCGTAAACTGTCTCCGGAGCTATCATGCATATTAATGAAGTTTCACGTCATACACAATAGAGCGCGCTGATTGGTTTGAAGCACGTCTTTCTCATGAATAAATGCCGCACGCTCAGATGCGTCAGAATGTCCTCAAAAAGACAGCCAACCACTCTCCTGGCTGGATTTACCCCTATGTATCTCATGGCCGTGACGCAGCTTCAAAAATTCGTTTCAAACCGGAAGAATGAATTTGCTCAAAATAACGCAAAAACAACCAATTTTCACTTTTTAGTGCAATATATGTGTCCTAATAGTGTTTATAGCAGCGTGGGACACAGATATGACTGTCAACAGCTCAAAAAAAGTGTTTTGGTGTTTCGTGACCCTTTAAATAGCAAATCCATTTGTGCCACTTTGTGGACTCATGGGTGTTTCGGTCTATAAAAGAGGTGTGTTAAGGCGCATTGTTGGCACGGTGCTATTTTGAGGAACTAAAATAGACTGTGTAATAGACCAGCTGAGAGCAGGTCTAAAGTCCAGCGCAGAGCGCATCAGTTGCGCGCCTCGCTTACACATTGCTTAAAACACACAGGATGTACAGCAATACGCAAATATCTTTACAAATGAAAATTTTTTTTTAAAAATATATATTACAAAATGATTATTTTCTACATAAATATATAAAACCACTGCCTTCATGCCTTCTTCACCTCGGGGGCTTTTTTCAGTTTATTCATGACAACTTGCTTTTGTATAATGTTATTATTATCATTAGTATTATTTATTATATGCACATTTATATTTGTTTTATTAAAAGCAAGCTTAGATTTGTCCACCTGTCAGGTTTTGGACCATATGAGGCAGAATAGGACGTGTCTTTGGATATAATTCAGTTTTTGAGCACACTTCGTTATTATTGTTTATTCATTCGTTTGCTGGAAATTAGAACTGAATTTAGAAATAGTTTTGAAACAAATCTTTGTGCTTAACAAACAAAATTAATTATGTAGGCTAATGGATGTCTTCAGTGAGTGCGTCCAACACGTTCGCTTATCCACAAAAGAGAAAAAGTGAAAGTAAAGGCCAAATGGAGGAGGCTCATTCTTTGTCTTCGCACTGCAGATGGTCTGTTTAACTGTTTTCTCGCTAGTGAATCGTTTATTTTTTCCACTTACAAAGTCCGCCATATAAATAGCAAATGCGCCATGGCGCGACGCAACTGACTCTTAAAGGGAATGAGTCTCTGATTGGCTTATGCTCAAAACACACCCATAACTCATTAAGAGAATATGCACAACCCTGTTAGACCATGCGCTGCAGCGCAGAGCGTATTTTTCCCTCCTTAAAAATAGCAAAAGTGGATTCAGACACGCCCTTAATGCTTTTGCGCCCTGCATTTTAGACACTCTAGACCGTTAAAATAGAGCTCTCAGAGTTCCACATGAGGTTATTAATTAGCAAATAATCTAAATATTATGAATGTAAACATTAGGTGAGCAGGTGACATTGTAACCGTCATAAATAATTGGGCTGTTTGCACGAGACGAAACATGACAATACAGCCATTCAGAAGCACAGAATATGCTCTCACTGTACTCCAACGAAATTGTAAGGTTTATAATGTAATTAATAAATATAAAACCTGTTTAACATGATTAAATGTAGATGCTGAATCACTGACAGGTGTTGGTTTGCATTATTTCACTGTTCTAAAGTTCAATTTCAAACGATTTATTTTATTGTCCAGATCTGAGGTGAACTATCTGCTGCTGCTTTCAGTAGTATGGCAATAAATGCCACGTAAAATGGCATTCAAACTAACATTATTAGCATTTAACACTGAATAAAGCACATGAGGTGTACCTGAGGTGATCGTGTCATCAAGTTTTCTGTTGTTCAGCTGCAATAAATAGAAGCCATTTCTTTTTTTAAAGATTTATTTTGGTATTTTTGCCTTTGTTAGATAGGACAGTAATGAGACAGTAAACAAAGTGGGAGAGAGAGAGAGAGAGAGGGGGGTAGGGTCGGGAAATTTCCTCGAGTCGGGATTCAAACTCGGGACGCCCTGAAGTGCTACTGCACCATATGTCAGTGCGCTAACCACTAGGCTATTGCGCCGACAACAGAAGCCATTTCTAATATATAAATTTTAGGTGTTGGTTAGTACAAAAACTTCTTTTAATAAAGAAAATATTCTTTCTATCGTGTGCCATTGCTTTTATTTAGAACACGACTTAAATCAGCGTTTAGGCTCAATGGCACACTCCTGTTGGTCCTCAATCTGGCAACCTGAGCTTGCGTGTGTTTTGATCCAGGAATGCAATACCTAGTTTAACCACTGTGTGTCAAACGTACATACTGCATCTTTAATTAGCAAATGATACAAATATTGCAAATGTAAACATTGTTGGTTCTATGCTAACCTACTCAGCGATGGTTTGTGAAAATGTCAAATGTAATTGAATTAACGTTAGCAATCGTTTCAATTCTTGAAACAATTTTTAATACTAAATTAATGTGAAAATTTCCCAGAGATGGGTTGCAGCTGGAAGGGCATCCGCTGCGTAAAACATGTGCTGGATAAGTTGGCGGTTCATTCCGCTGTGGCGACCCCAGATTAATAAAGGGACTAAGCCGAAAGGAAAATGAATGAATGAATGAATGAATGAATGAATGGGAAAATTACACCAACGCAATAGCAAGACTTGAGTATAAGGTGTTGACTAAAGATGTTGAAACCACATTCCAATGTCAATATTGATTAAGATTTGCACATTCAAAATACATTTACACTAAAACAATCAAGCTTGATCCATGGCATTGATTCGGTGATGACACAATTATCATTTTCGGTTAAAGCATTCCCTTCATTAGATTATATAATATTGATCCCAGACACAAGACCAATAACACACGTAGGCTTTGCTTTGCTATGAATAACTGCTCATCACATCATCGCTGGACATAATGGGTGGGGTCCAAATCAACCACACCCTACCCCTTACCCAATCACTAAACAGAACTCCACCCATTATTTCCACAGAGGTGGAGCTAGATGCCATTAGGCTTCTTGACTCGTTTTGGCTTCGACTTCTACTTTGACTTATTCACAGTTCAAATTGGATTTAAACCTTCAGTGGCAGCAGAAGCCCACAGAATCATCCTCCTGAATCCACAAAATCCCTCAATCCAGCTGAAAGAGCGAGATGTTTGGGGGGAAGGGAGGGAAAGGACAGCACTGTGTCAGCTGAAGGGAAGATGGGTGCAAATAAAGGGCAAATGCAATGAAAGAGTGTCCAGATGGACAGAGAACGCGTTCAGAGGCAAAACAATGCAGTCATTATGGAGTCCTAGATGGTTGCTATGGGGTTTCTAGGTAGTTTGTAATGTAGTAAATGCAATTAGAGTGTCAACAGTGCCATGCAGAGATAGCATATTTGTCAGCAACACCTAGTTAGCAAGTTAGCATCTTAGCATTTCTGTTTTCAGGAGCTATGTTTCTGTCTAAAGACCCTGATATAGACCTTTTAAAAATAAAAGTACTTTACTGATACTATTCTGGCTGATTTGCATGTTGATACGAATCGGGAGCAGTTTATGTTTTATTTAGTTAGTTTGTATTGTGTAGTATTTACCATGGTATGTGGTTTCAAAATGCCACTTTATTTTCACTTTGTGCCAGTTTTTCAATCATTGTGTCAGTGGGACGGTACAGTTACGTAAACGTGTCAAACATTTTCATGAATTACATTTGTTTAAGTTGGTTATATATTTGAAAGAAAGTAGGGATGGGCGATATGGCCTAAAATCCATATTGCGATATACATTGCAGCCTCTTGCGATAACGATATATATTGCGATATATAATTGATAATAGAACCATTTCAGAACAGGTTACATAGACCCTTAGGAAAGCCAAACTGCTATTTTTTTTAAGAAATAAAGAAACGTTGCATGTCATTTTGAGAACATTTATTGTGCAAAAGTAAAACTGTAATTAAACAACACAATGTTGCAGATAAATAAACTAAATGTAGTGCCTTTTAGAAAGAAAGACTTTTCTTTTAAGTCCTTGGTTCCTAAATGCCAAGTTGCAGAGAACAAAAAAAACTGGTGTTTAGTTAAGGAACTTACACTGTACTGAAATTACTTCCAGTATTAAATTAGTCAAATAAAATTGTGTATTGCAGATACTTTAAATAAAAACATATTTCTAACCTGCAGCCTAAGGTAACACATTTGATTTTAAACATTTTGTTCTCCTAATGAAATTAAAACTGGAGTCTTGATCTGCTCTTTCTCTCTCTCTCTCCCTCACTCTCTCTCTGTCTGCTGTAGTGTTGGTGCTGCTGAGAGATTGAGACGCACCAGACAAAGTTTGCTTATAAAGTAATGCAAAAGTGAATACAATTAATATCGAAAGCGAAAGCAGATTCTCGGACATGTCCAGGGAAAAGAGAATGTATTGTCACCCCAAATAATGAGCTGGATCAGTCTATTTAGTCTTCGCGCTCTTCTCAAAGCTGCTATAAAGGCAGGACAACAGTTCTGTATCCAGCGCGTCTCTGTGGGTCTGCATGCAGAGCATGTGAGTCTGTGGCAGTGTTCTCAGTTTCTCGCGAACACAAAACCGGACCGCCCCAATAATATATCAGCCGCCCAGGTAAAATCTGTGTGGGAATCTGTGTGACAAGCCACGATATGCCATGCATGAGGCTCGCAAGTTGTGCGACACGTCGCCATTCGGTGCCATGCGTTGCTTAGTGCTGTTGTTGAGAGCGTCAGCATGTGCTACAGTCACAATAGATTTCCAACGTAATACACCATAAGTTAGTGTGAAGAGCATGCTGTTTTACCGTGGCCGAGTGAATTAAGTTATCAATCGAGCTTATTAAAAAAGAAAATTGCACATGTGCGACTAAATAAATTTTCCAGTTGGCACACGTCTATTTTTTGTCGCAAATGCGAGCGAAATGGTCGCACTGTCGAGCCCTGTCCATGTTTATTCAAGATGATGTGTTGCCTCTATCGTAGGCCAATTTTGTATCGTTTATATCGCATATCGTTTATATCGCCCATTATTAAAAGAAAGCAAAAATGTTGACTTTAGCGATGACGAAGCTCCATTTAAATGGCACAAGATGCCGTCTGACGATGAGGGTAAAATGACTCGCAGATGTTGTTTTTAAGTACCATTAGATCACATTTTTTCCTCACTCAAAGCAACCGTGCCTGGAAACGAAACTAGTGCGACGCTCGTGCACCCACAGTCCTTCAAGGACTCGAGATTCTCTGTAAGCAGCAGCAGTTGTTGTCGCTTTCGCTTTAACCATTCTTTAAACAGATTATTAATTGGCCTAACATTAACCGTGTGCGTGGCATCATACTTACATTATTGCGGACGGAATGTTTTTTACCTGCTTTCTTTTGCTTGCTGTTATTTTTGTTAATATACTTTATTAATCATCCTTTACAATAATATTGATTTAATATGTTGTTGTATGCAGTTAACTGGTGATCTGGGAGCCAGAACAGACCACTGTGCATAGTTTTAGATGCGTGAGAATATATATTGTTTAAATGTCAGATGTTTTGTTGAATAAAAAGTGTATGTATACAGCAGTATTTTGCTTGTTTTGACACATTATTTAAATTAAAATTATTTGGTGTGGCCAGAGAAAAACAGGTTAATCCTTATTGTGTTGAGCCCTGAAAAGTCCTGTGAAAGAAAACTAATGGCAATGCGACACTGTTTTTATGAAAGCATAACCCATTTGCTCATGCTCATTGAGTAACCTCATAAACAAAACACAGTTAAATGAACGAGGAGGCAAGTGGAAAACACAAAATCTAAATGAAGTCATTTTAGCATGCCAAAGTCAAATTTATGCATATAAAATATATTTTCCCAACAGCAAAATTGTGGCTAGTAAAAAGTAACGGTGAAAAACTACTAGCCACAGTGGCTGGTGATCAAAAAAGTTAAGGTCAAGCCCTGTTTATAACCCTTTATAAAAGTGATTTCTGCATTATAGGTCCCCTTAAACAAAAGCTTTCCCTATGAGACAAATAAATAGGAAAAATGCTTCAGAAACCAGCACTTTATAACCCAAACCCCAGTGGAAAAATCTGATTGGTGTTCTATACAAAAGTACATAATCACTGCAGCACGCTATTGCAGATTCAACTTCAAAACAGCGCAGCATGAGTAACATGAAAAATGACATTTGTGTTGGTTCTGTGAGTAAAAAGGCTACACCTTCATCTGTGCATTCGTATCTCCTTTTTCCTTGGACTGCTGGAGGAGCAGCTTAATGAGCGCTTTAAATGTCAGAGTCACAAGCAAACATCCATTCCTGTCCCGGTCTGATTGGGTAGAAGACAAACTCTCCGTTTTGCAGACACGATCGCTATTGATTCCACCAGGACGGTTTGTGTCTGAGCAGTGCAGTGATCACGCAGACACCACATTTCCACTGGTTTATTCTTGGACGGCACAGAGAAACAGTTCTATGGGGCCATTGAAAATTACAGGGTTGTGCTATAAAAAAAAAGAAGAAGGTATTTTTGGAAAGCCAGGCTGTTGGTACACCTTGTTTATTTCCCCAGTCCTCATTGACTGCTTCTTGATGAATTTGTTGCTGAGCAGGAGTTCTGCTGTATTGCGGTAAAGTGCTGCGTCACACCGCTCAGCTGTTTCTCGCAGTCCTTTATTTATCTTCTCGCATTTTCACATATCATTTGCATCCATTTCCACTGTTTTCTGTTCAGCCTAGCTGCCCCTATCTGTCTTTTTTGTTTAAGGTTGATCTATTATGCTTTTATTTTACATGATCTCTGATGTTTCTAGAGTGTGTGTGTGAAGTTTCAACTTAAAATACTGCACAAATTGTTTTTAAAGTAGTTTTTTTCAGGCTTTGATACAAATTGTGGCAGTTTTGGTGACTGTCGCTTTAAATTCAAATGAGATTGTGCTCTTTTCAAAAGAGGGTGGAGCTACAAATGCCTGTGTGTCAGCATAGTGGCAGATTCAAAAACAAGACTGACCTCCTATGCTAATGAGGGAGAAGTTGTCACTAGTGGGCGGTGCTTTCCCCCTCTGATGACTCGTA
Source organism: Danio kyathit (assembly GCA_903798195.1). Classification (NCBI taxonomy): domain Eukaryota; kingdom Metazoa; phylum Chordata; class Actinopteri; order Cypriniformes; family Danionidae; genus Danio; species Danio kyathit. The sequence goes on along the minus strand of LR812532.1, from coordinate 6,418,267 downwards.
CAATGGGAGAATGTCAATCCAAGTGTTTCTGCAGACTGTTTTTATGATGTGTGATTATAAAAAATAGAATGAATGAATTTTTATCATTAATGGCTGGTTATATTCATAGATTATTGCCACACATGTGTGTTTAAACCCCTCATAAAAGTTATTTTTGCATAATAGGTCCTTTTTAAAAAGGATTTCTACCCAGATTTTTAGGTTGCTGGTTTCAATTATGTTTCATACATGACGTTTTTACTTTAATAGTCTAGACTAAATGCAGCTTGTCCCTGGTTTTATTGTTATTGATTCATCAGCAAGTATTACTTCTAAGAAAAACTGTTACTTCGTAATGGTAAATGTAATAACTTTGTGTTCCTCTGAAATGGCTTTCCATTTACATCATTTAAAGCAAAGTCTGTGTGGTCTGAATCCATTTTACCATCAAATCAAGTCCCTATATGTTTCTTGTACAGTATATCTCGTTTCAATCACAAATACATCAAATTAGGCTTGTAAAATGGTTTGGAAAGGGTCATTTACATTCATTTAAAGAGATATGTGCATGAGATATTATTTGAAGTGTTTTGTATGCTGAATGAAAAATTTAAATGGTATTTTAAATGGCTTTTCTAAAGTATCCACTTAAAATGTTACCAAATATTGATATTAAAAAAGATATTAATGAATTAGTTATTTATAAATAATTATAATAATAAATAATTAACAATTATTTAATAATAAAATTATTGTGCAATTCTGTTTTTGATCCTTTCTTTATCACATTTCCGGCTAGTTGTGAAATTTGTGCATGTTTTAAGTGTTTTGTGAAGTTTTTGATGACTAAATTTGAATCATTAAAAATTAATTGCACACGAGATATTGTTTGAAGTGTTTCATATACTGAATGAAAATTATTTTAAAGTAAATAAAAATTTGCAATAAATTAAATAAAAAAACAATTTAAATTAAATTTAATGTCAATTAATATTTTTAAATATTTTAAAGTATCCACTTAAAATGATACTAAAATATTGATATAAAACAGAATAATGAATAAATAATACATAAATATGATAATAAATAATATTTTAATAATAAAAATGTTTTATCCTGTTTTAGATCCTCTTTATAACATTTCCTTTACAAAAAAAGGTTGTAGTTTTTAATGACTCTGAATTTATAATTCTAAATTTGAATCATTAAAAATAATAACCGATATGAATATTTATTAATATGAATATTTTAAAATGAAAAAAGAGCTAACTAGAATAATCTCGAATACACAGGGCTTGCAAATTTTCAAAATCCTTGGTAGCTCTTTAGTTTTTTGGTAGGCCGAATATAAATTTAAGTAGCCCAAATAAAAAATACATTATTTATTAAATAAAAACAAAAACATACATTTACTGAATAATAAAAAAAAAACATATAATGGCATTTGCTGTAGGATATATATATATATATATATTTTTTTTTTTTAAATAACCGAAATTTAATATAAAATATTTTATTTAATTATTATATATTTTTTTTAATAATGCATGATTAATGTTAAGTAAACACTGTAACTATAAAAACATTCCAGAATATTATGGGGTACATGTATATAGTCAAATATAAAAATAATAATAACAAATTATAATAATAAATAAATAAAAAATAAACAGAATGTTCCCTCATGGCAAGTATTATTTGCAAAGCACCATTAAAAACAACAGTTTGTTGACCAAAAGGCTGTACAGCTTTTTAAAACATACATTAATATACATTCATAATATAAATTACCTACAAAAAAAATAAAGGAATGAATTTTAAAACATACCGTAACACATATCCTGTATAAGTTAATACACAAAGTTTTTAGTTTTTGAGAAATGTTCAGGAAAATGTTTTTGACAAATGAAGTATTTCACTTATATATATTATATATATTATATATTTCACTTATTAGTATTTCAGACTTTCACTTTCTGATTATTGCAAATTTGAGCACTGTAATAATAATGGTTAATAAAGACAAAATAAAATGTATGGCGGTAGTTCCTCATATCTTTTACAGCTACGTTATTAAATAGTTGAGTTTTACCATTTTTGAATTCATTCAGCCAATCTCTTCTGGTCTGGCAGGAGAACTTTTTGCTTAGCTTAGCATAAATCATTGAATCGGATTAGACCATTAGCATCTCGCTCAAAAATTACCAAAGAGTTTTGATGATTGTAATATTTAAAGCTTATAGTTTATCTTTGCATAATATGTAACTACAAATTTAGACATTTTTGAGCGAGATGCTAATGGTCTACTCCGATTCAATGATCTATGCTAAGCTAAAGTGTTAAGAAAACAACAAAACCTCTTGTAATGTTTTAGAATCAGGTCAGCAGACGGAATGTACATGCTCTTTTGTGGCTGTTTGAAAGCACTCGACCACACAAGCGTCTACACAAAAGCAGTCAGATACAATGCATTTTGACTGCCTCTGGAAGTGGTCAAAATGGGGCAAGGTTAAAACGTTTCAGAATCATACACTTTTAGTAATACTAGGGCCTGAGAAGTTGACGTTTTCTGTATTTTTTTTCTCTTTTGATCTCATTGATGTATTTAAATGTTAAAGAAATCTCATTGTGATTAGTGTTGTCATGATTAGCGGTGTCAAGGTAAACCGCAGTAATTTTCTGATGGTTAGCGTTACCGTTTTAAATTTTCATTATCATTAAAACCTTGATTGATTATCATATTTCTTTTTTAAACTCACTGTAATTCCTGTAACATTGAGATTAGCTAATCAGAAAAAGCTGCAATGCATGTTTATGTAGACAGTTAGTCAGTGGTGGAAAGAGTACTGAAAAATCATACTCAAGTAAAAGGACTATTACTTGCCTAACAATGTAGTGCAAGTAGAGTAAAAGTATCTGTTGTAAACTCAAGTGTTTTATAGCAAATTGGTCAATGGCTCTAAAGAAACATCTAAGAAAGATTCTTGGTGTACAGATTTGCAAATTGACCTGACAGATTTAGAATGGAGCCAAATATGTGTTAAAACCCAGAACTTGTCAATTAATACTAGATTTAAAATGATCCAATATAACTGGGCAATGCGCACCTATATCACACCTGAAAAACTAAACAAGTTTAACCCAAACATCCTAGATATATGTTTCAAATGCCAAAAACATAAAGGAACATTCTTTCATTGTATCTGGGAATGTGAGGTGATTTAGATTTTCTGGCAAAACGTAATCACATGAATCTCCTCAATTATTTTAAAACCAATTCCAGTTACACCTGAAATATGTGCTTTGGGTTTATTTCCTGTAAGTTTGTCATTACCGGGTTATCAAACTAAAATGATTGATATGTGTCTTGTTATTACAAGGCGTTTGATAGCACTCTATTGGAAAAATATAGAAAGTCCATCCATTGACCACTGGCTGAAAGATTTGACACATTACATTGCACTGGAAAGAATCACCTACAGTATAAAGGGCAAATTAAAGGAGTACCATCAAATTTGGGATCTGTTTATACAATTTTTGGAACATACCCACACAACGGCACAAGCAAATACCTCTCACGCTACTGGTTATTTGATTGATATGTGTAAATGTGTATTTTTGTTTATATAGGTTATATAGGTTTGTTTGTATAGGTTTTTCTTTGCCTTAGCCCATGTATAATACATTTACCTGTTCAACTGAATCTGGATGCTTTGGGGGAGGGAGGGGGGAAGAGTTAAAATGTAAAAAAAAAGTGTATTTTCATGTTAATTTCAAGTGATTTTTCTACAATAAAAAATGTTTACAAAAAAAAAAGTACTCAAGAGTAGTGAGTAGTGAGTATTACGCTGTAAAAAGCTGATGCATTTGTGTAATTTGTGGATGTGTAGTGCATTTAGTTATTGCGCAGCAGACACACAACCTCATGAGACGTTAATATTGGGTTAGATTTAGGTTGTGATGTCAGGTGACCAAAATTCAATGTCTAGCCAGCGTCTAAGGACAACGTTATTCTGATGTCCAATAATGACTTCAAATGACGTTGATATTTCTTAAACCAACATGATATTGACGTCAAATACTGACATTTATTCATCAGGTATGGCAACCAAAATCCAATGTCTGACGTCATAGTGGTAACGTCCAAACAGTGTCAAGCTTTAACAGCATTATATGTTAATTTGGTTGATTTTAGGTTGGACGTTGGACATTGATGTCGGCCTGATGTTGGATGCTGCCATCAACCAGATTTTCATATCCAAACAAAATGCAATGTCCCCACGATATTGGGGTACAATGTCAATCTGATGTCATGTTGACTTTTTGTGCTCGCTGGGTCTTCAAGGCCATTTCGGTCTTCATACAGTAAACATGTCATCTCATCAGTGACATGCATCTAAACAGTCTCTGGGTCAATGCGTGCAAAGATTTTAGACATCTTATTGGACATTTTAATGCTTCCAAACAGTTTGCTGCAATTATATTGAGGTGTCTTGAGGTTGTTCATTATGATGATTTACCTTCTATGTGTGATTTGATTGGACAGGAATCTCAGGACTGATTTTTCTAATCCGCATAGACAAGAAATAATAAAGTAGTGACTACAGGTTGAAGGAAAGTAGTGGAGTAAAAGTACCGATACAGCACTAAAAATGTCCTCAAGGAAAAGTAAAAGTTCACATTTTTAAAACTACTCAGTAAATTACAATTCCTAAGAAAAACTACTCAAATAAAGTAATTTGAGTATTTGTAATTAGTTACTTTACACCACTGCAGTTAGTATTATGGGGTAAAAAAGTATTCAACACGTCATGTTTTGTTTTTTGTTTTTCTGGGAAAAATATTCTAGCTGTTGAGCTGTTGACATGGAATTGAACCAGATTTTGGTAAAAACCCAAACAATACAAACATAAAGATAAAATAAAAGACAAATAATTCAGAAAAAATGGTTTATGTGCATTAAGAATGGAGTGACACGAGGAGAAAGTACTGAAAACTGCTGAAATGTATTTATTACTTTATATAAAAGGCTTTTTTAATGATGGCAGCTTAAGGGGCCGATCACATCGAACACGCTTTTTGCGTTGAGAGGCGCCTTTTTTAAATGATTTACTAACGGCCGCGAGTGTTGTGCACGCTGCTAATGCGCCCTGCGCACCTCGCGTTTTTGCCCCTGTGCGCCGTGCATGAAAAAAGTAAACTCTGAGTGGAAAAAGTGCATTATGTCAGTCGCGTTTGTTTCATTCTCCAATCAAATAAAAGCCGAGGTGGGGTTTCCATTGAGGTGCCGGCAGTGTTTGTGTTGTCAAGGTGACTACAGAGACTTTTGAAGATGGAGGAGAGATTTGTGGTTGCTGTTTCGAGTTATCCGGTGCTGTATGACTCACAAATCTTGAATATAACAATATAATAAAATGTTTAAATTATATTAATATCAACAGCAACACTTGCGCACAATATGCAGGTGATTCAGTTGTTGCCTAGCGACATAAAAAGCGCATCGCGCTTCTTTTTTTTACTTGTCAACATAAAAGGCAGTGCGGAGCGCCTCGCGTTTTTGGAACGTTTTGGAAGACGCCTCTCATATGGAGAATGAAGTCACATGAATTGCTCAGGTGTGAGTTTTTCACAGACTTCAACAGAGTGTCAAAATCTTGACGGTTCTGTTGGTCTCATCTATCAAATCTGATGATCTTTAATTAGTATTTTCTATTGGATTCGAGTCAGGGGATTGGCTGGGCCATTCTACAGTTTTATTTTCTTTCTCTGAAAGCATTTGAGAGCTTACTTGGCTGTGTTTTGGATTATTGTCTTGCTGAAATGCCCACCCTGGTTTCATCTTCATCCTCCTGCTAATGTAGATGTTGGACTGAAGTAGCTGATATTCATTTACACTGAGGAAGGGCAGAGAGTTGCTGAAGAACTACTGAGAGATTTCAGCTGCTGTCTGAGCTTTCACTGCTTTTCTACACCTTCCTTTCTTCATGGGTTCAATACTTTTTTCCTTGTTTCATTTCATTTTATTACGCATAACTTCATTTGTAAACTAATCAATATTGTTTTCTTTTTTATATAGGCTATGGATTGATTTGGTTGTTACCAACATCTGGTGAAAATTTAAAGTGAAAGGCACCTTTAGAAATATGTTTTCTGATAAAAATGGTGACGTGTTCAATACTTATTTCCCCCACTGTGTATGTATGTATGTATATATATATATATATATATATATATATATATATATATATATATATATATATATATATATATATATATATATATTTAATCACAAAATTAAATTGCATTATCAGTCATAAAAATTGCAATAAGATATTTTCATCAAATTGCACAGCCTGTTTCTGGCTTGTTTTATAAAGCAGCTTTATACAGTTTTGTGATAAAAACAAGGTAAAAATGGATCTATGTAAGGCAGTTTTTTTTATGTGCAGGTAAAACAAACAATACCTTGAATAAGAAAATCAAAAGTACTGTACATATAAAAGTGCAAAAAAAAACATGTACACCAAATAATACAAAGTTTACCAATCCAAAATACAGGAATCCATATGTATCTTGTTTTTTTTTTTTTTTTTTTAGAAAATTATGTAGAGCTGTAAATTTTATTTATTGTTTGGTCATTTTCAGATTTAAAAAAAATGGTGGAATGCATGAAGCATGTGTATTTTTGACCGTCTTCAGGTCATTTTAACAAAACAATGATGCTAAATTTGGTCACTGTAATGGTGATGTGAAATGTTCATAGCGTTACATCTCTAATTGTGTTCTATCTTTACCATGATAACACTTTGTCCATTATTCTGCTCTCTTCCTATCACACCTTCATCTGGCATTGGCTGTGAAGCACATAAAGCGCAGCAGTACAGCAGCTGCATTATTGGAATTCATTATTCATGAGGCTTGCAGTCGGCATGAGCTAGTTTACCCGTCAGCGGAGTGTGCTAAAGAGGGCAAACATTCACGAGAAGGACACACTGTAAAAAACATGACAAAAAGTCAAAACAACAAATATTTTTATGTTGCTTTAACTGATTTTAATGGACCCTTTTTACAAGACTGTTCTGATGTGTTTAACGATCATCAGCATCATAAATCCTTGAAGGTTTTTAATATTTAGATATATTTTTAAAACGTACGTACATTTAGTGAAGTTTATTTATAAACTAATTTCGAGAGGAGCACGTGCTTATGATTGACTGCAGCTGGTCCCGCATTAGCTAATGCATGATCTACCAATCAGATGATTCCTGAATCGCTATAAATAACCAGAGCATCTTACTTTAGCCATCTTCATCTTGAAGAATCCCTCCTTCCACCCCTAATCCTCCCCTTTTCCTTGACAGGGCGGCACGCAGTGTTGCCAACTTAGCGACTTTTTAGACCCCCTTTTATCAAAAAAGCAACTAGCGACAAATCTAGCGACTTTTTTTGTGTTACTGGAGATTTTTATAGACTGCCATTTGTCCATACTGTACCGTCCCTACTCTTCTCAACAAGCTGTAGGTGATGCCGCCGGCCCCTCCCCCGCCTCAGAGCACTGACAGGCGGCCCAGTCCTCATACAGCAGCCTCTCCCACCTTCAGCCTGAGAGCAGATCACCTCTCTGCGTACCGACCAATCGGCAACCTACCGCTCTCCCTCGGGAAGCCAATACGGAAGTAACTGAAACTGCAATTCATCGAAATTCCGCTAGTCCTGGCTCCATAATAGAGCAAATTTCTATTGAGCCCACTGTTAGAATGGCCAACTTTACAGCAGAAAAAAAGGTGTTTACAGCCTGGTACAATGAATGATTTTGGTTCATGTAGCTAATATTACCCTTCGTGACAACTGTGAGGGGGGTGAATTTTTTTATAACTCATCCGTTTCCTTTATATTAGGGTATATTAAGTTTGCATAATTAAGGGCGTGGCCACTTGAGTGACAGCTAGGTCTCTGCTTGCCGTCACTTCACCTCAGCTGATTCCGGCTGATTAGCCGCTGATTTCAGCATATTCATCGTATTTTTGTGTTGTTTTATGTGACTTTACACAGTCAGCTGCCTTTTGGAATTATTTGCTACAATTATCAGATGATATGGCATTCTGTGTGCACTTAATTGTGCTCACAAGCCATTCACGTGGCCTCCATTTCCCAGGTGAGGGAAATTATACCATCTCTATGAATGTATTTGTTTTATTTAAGAACATTTATCATTTCTAATGTTCTTTAGAGCTGTAATGTACTCCAGAATCTGACAGATTATTAGCTGTAGGCTCTAGAACAGTCATCTGAAGCGTTGTCATACAGTGTTCTGCCTGGACTTCATAATTAGCCTTGCATTTACTAACACAGACTATATCTGAAGTGTTTGGAAGTAATTCGCACTTTCCTCCTATTGAAAAACGTCATAAGCGCAATGTTTAGTGGCTCAATGTGTAATGCATTGAGCCACTAAGCATTGCGCTTATGACGTTGCTTATGAAACAGTGTTTTTAAAAGTCTAAACACTTTATTGATAAAGTGTACAACCAAGCATGTGTGGTCAGAACACAAACGAGTCGCAGGTGATGAAGTATTAAGCGTTTCTCCCATAGGAAAAGCCCGTCTAAGCAGAATGCCAGCATGTGTCTGTAGCTCCGCTCATGCTCCGCCTCTTTGCCCTTGTATGGTATGCCCGGGGTTGGTGCGATGACGCGCGAACAAAATGGCGACGGTCGGCCACGCCTTCTGGTGGCTTCTTTTAGGTTCTTCATAAACCTATGGGTGACATCACGGATACTACGTCCATATCTTTTACAGTCTATGGTACCGACGGTAAATGATTTACCACCGGCAGTGTGAAGGTATTTCCCTTTTACAGTCAAACTGATCTGCTTCTCCTTTATTTTAACAATTTAATTTGACCGTTTATACTTTTCTTGTTCACAATCAGAGATGTTTTAAGTAAGAGTTTCAGAATTTGTCTTGAGTTTATTACGTCTGAGAGATTACTGCAAATTCACTACTCATCTATAATGATATACTGTATTCAAACAGCAATAAATTTAGTTAAATTGACATGCTTACATAAAGCGTAGTGCAAATATAAATACTTTATTGACCATAGGCTGTTAAACAAACAGAAATTATAGAACGTGATGACGTCAGTAATATGCAAATTCATGTATGACGTAATCTAGCGACTTTTAGCAACTTTTCGGGCAGAGCTTAGCGCCTTTTCATTGAAAATAGTTGGGAACAGTGGCGGCACGGCAGCCCAGTGGTTAGCATCATTGCCTCACAGCAAGAATGTCACTGCTTCAAGTCTTTACCTGGCCAAGTTGACATTTCTGTGTGAAGCCCCGGGCTTGAGGATCTTATGAGCTCAGGGCTCTCTCCCGGGACAGCATGTCAAACACGTTTTATAATCAATCATCAACTAATGCCGAGTTCAGACTGCATGATTTTCAAAGTAGTCGCGTCACAGATGTTTTCACACTGCTTGACTATCTGGGCTAGTGTTTTGTCTCTGCTTTATTTACACTGCAAGATGGATCGGCGACAGGGGGGTTTTATACTGCGTGACTTTACAATAGTAAGAATCGCCGACAACTTTGTCCAAACTACATATCACAACCAAAAACACGTGGTATATCTTTTGTTATTAACTACATAACGAGAAAGAAGCCTTTAATGGGGTAGAAAATGTACATATTTGCTCACCTGGGTTTGAAAGGAATTAGCAATTTCTCTTCAACTTTTTCTTTGTCGACCTGGTTGTGATATTGCTCAGATGACACGTCAAACAGACACAGTGCTCCTGCCAAATTTACACTAGTTTTTCCTTCATTTCTTGGGTACAAATAAACTGAAAATGAGCGCTTTTAACTTCTCCCCCAGCCTCCCGCTGGCCTGCAGGTACCTATGCTAGTGGATGCTGCTCTCTCATTGGCTGTAGGTGATCGCTGATGTTATTTTCAGTCAAAACTCATTGCACACGGCATTATTTCTATCACCAACAGCTCCAGATATTTAGCACGCCTAATATCTCACGGGCATCGGCGACTCATTGGTGATTCTCTCAGGTCGCGTCTTTGATAGTTCACACTGTGTGATTGTCACTCGCGTGAACGAGCACCGATTTGCCTGTGATTTCAGGCATTAGGCGATTTTTCAAAACCTGTCGGCGAGTCCAAATCAGGGCTAAAATCATGCAATCTGAACTCGGCATAAGTGTGAACTCTTGAATATGTATTCACGTATGTATACTACCTGACCAGAGCCGGATTAACCAATGGGCATTATGGGCACAGGCCCAGGGGCCCGTGCGCACTTGGGGCCCCTGTGAGGGGGGTAAAATGCAGATTTTGGAGTGAATATTTAGGCGAAGAGCAAATAGCGCACCTCGTTGGAATAAACTAGTTGAGTGATTCACTCACGTCACCATTTGATTGACAGAGACAACACAAGTGGTGAGCGCAGCACGCATCAGCGTAAGTGGCGTATCTCATAAAGTGCATGGCAACATGTTTTGACGCGATTGATCATGAACCCGGTTCGAATCCAGCGTCTGATGAACACATTCTTTTTTTTTCCCCACCACATTTCAGATTTTGCCTACTCTTCATCACGAGGAAGACAAGTAGGAATCATCAATAAGTGTGTGTATTATGGAGGACTCAGATTCATAGAACTGGATTGGAGAGTTGTTATATCCAAATCATATGCATTATAAGTTTGTAGAAGTTATACTATAAATATACCATTAAATATCCATTTTTAGTATCGCTTCAGTGAAGTATATTAAAATCCATTAATTTTCACTAGTTGTATTAGTATTTTTTTTCAAAGTATGCTTTAAATGCTTTTAAAAATAAGTTACATTTTTGTAGACTAGAAATATGTACTGTATAACATTTATTTAAAAATGCGGACAATACATTATAAATTCATTTTATTTAAAAAAAAAAAAACATTATATTAATCTTGTTTTTTAATTCAACTATAGGGGTGCGGCCAGGTAAGGGGCCTGCAAGACATTTTGCCCAGGGGCCTCTGAATACTTAATCCGGGCCTGTACCTGACAAAAGTCTTGTTGTGGATCCCAGTTGTAAGAGCAACAAATAATAACTTGACTTCTAGTTGATCATTAGGAAAAGTGGCAGAAGGTAGTTTTCAGGAATCATCTGTTGAACTGCATCCCAATCATCACAAATACTGCAGAAGACCTATTGGAACCTGCAATTCTCACAGAAATCAGTCAAGTTTGGTGAAGGAAAAATCATGGTTTGGGGTTACATTCAGTATGGGGGCGTGCGAGAGATCTGCAGAGTGGATGGCAACATCAACAGCCTGAGGTATCAAGACATTTGTGCTGCCCATTACATTACAAACCACAGGAGAGGGCGAATTCTTCAGCAGGATAGCGCTCCTTCTCATACTTCAACCTCCACATCAAAGTTCCTGAAAGCAAAGAAGTACTTCAGGATTGGCCAGCCCAGTCACCAGAAATTAACATTATTGAGAATGTCTGGGGTAAGATGAAGGAGGAAGCATTGAAGATGAATCCAAAGAGTCTTGATGAACTCTGGGAGTCCTGCAAGAACGCTTTCTTTGCCATTCCAGATGACTTTATTATTAAGTGATTTGAGTCATTGCAGAGATGTATGATGCAGTCCTCCAAGCTCATGGGAGTCAGACACAATATTCATTATTTTCCCACTGAAGCATGACTTTATATTCTATACTGGACATTATTTCTTTTAAGTGACAAGACTTTTGTCTAAGCAGAGTCAGACCTTACTGTCCTCATTAAATCATTAAAAATCAAGGCATGATCATATTTTATTTTGGTAAAATAAGCGTAATCTAGAGGCCTTTGCCTTTCATATAAGCCACTTCTGACACCAAATGATCAACTAGAAGTCAAGTTATTATTTGTTGTTCCTAAAACTTGGACAGGCAACAAGACAAGGAAAGTCACTTGTCAGTGGGTGGAGATTTAGTACATTTGCTGACATCACAAGCCCCGCAGATGCTTGGAAAGCGAAACGCCATGCAAACGCAGCCCGATGACGACTCTCGTGACTGTTGCATGACTGCGCCATGGCATGATTTCATGTGCAGTGGAGTGAAAGTCACAGAGCTGCACACTCTGAAATGTTAATAAAGCGTGCTCGGTGGGCGAGCATCGCACACCACTGCACTGAAAACAGATTCATCTATCAGGATCAGAGCGCAAATGCTGATTTATTTTGCTGATTGTGGTGCAGGCCAGGTGTGCAAAGTCAAAATGTCTGTCCTTTGTGTTTCAGATGATGTAGCAGCCAGTGCTCAGTCAATATTAGGAGTTTTCTGTTAATAAGGTGGGCAGTTTTCCAATCAAATCTAGCCCAATAATATTAAAAACCCATAATATGCCAATAATAAGTATTTTTCTTTCCTGGGAATAATATTTCTAAAGGAGCTGTTTTCACAGACTTCAACAGAGTGTAAAAATCTTGACGGTTCTGTGATTCTCGTCTCTCAAATCTGAGCTTTATATAGTATTTTCTGTTGCATTCAAGTCCCTCTTCGGACATTCGCGCTGCGTTAACCAATCAGGAGCTTGCTTTTGTGAGGGCATGATTGTGACGTAGCGCCTGTTGTTGGTGTCCCGAGGGAAATCTTCCAGCCGACACCGACAACAGTTCATCAAACTGGGCTCGGCTCAGTCAGAAGCACAGCTGAAAGCCTCCGTCATCCAGGTTAAGTTTCTGGAGGAGTTTATGAGCTCACAGAGCTGGGTGCACCTCTGAAAGGATCTAGTGGACTCAGACACTGCTTCAAACGAATCGACGCTGTTTTTCAGCCTTCATAAAGCACATAAACACAGTTATTTTCTCAATTAAATCCATGTTAGCCATTTAGCAACGAAGCTACAGTCACCGGGCAGACAGAAGCCCTGCCCATCACGCGAATCCGCGACTGTTCTGAAGTAAATTGACGCGCAAATTAATCGGATTTGATGCGTGAATGAAGCGAGTAAACTCAAATGTTCACGCGTCTATTTACGCGAAAATAGCGCGATTTATCCGCACGTTCCGCGTCTGGTGTGAACACAGCATAAAGCTTGCAGTTTGTCACGTCCACCTAAATAGATCAACAGTTTTTATTCACATCATCTTATACTTACGTTTATCATCAAATCTTGGCCAATCAAATGCTGTCTAGTATCTGACATGCCCCGCCCCCTTCTTCTCAGTTGCCTTTTATTTGATGCACTTGAGCTCAACCACTCTCACTGGCAGAGCTGTTATAAAATGTCACTATTGGCTCCCGTTTATTTTAAAAGGGGAGGAGCTACTCTATGTCCCGCCTTCTCTTTGTGTTTCAGTTGAGATTACATCAAACATCGAATTAAAAAAGCACTTCACGAGACCTTTAAGTATGACAATAAACCAGAGTAAACACAGTCTATGAGCCAGACTTGCTTCATTTTTCGATATGATGAAGGGGTACTTGTATATGTCGCAGATTCTAATTCTGATCATCATTTCATCTCTTGCAGATCAGCTCTTATTGGTCCTGATGGTTGTGAGAGCCCGCTTCCGCCACCTCTCAACCAGTCTACACGAGAGAGATGTGACGTCCAATCACACGCTAGGATTTCTGCATTCTGGAGCTGTTAAAACTCAATCCACACACAGGTGAGCTGCATCCTATCCAGCTGCTGTGTAACAAATGGATGCGTTGGCTTGTGACAGAAAGTGCATTCTCAATCCGAAACACTTAGGGATTTGCTTTTCTGAAGACGCCGTGCTTTCATTCCCTCAGGGATTTGAGCGGCTGTGGCTTTGATTGTGAATCTGAATGAATGAAAGCCATACCTGTTAGACTGCACTGTGAACGCAGGTAGTTGATCCAAAAGTTCGATGTCATTCCTCTGCTCTTCTCTTTACAGCCAAAGCAACTTTTGCTCATATAAGACCAACACAGGCTTATTGTGAATACGTACCCCTGTAGACATTTCTGGAAAGCGCAAATTATGTAGCCAGAGCTACTGTTGTCTAATTTATATGGTTTAAAAAACTGGTCCCACTTGCATCAAAAAATAAATACAATGTTCTTAATGCGTTCATAATGTATTGCAGAACACTTGTGGTGGGTTGTGGGTAGGGACAAGTTTTGGGGTGTGGGTTGGTTTAAGGGCAGGTTAAGGTGTAAGGGATGGATAACAGTGTAATTAAAAATGTAATTACAGAAATTAATTACAGATGTAAATTCATGCTGGTATTTAATCAGTCATAAGTACAATGTAAAAACATGCATTTACACAATAAGTGCACTGTAATGAATTATTAATTTCAGTGTAAGTACTTATTAGTTAAGGGCACTTAATATATTTTTAAAAACCCAAATAATCTTTAGACTTAAAATTACTAAAATTCAAAAAAATAATTAAACCTTCATTTTAAGCTGAAATTTAATAAATAAATACATATTATTATTATTATTATTATTATTATTAATAATTTTGAGGCACTTTTATGCAGATTATTTCCTTTTTTAAATGCAGATTAAAACAGTTTTTTTCAGTTCAATGGAAAAAAACTACTTTGTTTCTACAAAACACTCTTTTTCTGGCTGTTTGTAGAATTTTCTAAATTAGAGATCATAAAAACAGATTTCCAAACTACCCTCTGTGGGACTTTTTGACTGGGTAAGCAAAAAAATATTTTATAAAGAAAAAAATATATTTTATGAAAGAAAAAATATTTTATAATTTAACAAACTTTGAACCTGACTTTATTCGAAATTCAGATTTTTGTGCTTGAAAGGTTTGCAAATGAGTGTATATATAACAAAATTAAACTTCATTTGCATATTTAAATGTAAAATATTTGAAAACTTTAAAAAAAAATGTGTGCGGTTGTTATCATCAGTATGTGAAGTTTATTTATAAAAAAATTCGAGAGGATCACGTGTTTATGATTGCTTGCAGTTGGTCCCACATTATTCAATTTATGATTCACCAATCAGACGATTCCTAAGGCACTATAAATACCCTGAGTTCCATATGACAGCCATCTTCATTTTGAAGAATCCCCCCTTCCACCCCTACTCCTCCTCCGTTCCTAGATGGGTGGCACGGTGGCCCAGTGGTAAGCACTGTTGCCTAACTGTACGTTCACACCAAAAGCAGCGAGAGCGTCAAAGGTCGCTCTGGCCACCCTGGCCGCAACGCTGTCTGCCTTGAGCTCCGGCGGCGAGAGCGTCAAAATTCGCTACACATTGATCTCGTATTTAAAGGAGCCGTTGCTGCATATCATATCAGTTACATTTTAATCTACGTTCTACGTTCCAGTGAGAAAACATTGCAAATAATTGGAAATCCAGCGACAGCAATAATTAATCCCTTGGGAACAACTGTGGTCGGAACCAAAGTTCACAGTGACTGTGTTCTCTGACTCCTCTCAAGCGGTGGACTTCTACATTCTGATTGCTTGCCGCCGAACCGCGTCATAGCTCATTACCATAAAGTTGACTTAATTTCAACTCTCCTCAACGCTCACACCGGCAAAGACGCGTCGCGCTGCTCCTCACCGCTTATCGCCGCCGGCTCCCATTAATAAATGAATGACTTCCGGCTACTTTGACGCTCTTGCCGCTTTCGGTGTGAACGTACAGTAAGTCCTTACCAAGCCAGCCGACGTTTCTGTGCGGAGTTTACACGTTCTCCCCGTGCTCACGTGGGTTTCCCCCGGGTTCCCCGGTTTCCTCCCACCATCCAAAAACATGCAACTTAAGTTAATTGACTAATCAAAATCTGCACCATAGACATGCTCCTAGTAAGTAGTTATCTCTTAAGAGCAATCACTATTTGTTTATTAGCTACTAAAGCAGGGGAGTTCTCGAGATCTACCTGAGCTCAAACTCCCCTCTCGCCTTGGAAACGGGAGGGAGCCCCGGGCACGAGGATCTTATGAGCTCAGGGCTCTCTCTTGGGACAGCAGGCCAAACAAGCTTTATAATCAATCATCAGCTAAGTGTGAACTCTTGAAACCAAGGTCTAGGATGAATACTATTAGTTGTTTTGTCGCCCTGTTTTTTCCTCTAACATCTTGCTTTAAAGTCCACATGAACTGGAAGCTGCGACCGTTTTTTTTTTCTTTTTTTTTTTCGTATTGTGACGCAGTTCCTAGAGAAATGAAATATTAAATGATTTAACAGTGGGCGTGGCTTGTTTTTTCTACTATGAGCTGATTGGATGTAGTAAAGTAGGCATTTCATTCAGAAAGAATTGGGGAGTTTTGGGGAGAGTCCTCCTCCTCCTCACCATTTCTGTTTGTTGTCAGAACTGGCAGTTGGAGGGGCGTGGTTAAGTATGTTAAGGGGGTTGCACACCAGAAGCGCTGCTCGGTGACGCGCAGCGTCGCGTCACACAGCGCCATGCATTTCAGAATTCTAAACATAGGTTTCTATCAGGTTTCATGTGGTACAGACACCAGCGCCGCATGCCGGCGTCTGTCCGCGGCGTCCAGTCACGACTCAGGACACTGTTCATATTTCCGCCGCACCACAGAGCGCCATCTGAATAGTTTTATTTTAAATAACATGCGAATGTACGCGTCTGGTATATGGTACTTTTAACTGTCATGTGCGCGCCGTGTCGCGACGCATCCGGTGTGTGATCTGCTTTAGCCACGCCCAGGGGCGGACTGGCCATAGGGAGCACCGGGACATTTTTCAGTGGCCTGACGGTAAATCTGGCCTGCCAACCTTGGGTCGAGCCTGTCGCGCAACCCCCTCTCCCCCGCTCTTCACTTTCTATATCGCATCGGATGTGGCCTGCCACCGGGACTCAGGCCTGCCACGCCTCAACCCCGCCCCCGCGCTCTTCACTTTCTATATCGCATCGGATGTGGCCTGCCACCGGGACTCTGGCCTACCACTCCTTAACCCCGCGCTCTTCACTTTCTATATCGCATTGAATGTGGCCTGCCACCGGGACTCTGGCCTACCACTCCTCAACCCCGCCCCCACGCTCTTCACCTTCTATATCGCATCGAATGTGGCCTGCCACCAGGACTCTGGCCTGCCACGCATCCACCCCGCCCCCGCGCTCTTCACTTTCTATATCGCATCGAATGTGGCCTGCCACCGGGACTCTGGCCTGCCACACCTCAACCCCGCCCCCGCACTCTTCACCTTCTATATCGCATCGAATGTGGCCTGCCACCGGGACTCTGGCCTGCCACACCTCAACCCCGCCCCCGCGCTCTTCACTTTCTATATCACATCGAATGTGGCGTTGCCACCGGGACTCTGGCCTACCACGCCTCAACCCCGCCCCGCACTCTTCACCTTCTATATCACATCGAATGTGGCGTTGCCACCGGGACTCTGGCCTGCCTAGATCGTATCAGATGTGACTGACAGTTACTTTTGCCCGGTTGAAAATGCTTTCTCAGTCCACCTCTGGCCACGCCCAATACCTCAGACTGACGTAATCTGAGAATTTAACTGAAACAAACAGGAAGTGCATTTTCAGATTTTAATTAAAGATTACAAAGGCAAATAACTTATTTTTTTCTCAATGACATGCACAGATGAATTGTTCACCACAAAACTAGCAATGTGAGCTCACAAAGTCAATATGGCTAGTTCTGATTTCATGTGTACTTCTAAACTATTTCAGTGAAAAACTGAAAAAAAATCTAAATATGAATAAATCCATAAATGCAATTTAAAAATAGCAGAAATGAATCTGTTATGGGATAAAGTCAGGGATGTAGCTGCTGGCGCACGTGCGTACATTTAGGTCATGTTCACAGTGCAGTGGGTCACAGTCACATCGCATGATGCTGACGGCCGGTGTAGTGTGAAGCACTCAAGCAAACGTAATAAACACTAATGCAGAGTGTCCTCCAACGGATTAACGTCCAGATTCCTTCTTACATTGGGAAGAGCCTCGCCAGCCATTGACCCAGTAAACTGAGCTCAAGGGATACGGTTACGTATTAAAAAGCGATTCTTTAAGTAATGGATCCGGCATTGAATGGAGAAGGCGATGGAGAGAGGAAGTGTGAGCAAGACATCAAGCGCTCTTCCTTAACAGTGAGCATGGAGCTTTTTATAGGCGTCTGCTGCTGTGTGTGTGTGTGTGTGTGTGTGTTAGGAGATGGGGGTTGGGAAAGACATGGCGGAGACGGAGGGTGTAGAGTTTCTGTAGGCAGCATTAATAGATGCTTTGAGGTGGTTCAGAGCTGAGAGCTGAGCTTTTTTTTCGGTGGGTTTCCAGATGATCTGGAGCTCATGGTTTGAGGCGATGGTGATTCTGTGGCTCTGTTCCATGTAGAAATGGCACATGTGGCCATATATGAACACATACTGTATATAAATGTAATATATTTGAACATATATGTATATTTATAATTCCATATATGTTTTTTCAACCATTGAAGTTACAAATATGTACAGTTGAAGTCAGAATTATATTTTATTCCCAAATTTCTGTTTAACGGAAAGAAGATTTTTTCAACACATTTCTAAGCATAATAGTTTTAATAACTCATTTCTAATAACTCATTTATTTTATCTTTGTCATGATGACAGTAAATAATATTTTACTTGATATTTTTCAAGACACTTCTATACAGCTTAAAGTGACATTTAAAGGCTTAACTAGGCTAATTAGGCAAGTGATGGTAATTAGGCAAGTTACCGTATAACAGTGGTTTGTTCTGTAGACTATCAAAAACAAATATTGCTTAAGGGGGCTAATAATATTGAACTTAAAATGTTTTTTAAAAGATTTAAAACGGCTTTTATTCTAGCCAAAATAAATCAAATAAGTAATTAAATCAAATAAATAATTATAGGAAATACTGTGAAAATTTCCTTGCTCTGTCAAACATCATATGAGAAATATTTGAAAAAGAAAAAAATTATATTTTGACTTCAAATGTACATTTATGTTTACTAAACAGCCATTTGTGCACTATTTTCAAATGTAAGTTTGATATTGCTTCAATTTTAATCTAATATTTTCAAAGTTTGAAAAGTGCTTAGATTTTAGATGTTAGAATCCCTTTAAGGAATCCTGAATAATTCTTAAGTGAATTTGTGTAAACAGGGATGACTTTCATCATAAATGCTGTACCAAAGGTTTAAACACTCTTGGGGCTCTATTTTAACAATCTAAACGCAAAGTCTGAAGCGCATGGCGCAAAAGTATTAAGAGCATGTCCGAGTCATTCATTCATTCATTTTCTTTTGGCTTAGTCCCTTTATTAATCTGGGGTCGCCACAGCGGAATGAACCGCCAACTTATCCAGCATATGTTTTACGCAGTGGATGCACGTCCAGCTGCAACCCATCACTGGGAAACATCCATACACACTCATTCACACACATACACTATGGTCAATTTTAGCATACCCAATTCACCTATACCGCATGGTATATTTGGGCTTGTGGGGGAAACCGGAGCACCCGGAGGAAACCCATGCGAACACGGGAAGAACATGCAAACTCCACACATAAATGGCAACTGACCCAGCCGAGGCTCGAACCAGTGACCTTCTTGCTGTGAGGCGACAGCACTACCTACTGCGCCACTGCGTCACCTCGTGTCCGAATCCACTTTTGCTGTTTTAAGGACGGAAAAATACAGTTTATCCAATTCACCTGTACTGCATGTCTTTGGGCTTGAGGGGGAAACCGGAGCACCCAGAGGAAACCCACGCGAACACGGGGAGAACAAGCAAACTCCACACAGAAACGCCAACTGACCCAGTCGAGGCTCGAACCAGCGACCTTCTTGCTGTGGGGCATGTAAAGATATTTGTGTGTTGCTGTACATCCTGTGTGTATTAACCAATTTGTAAGCGTTTGGACCTGCATAGGCTCATAACTAACTTTAGAGCAGCTTTTAGTTGGTAAATAGCGCGGTCTATTTCAGTTCCTCAAAATAGCAACACGCCAACAATGCGCCTTAACACACCTCCTTTATAGACCGGCACACCCATGAGTCCTCAAACTGGCGCAAATGGATTTGCTATTTAAACAACATGGTGCAAAACTTGAAAATTAGGGTTGCGCTGGTCTGAAAATAGCAACAAATCGTGCCATACACATCTTGCCTCTTATTGCACCGGGTGCATGATAGGGCCCTTGAACTTGTATTATTCCATCACTGGGTCGGAAGATAAATGTAGACCTGTTTCATTTGTAACCAATGGTCGTAGCTTGCGAAAATGAAACATCATCTCTCTTGTCTCAAAAGAGATGTCTTGGCCCCTTTCTGTGATATATTGACGCAAAGAGACTTTGAAACCTGGAAGCCAGCGCTGCTGAAACTGCAGACATGAAGCCAGCCTGTATAACAGTCAACTTAGGTTTATTGTCCTTCTCTTTATTACAGGCCAAGTATAAAAGAAAGACATATAGGTCTTTGTGAACCCAGCATATAACACAATGACAAGATTGTTGGCCCTGTGTGTGTCACAATAAATCACATGTACATAGAACTGGGTGATATGACAAACATTTTATATACAGTTGAAGTCTAAATTATTTGCCCTCTTGTAAATGTTCAAATATTTCCCAAATGATGTTTAACAGAGCAAGGAAATTTTCACAGTATGTCTGATAATATTTTTTCTTCTAGAGAAAGTCTTATTTATTTTATTTCAGCTAGAATAAAAGGAGTTTTTAATTTTTTTAAAAACATTTTAAGGTCAATATTATTAGCCCCCTTACTCAATATTTTTTTCTCGATTGTCTACAGAACAAACCATCATTATACAATGACTTGCCTAATTACTCTTACCTGCCTAATTAACTTAGTTAAGCCTTTAAATTGCAATTAAAGCTAAATATTTTAAAGTAAAATATTCTGTGCTGTCATGATGGCGAAGATAAAATAAATCAGTTATCAGAAATGAGTTATTAAAACTATTATGTTTAGAAATGTGTTGAACTTGTTTTATTTGAAACATTAAAGTGTGACAAGCATGCAAAAAACAATAAGAAATCAGTAAGGGGGCAAATACTTTTTCACACTACCTGTATATTGTCATATGGCACATCCCTACATGTACAGTACATATATTTTGGTGCACACTATAGAGTAGTATCCCATAGTGTCAAGCTATTAGAGTTTGAGATGCACACAAGATAGTGTTACGTTTTGAGTGTGACGCATGGAGTGATTGTCACATATCAATGATTTTGACTGAGCGACGGCAGCATTAGTGGAGCGAGATTGTCAGAGTTTGGCTGAAATCACTGGGTATAGCAGGAGTGCTGAGTGATTGTGAATGGGAGCAGATGAGTGTGCGGGTCTGTTTTACTGTACCGCCAGAGGCTGACGACTGCAGTGTCATTACGGGATATACTGTATGCTGAAAAATTGAGGCTCAGTGGAGTCTCATAAAGCCCGACTCCTGACTTGCAGCATACAGGAATGTCCCAGAACCGTGCAATATCAGCCACAGACACATCATTCAGGGTTCTTAGATTAAGTGTAAAACTTCTTAAAGCTCCTACACTGTAAAATATATCTGTTAGTTTACATTTTTTTTGTGATTCACAAGTGTTTTCTGTTTATTTACATTGTGAATTGCATCATGGGATGTTGATCTCTGCTCTGTCTCCTTTTGATGTTGAAAATTCAGCTCTGCAGTTTAACAAAGGGACTTTTATTGACATGTCAGTAGCAGTGGTGTAAAGTACTTGAGTAAATGGACTTCGTTACTTTACTTAAGTATTTTTTTGGCTACTTTGCAGTGGCGGCTGGTCAATAGAGGGCGCTGGGGCGCCGCCCTCCCTTCAAGTTAGAGCCCTTTAATATGTTAATGTTTATTATCACAAATATTAACAAAATAAATTGATTTAAATATAACATTCTAACATTTATTGTAGTCATACTAACATTTATTGAAAAAAAAATGTGTGAACAATATTTTTTCATATGTGTGCGGGGCGCCGGACTAATGGGTGTCTATGTAGGTACACGAACATTTTCAATGCACGTGATATGAGGATAAGCTCTAATTGGCCAGTTTTAAATTGTCCTTGGGGCGCAGCGCTCTGCGCCCCGAACACTCCCATTTTGTTGTTAGAACGAATCATATTTGTTTTTATATGATTGGCCTTATGTGATTGGACCATTCTCACCAAAGAGCTTAGAATGCATTTTCTCGAGATGAAGGAATATTCCGTTGTATCTTTGCAAAGATATCCGTTCACAAGGCGTTTGGATGAAGAAAAAAAGGACGAAGGAGCTTGGACCAGATCGACCTTCCTTGCAAATTCATCAGTAGTCAAGTGATCGCGAGCGCGCAAATATTCGGGGCTTTTCCAGCACTTGTTATGACAAACGGAGTTTGCCAGGTTGTGATGTACAGTAAGTCATCTTTTTAACTATTTCCGTGTTTGCCGTTTCAAACAGCATGACGCAAGAGAGGCTGAATGCATTGGCCATGCTGTCAATAGAGAAGAGACGAGACTGGTGACTGAGATGACTGACGTCAACTAAAAGTTATTGAGAAATTTTCAAGCCAGAAAAAAAGGAGAGCAAAATTTATTTTCAAGTAGTGCTACTGGCCAGTGATTAGGCAACATTTGTTTGTTTGTGTGTGTGTGTGTGTGTGTGTGTGTGTGTGTGTGTGTGTGTGTGTGTGTGTGTGTGTGTGTGTGTGTGTGTGTGTGTGTGTGTGTGTGTGTGTGTGTGTTTACTGATTATCTTGATTACTTCATTACTGATGATAACCCCAAATTGAACTAAATTGAACTGATTTTGTGATGCATTTATTGTATGCTTTAGTCATATTTTAGTTTTTTGATGCATCACCTGAAAAATGGCTTTTACACTCTTACTTTACCAACAGTTTTTTTTTCTGGTGTTTGCGCCCTCCCCACATTTTTTAACACCAGCCACCACTGCTACTTTGTACTTGTACTGAGTATCAAAAATATAAGGAACTTTTACTCTTTGCTTGACTACATTTTTGATTGAATATATGTACTTTTTACTCCACTACATTTGAACAGATGCTTACCGTTACTCATTACATTGTGATTGTGCACGACAAGTCGGCATCTTTATCTACCACAGCTAATTTGTTGGGCGGATGAGGCGATATCGCCATCTGCAGGGTGCTGAAGGTACTGAATGCTATATATGAGCTAAATCATGTGAACGTGAATTAGCAGCTTGCCTAATACCAGGTGTTTAATTAGCAACATGGCTGCAGCCAGTGATGAATTTATATGTAGTTTACTAAGTTGAAAAATAACACTGCTCCTCTTTGTTTAATTTTAATACAGAGAAAACATCCTAATCAATTGAAAAACTACTTAAAATAAAAATATTGCCCCCCTCTGATACTGAGAGATGAATCACATCAAAGTCAGCTCTGATTTTTTTTACTACGTTTTCCTACTTTTTTTTTTTGATAAATTGTTTGTGCCTTTTTTGAACATTTGAGTTTGACTGAGACTTTTTGTTCTATTTTTTAAATATATTTTGTTCTGCCATTTTGAAACATTGAGGTGTTAAATTTTATTTATTTATTAGAAAAATGAAACCTTTCCTTGGTGTTCTTTGAGCCTACATTCAGTATGAGTAAAATACTTAAGTTCTTTTAAAATCGGATACTTTAATACTATTACTTAAGTCTTATTGGAATTGGTGACTTGTAACTTGTAATGGAGTCATTTTTACAGTAAGGTATCTGTACTTTTACTCAAGTATGGTTTTCAGGTACTCTTTACACCTCTGGTCAGTAGTTTTAAATAATATATACAGAAATAAGTATGTAAAATAACAGAAAATGTACTTGCACTGGCTTATTATTAAATGGTTTTTGTAGAGTAAATACAACAACAACACAGACTTAAGATGTTTGTTTGTTTGTTTTGTAGTTTAATGGTGCATCTAACCTGTCTTCACTACTGTTCAATTTGAATACATTTATTTTACCACAAATTTTGTGATTTTGTATTTTCTTTTTGCAGGTTTTTGATATTGTGACATAGGTCTTAAATTGAATGCTTAATGGTCTTAAAAAGGTCTTAAAAAGTCTTAAATTTGACATTATGATATCTGCAGAAACCCTGCACATGATATGTCCCTTTAAAAATGCACAGATCTAACATTATAAGGAAAGCATTCGATTGCTTTCCTAACTTTTTATACTCATTTAAGACAAAATTAGTTGTGCTTGAAAGAAAACCAACCAAAATAGACATCTTTAGATGTTATTATTATTATCCATTATGTGTATATGTCTGTTCAAACACGCACCCAAAACGCAGACTTTCGCTCCGCTTCAAATCGTGTGTACAGAATCCGTTTGGGAAACAGCGTCTATTCATCACTATGGAGCGCGTCTGATAGCCACGACTGTTTTGAGGATTGCATAGGAGGGGCAACAGTACCTGTAATGGGAAGGGAATCCCTCCTTTCAAAGTGTTTTCATGCCTAAATAAAACGAAAGCACAGAACAGACTCACATTTAAGAGCAAGGGGCGTCCCCTGGTGGTTTGGCGGTATGGGTTGTGTATAAGGAGAATTGGCTCTTTATTGCCCCCTTTCGTATAAAGATTGAAAATACGGGAGAAATACGGGAAAATGCCTGTACGGGATGATAGCAGGATAGAATTGTAAAATACGGGAGAATCCCGGGAAATACAGGAGGGTTGACAGGTATGGTCAAGTCATGATTATAAAGGTTTCATGACAATCTTATGAACACCCCTTCAAGTAAAGTGTTACTGCTGTTTTTATCCAGCATTTTTTGGTATAAGCCTGTTGACTGCGCTAGAAATAAGAACACAAGCATAGATGTGACACATTCTCTGGGACAGAAATAGAGAGCAGTGCTAAATGGCTGATCAGAGTCTTGCAGGAGATGCAGAAATGCAGGTGGAGAGAGAAAAGGCCTCATGTTTTTATGGATGAAAAGGAGTTGAAACTGTCACCGTCAGACATCTTCATGACTCCACAAGGGCAGCGGCTTTTACCTGAGTCAGCATACACACACAAACACACACACACACACACACACACACACACACACAGGTGTGCTGCATACTGTGCAGAAATTTCCAACACTCTTTTATTCTCCGAAGTCACTTTTGTTGAATATATTATTAATTTCAGCTATAAAGTCTCTCTTCTTTAAATAAACACTTCACTTGTTTTGGAAATAGCCCTGAAGGTCTCATGAAGTCCTTTGAAATGTGCATTTTTATTCGATGTTTGAAGTAATCTCAACTGAAACATGAAGAGGGGGCGGGACATAGAGTAGCCCCGCCGCTTTTTTATAAACAGCCAATAGCTGTTTTATCACAGCTCTGCCAGTGAGAGTGGTTGAGCTTAAACGCATCAAATGAAAAAACAATGAGAAGAAGGGGGCGGGGCATGTCAGATACTAGCGAGCGTTTGATTGGTTATGATTTGAGGAGAAACTGAAGTATGAGGTGACCTGAATAAAACCATTGATCCATTTAGACGGAAGCGACAAACTGCAAGCTTTACATGGTTATATCAGGTTTATATCTCCTAAATGCAAATTTTGTCACTGTTTTGGTGCACACTAGCTTATAGATATCTTTCTATATATTTCATGGGACCTTTAATTTAATAGTCTCCTACACTCTCAGAAATAAAGGTACGAGAGCTGTCACTGGGGTGGTACCTTTTCAAAAGCTACAAATTTGTACCTAAAAGGTCCATATTAATACCTCAAGGGTACATACTGGTACCTAAAAAGTACAAAAGTGTTCCTCCTAAAATTTGTAGGTACTAATATGTAGGTAGTAATTGGTACTTTTGAGGTACCAATATGGACCCTTTAAGTACAAATGTGTACCTTTTGAAAAGGTACAACCCCAGTGACAGCTCGCGTACCTTTATTTCTGAGAGTGTTATGAACCATTTTGAGGACAAAATTATTAGCCCCTTTAAGCTAATTTTTTTTTCGACTGTTTACAGAACAAACCATCATTATACAATAACTTGCCTAATTCCCCTAACCTGCCTAGTTAACCTAATTAACCTAGTTAAGCCTTTAAATGTCACTTTAAGCTGTATAGAAGTGTCTTGAAAAATATCTAGTCAAATATTATTTACTGTCATCATGGCAAAGATAAAATAAATCAGTTATTAGAGATGAGTTATTAAAACTGTTATGTTTAGAAATGTGTTGAAAAAAATCTTCTCTCCGTTAAACAGAAATTGGGGGGAAAAAAAACAGGGGGCTAATAATTCTGACTTCAACTGTATATCAGATAAAATAATATGTGCGGGCGGGTGGCGCGTGGATGATTAGTATGAAGGAGCAGATTCGGGTTACATTTCAGCTGATCCGCACATCTCTAGTAGGCACGCATTTCATCTTTGAAACGAACGCTACGGGACGGTATGACGCTACCAATGGCTTCTGTTTGTTTTCGCGCTACTACTTGGCAGCTTACCTCTATACAGACGGCTTTTCCTCGGTTACCAGTTTGCCCAGTGGCTCGCAGCGTACGTCGGCGGACTTGAGACGCAGAGAGGAGTTGACCACGACAACGGGGTTCGAGTTTGGTGAAGAACGGTTCCAGAAAGCAGTTAAAACAAAAACAAAAAGCAAAAAATAAAATAAACAGGTAATTAACAGGGTGGGAACGAGGTAAGAACTGAAAACGCGGTAAAAATCAGGCGAGGGCTTTTTCTGGATTGCTTTTGAAAACATTGTCGGTTGTCTTTAGGGAAGTTTGTGGGTGGGTTAATCGGAGCTTTTGAAAACATTATCGGTTGGGTTTAGGAAAGGGGGTGGGTGGGGTAATCGTTGGTCGGTCAGTCAGTCGACAGCGGCCTCTGGTGGATTTACGCGAGAACAACACGTGCGAATGGCACTCGTGAGAGAAATTTGAGATCTGAAAAAGCGTACACAGCGGCCTCTGGTGGATTCGAGAAAACTAAAACTTACCTCCTGGGACTTATTTCACGCTCTCCAGAAATGTATACAGGGGTACGTATCAATAATGAGCCTTGGTTGGAATTTTTTTTGAGTGAGATGCTAATGGTCTAATCTGATTCAATGATTTATGCTAAGCTAAGTTAAAATTGCTCCTGCCAGACCTGGAGATTGGTTGAATGTATTTTAAAAATGATAAAACTCAACTGTTTACTTCTAGGGGAGCCTATTTCCAAAAAAATAAAAGTGTAGCGTTCCTTTAATGCAGCTGTGCGTCTCAGATCTGCAGATCCGGATCAGTCCGGATCAACACAAGTGACTAAATGACACCCTTACGAGGTGGTGGGTGTACTAATCCACTAATACCTCACACACGCACATGTTCAACGCTTTGATTGCATGCTGGATTAACCGCATTGGTCTCACTGCTATAAGAAACACAAATGTAGCTGCGCTCGAGGAGCCTCGGGGGTCAAGAGGTCAACTAAACCTTGATTTACATGCAGTTTTTCATTTAACAGACATTGTGAAGAAGCATATTTTCATTAGGTTAGCATTAGTTCCTAAATGTCGAGCATAAAGCTGCTGTATGTAGGTCAAGGCATGGATGTTAGGCTATATGTGATATTATACGAGCGAAGCATTGGTAGTACTGCAGCTCATCCTTTGCTCATATGTTCAAATTACTAATGCTAGTTTTGTGGTGAACAATTCAACTATGGAAGGCAAACAAATTATTTAATTTATCTATTTATTTATTTATTGTAATCTTGGCAGTGCAGTGGCACAGTGGGTAGCACTGTCGCCTCACAGCAAGAAAGTCGCTGGTTTAAGCCTCGGCTGGGTCAGCTGGCATTTCTGTGTGGAGTTTGCATGTTCGCTATAGGTGAATTGGGTAAGCTAAATTGTCCGTAGTGAATGAGAGTGTATTGGGGTTTCCCAGTGATGGGTTGACGCTGGAAGGGCACCCGCTGTGTAAAACATATGCTGGACAAGTTGGCGGTTCATTCTGCTGTGGCGACCCCTGATTAATAAAGAGACTAAGCTGAAAAGAAAATGACTGAATGAATATTGTAATCTTTAACCATATCATAGCTGCCTGCTTGAACTTTTGTCTATAGGTTATTATTAAAACAAGACACTAGAAATCTGATATATTAAAAAATTACACATATGACATATGTGACAGTTGATGTCAGAATTATTAGCCCCCCTGAATTATTAGCCCACTGTTTATTTCTTCCCCCAATTTCTGTTCAACAGAGAGAAGATTATTTCAACACATTTCTAAACATAATAGTTTTAATAACTCATCTCTAATAACTGATTTATTTTATCTTTGCCATGATGACAGTACATAATATTTGACTAGATATTTTTCAAGACACTTCTATACAGCTTAAAGTGACATTTAAAGGCTTAACTAGGTTAATTAGGTTAACTAGGCAGGGGTGCGTTTCCCAAACAACGACGTAACTCGTGGCTGAACTATCATAGTGCGATGCATCGTTTGGCAAAAGAACGATGTAGTGACGAGTGTTTCCCAAAACCGGTAGTTTCTCTGTCGCAGATCCATCGCTTGAACCACGTTAGTTATAACGTAAAACGCCCATAATGATGCTCTAAACGGGGTGGAGTAACTTCTTTAGAGAACAACCCCATCATTTCTTTGTGCAAATTATATTGTTTTACACGCACACGCACTTAAAATAAAATCCAATATTAGTTTCGGTAAAAACATGCACTCGCTTTCGATATTATTTAAAATATAAGTAAATGGCACATATAGGGCCAATGTTTGCTTTACTAATATTATTGAGAAGTTGAACATTACATATTCTATTCTAAAACATAAAATCACTTACAAAAGCTAACACTTATTCTAATATCATATATAAATCATATAAATAAATAAATAAATAATGAGGCGATTTATTATAAATATATTTACTTTAATAATAATATTAATAATGATGATGATGATGATGATTATTATTATTATTATCATTATTATTATTTAGAATATTGTTTATTTATTTAAAAAAAAAAAATACAATTTGACACATGCAAACCACAGCAGAAAGTTCTAACCAACAGGCCCATGTCATATACAGTAGAGAAACTTAATAAATAACCCACTATAAAATAAAAGATTTAACGTATGCTATGTTTTTATTTTCACAAGCTTTGGAGACGTAACATAATTTCCGTTTTTAAATATACCTATAGCTTTCACCATGAGGCTGTGTTCAAAATAATATTAATGTTTTCAAAGTGCACTGTGAAGGGAGCACAATTTTAAGCATGAAGATCGCTAAAACTGTACTGTAAAAATACTTTGAAAGCAAATTACACCTAAGAGAGATGACCTTAATGCTTTTTTATTTTTAATAATTGCAACTTTGAATGTTAGAATGTTCTAAATGTATAGGGCATAGGGGGGATAAGTGGGGATAGAACACAGCCAGGAACTATGCTTCTAACTACAGCTCCAGAGGTGTCGTTTCAAGTACTCAAGTTTGAGACGCAGTTTGCGAATGTTCGTTGGAGCGATGGATTTGGGAAACATCAAATCAACGAACTATGTTTGTAACGACGGAACTTGCGACCTGAGTTGGCTAACGATGGTTTTGGGAAACGCACCCCAGGATAGGGTAATTAGGCAAGTTATTGTATAATGATGTAGACTATCGAAAAAAATATATAGCTTAAAGGGGCTAATAATATTAACCTTAAAATGGGTTTTGAAAAATTTATAACTGCTTTTATTCTAGCCGAAATAAAACAAATAAGACTTTCTCCAGAAGAAAAAATATTATCAGACATACTGTGAAAATTTCTTTTCTCTGTTAAACATCATTTGGGAAATATTTAAAAAAGAAAGAAAATTCTAAGGGGGGCGAATAATTCTGACTTCAACTGTATATATAGATACAATATGTCATATATGCAACATATATATCAAAACATTTTTTTTTTTAACCATTGGAATTACAAATATGTGTTCCAATATATTAGACCGCCATATATAACACATGTATAATATTATAACTAATATATTTGAACATATACTATGTTAATATTTGTAATTCCAATGGTTGAAGGTTGAAAAAAATATATTTAAACAGCAATTTCTGCAATATTTTGACATACTGTAACTCGCGGCTGAACTATCATAGTGCAATGCATCGTTTGGAAAAAGAACAATGTAGTGACGAGTGTTTCCCAAAACCCGTAGTTTCTCTGTCGCAGATCCATCGCTTGAACCACGTTAGTTATAATGTAAAACATTATAGATCCGTCCTAAAGTACAGATAGCTCCACCCTAAAGGTCTGATAGCCATGCCCTAAAATACAGATAGCTCCACCCTAAAGGTCTGATAGCCATGCCCTAAAGTACAGATAACCCCACCCTAAAGGTCTGATAGCCCATACTAAAGGATTAATACCCACGCCCTAAGGTACAGATAGCTCCACCCTAAAAGTCTGATAGCCATACCCTAAAGGTCTGACAGCCTCAGCCTAAATGACTGATAGCCCCACCCTAAAGTACAGATAGCCTCACCCTAAAGGACTGATAGTTCCACCCTAAAGGTCTGATAGCTCCATACTAAAGGATTTATTCATTCATTTTCTTGTCGGCTTAGTCCCTTTATTAATCCGGGGTCGCCACAGCGGAATGAACCGCCAATTTATCCAGCACGATTTTACGCAGCGGATGCCCTTCCAGCCGCAACCCATCTCTGGGAACATCCACACACTCATTCACACACATACACTACGGACAATTTAGCCTACCCAATTCACCTGTACCGCATGTCTTTGGACTGTGGGGGAAACCGGAGCACTGATGATTGATAGATTTGTCCTAAAGTACAGATAGCTCCACCTTAAAGGTCTGATAGCCATGCCCTAACGGACTAATAGACCCGCCCTAAATGATTTGTAGATCTGCCCTAAAGTACAGATAGCCTCACCCTAAAGGACTGATAGTTCCGCCCTAAAGGTCTGATAGCTCCATACTAAAGGATTAATAGCCACGCCCTAAAGAACTGATAGCTCTGCCCTAAAGGTCTGAAAGCCACGCCCTAAAGGACTGATAGCTCCACCCTAATGTCATCCCATGTGACCAGAAATGAAAAAAGTCGTTTTGAGGCGGGAGGGAAGGTAAGGATACTTGATTAAAGATTATGAGGGCAAGAAAAATTTTTACAAAATAATGACGTGCACAGATACACATCGTTTATAACAAGCACTGCTATATACATAGAGAAATACCAAGAGTACATTTTGATTTCATTCCGACTTGCCAGACATAGTATCAGAAAAAATTAACATAGCTTTTTGAAGTACATACCCAACACTGCTTACACACGTGACATTTCATTAGCAACCAAACACCAGCATCTTCACTGAGCCTGTACGCAAGCGTTGACTCATAGAGCAAAGGTAAAAGGTCAAGCGGCCCATCCCAGCATGCACTGCAGCCCTCAAATCAGCGCATAATCAAGCAGATTATTCTGAGCCTGACGAAACCCAGAGGAAGACAACTCTGCATATTGATCAGCCGGCCAGAATGTGCTGGTAAGCACAAACACACACACGGTTTAGAGTGCGGTTTAGAGCAGTTGCGGTTTGTGAGTGATTGAGTGTGTGAGGGCTCCCTTGTGTCTGAACGCAGAGATAAAACACACTTCATCAGCAGCAGATGTCCAGAGGAGACGCTCAGGTAATTAGACAGATTAAATGCGTGCGTGTTACGTAAGGGCGGCGTGTGTTTCTGTCATCTGTCGGCGTGTGATGTAATTACGCATGTGATATGTTGTCTGCTGTGACGTACACTGTCCTCTAAATGCCAGGCCTGGTGTCACCTCATGACTGCGCCAACCGTATTAGCATATAAAAAACCCACACACACACACACAGACAGACACACAGAAGAGAGAGAAAGAGTGTTGAGAATATGAATGAAGGAGAGTGGAATTTGGCCCTGTTTCAGTATCAAATACAATCATTACAAAATTATTAATTATTATTAATGGGGTTTGCCATAGGCAAAGTCCATTCTTACTATGCACCAATCTTATTATTCTTATTTTTTTCATCTTCCGTGCGTTTTTTCGGCGCGTAACTAGTCCCGCAGTTTTCGCCCCAGACCCTTGAAAGTGGGGTCAAATCGTGCTGCCTTATCGGGAATGGTGTGCTATGACTTTTATAAGGGGTGGGGGGTTTTTTGGCCCCTGCGGGGCCAAAAAACCCCCCCAAAATCCCATTGACTTAACATGGGGACAAACTTTGACACATCATAGCGCTGAGTGTGAATTTCATAGAAATATGGGATTCACAACATCTGTAGGGGATTGCAGCCTGAGTAAGAACATACAACGCACGGGGGTATAAGTTGTACCCCTGGCGTGCTAGGACGTCCCAAAGTGGTCCCATTGACTTTACATTGGCCCTATTGACTCCCATTCATTTCCTAGAAGACCCGGCATAGCACTAAGTACAAAAGACAACGCGTTACATTGACATTTGTGAATTTCGTAGAAATATGGGATTCACCACATCTCGAAAGGGTTACAGCCCGGACAAGTACATACCCCGAATGGGTGTAAATGTTGTACCCCTGGGGATCTAGGACGTCCCAAATCGTCCAAATCTCCCATTGACTTAACATGGAGCCGAATTTTGACGAATCACTGCGCCGAGTGTGAATTTCTTAGAAATATGGGATTCACAACATCTGTAGGGGGTTGCAGCCTAAGTGGGAACATACCCCGAAAGGGGGTATAAGTTGTACAGTTTCACAGTATTTCCTATAATATTTAATTTGTTGTATTTCGGCTAGAATAAAAGCAGTTTTTATTTTTTTTAAAACCATGTAAGGTCAATATTATTAGCCCCCTTTAGCAATATTTGTTTTCGATTGTCTACAAAACAAACCATCGCTATACAGTGACTTGCCTAATTACCCTAATTCGCTTTACTGACAAAATGCACAAAAAAATTACCTTTAATTAAAAAAAAAATAATAATAAATACCTTTAATTAGCAGGCAGTATTAGAGGGAGGGGCTTTCTCATTCTATGGAACGTTTGATTGGACCAAAAAATGTCTAGTGCAAAGTGATGTCATCAGCACTCCCTATAACAGGGGTCTCAAACTCGCAGCCCGCGGGACGATAGTTTGTGCCCCGTGCCTTAATTTGAAAGTTTATTGTTAGTGCGGCCCACAGGTTTGATATGTATAGCACTTTACTGTGTTGAACAAACCCACCAATCACGGTGGGCTATATGGCTCTCGGGGGCGGGACATCGGCTGGGCATGACGCAGGCAGAGAAACATTTCCCGATGAGTGAAAGTTACAGCAGCATTGCCATGGACTGTTTTCTTCCATGCCTGCTGGCTGCCTTGTTTCTATTGGGCACACGCGGACATTCATCCCAGCACGCTTCATTTACAACACTTCAAAACGTTTTTTAAGTTGCTGCCCAGCGAGACATTATAAATATATAAATGTACAGAAATCAGTGCTTAATTTGAGCCGGATCTTGTTTGGAGAAATGCCAGATATTTGTATTTTTCTTTCCTGTATTTATTTTAATTGATTCGGCATTAACTTGTGCACGGTGAATACGTGTGAGAGAGAGAGAGTGTGAATGAGTGCAGCTAATGCTGTGTGGATTGTGTGTGCGCGCACGCATTACGGTAGTCATGCACTAGTTAAAGCAAAATTCACATTTAACTATTGGTCCTAAACAGTATTTTTAATCAATCATCTTTCTTGCGTTTACAATCACTCTCATTGGTTGGTAGTTATTGTTTCGAGCGCAGTGAGCAGAAAAGACATCAAAGCGATGTGTACGCGGCGGGATATACTATAAGAAAAGTAAGGAACTCAGTGCAGCCTAATGTAATCGTCTGCAGTCACATATCGACACCTGTCCATCGGCAATTAGAGTCCCCAGTAACCCGGACCAATTATTGACCTTATTCTTCAATGCGGAAGTGCGCTCGTTTTTGCGATTGTTTTAGAACTTCCGATTCAGTTGCCTATGGGAGAAATGACTAGGAATAATAAACGGCTGAAACGGTCAAATTACTCGCTCTACAAACAAGTGTTTGCATGATTACACAGACAAAATAGAATAATATAATAAGAAAACCTCAGTTTGCAACATCAAGCAGCAGAACGAGCTGTTTTTAACGTCTAAAAATGAATGGAAGTGAATGAGACCGGAAGTCTCGAGCCAAAATGATTCAAATGGCTGCGCCCGCTCGTACGCGGAGAATAAGGTGAATAGGGTTGCACCGTTATTTGTGGGTTCTTTGCATCGCTCTACCTGCATTGTACTTGCATTGCCTCACACAATAAACATGACATATATTTCTATATGATATAAAAGTAGTCAAAACAAATGACCATCAGCTAACTAATGAATGAAGGAAGGACAGAACAAACAAAAAATGGAAGGAACAAATATAGGAAGATCTCTAAATGCACTACAGAATGTAAATGCATCAGCTTGGCTAATACTCACTGCTCACTACTCTTGAGTACTTTTGAAAGGGCTACTTTTTACTCGTACTTTGAGTAATATTCACAGCAGACGCTTTTACTCTACTTGCACTACATTTTTGGGCAAGTAATGGTACTTGAGTATGATTTTTCAGTACTCTTTCCACCACTGGCTGAAAGTAACCCGACATGGACTACATGTCGGCCTCACAGGTCTTTTGGAAAGTAAATGCGTCTGATAGTGAGGTTGAGTTTGAATACATTGTTTGAACCTCTTCCTTTCTTCTCTGTGTGTTTGTGTGCTTTAGTTAGATGGAGGAGAGCGAGAGAAGCAGAAGTCGATCTCCAGGCAGGGTCGCCCGCGTGGAGCAGGTGGTGGGAAAATGGCTGCGGCGCTCTCGAGACTCTCTCAGCAGGTGGAGCTATATCACACTCACACACACACACTCTGACATACACTTTAACACAGACAAAAAACATACGCATACACATTCAAACACACTCGCTTAGAGAAACTAACATGCACATTCAAATTTGTTCACACAAACACGGACACACACTCTCTCTCTCTCACACTCACATACACTGTCTCACAGGCACACATGCAAACACACTTTCACATACATTCATTCATTCACACACACTCTCACTCGCTCACAGATACAAACATGCACATCAACACACACACACAGACACTTTAAAACAGACACAAACATGTACAACAATATAGTATGCTGGATCCTTCATTAACAAAGTGTTGTAAATACTACAATACATACACACAGTATAGTACACTTTACTACGGTATGGTTCAAAAACACTATGGTGTTCACTACAGTATTTTACAGCGGGCGTTTACATCTATATAAAGGTTTTGCTGGCAATTATGTTCAAGTTTTCTGTTACTCAAATACAAACTGTGCTAAAATGATTCCTAAACGATCTCCCGAGCGCATGATTTTGGGATTTTTTTCTGCTTCCATCTGCTGAAGGCTTGTAGTTGATTTGTCTTCCACCCGCTTCTATAAACACAATCATCCCCTGCCATGCAAGCACACGTTCATCAGGCAGTTATTCTCATCGCCGAGTGTTTTAGAGTCTGTCGGCATACAGTGACATCATTTCATGTTCCTTTACACTGATTTGACTGTGATATTTTTAGGGAAATTCTTTGTTTAGGAAGTTACTATAGTAGTTAATATTAATATAACAATCAAGGCGCTATGTAAACACTTATACACCGGCCACTTTATTAGGTACACCTTGCTAGTACCAGGTTGGACCCCCTTTTGCCTTCGGAACTGCCTTAATCCTTTGTGGTTTAGATTCAACAAGGTACTGGAAATATTCCTTACAGATTTTGGTCTTTATTGATATGATAGCATCACGCTGTTGCTGCAGATTTGTCGGCTGCACATCCATGATGTGAATCTCCCTATTTACCACATCCCAAAGGTGCTCTATTGGATTGAGATCTGGTGATTGTGGAGGCCATTGGAGTACAGTGAACTCATTGTGATGTTCAAGAAACCAGTCTGAGATGATTCGTGCTTTACAACATGGCGCATTATCCTGCTGGAAGCAGCCATCAGAAGATGGGTACACTGTGGTCATAAAGGCATGGACATGGTCAGCAACAATACTCAAGTAGACTGTGGTGTTGACACGATGCTCAATTGGTACTAATGGACCCAAAGTGTGCCAAGAAAATATCCCCCACACCATTACACCACCACCACCAGCCTGAACTGTTGAAACAAGGCAGGATGGATCCATGCGTTCATGTTGTTGATGGCAAATTCCGAATGTCGCAGCAGAAGTTGAGACTCGTCAGGCCAGGCAATGTTTTTCCAATCTTCTATGGTCCAATTTTGGTGAGCCTGTGTGAATTGTAGCCTCAGTTTCCTGTTCTTAGCTGACAGGAGTGGCACCCGGTGTGGTCTTCTGCTGCTGTAGCCCATACGCCTCAAGGTTGGACGTGTTGTGTGTTCAGAGATGCTCTTCTGTAGACCTCAGTTGTAACGAGTGGTTATTTGAGTTACTGTTGCCTTTCTATCAGCTGGAACCAGTCTGGCCATTCTCCTCTGACCTCTGGCATCAACAAGGCATTTGCGCCCACAGAACTGCCGCTCACTGGATATTTTCTTTTTTTCGGATCATTCTCTGTAAACCCTAGAGATGGTTGTGTATGAAAATCCCAGTAGATCAGCAGTTTCTGAAATACTCAGAGCAGCCCATCTGGCACCAACAACCATGCCACGTTCAAAGTCACTTAAATCCCCTTTCTTCCCCATTCTGATGCTCGGTTTGAACTGCAGCAGATCATCTTGACCATGTCTACATCCCTAAATGCATTGAGTTGCTGGCCATGTGATTGGCTGATTAGAAAATTGCGTTAACAAGCAGTTGGACAGGTGTACCTAATAAAGTGGCCGGTGATTGTATATAAACACACACACACACACACACACACACATGTGTATATATATATATATATATATATATATATATATATATATATATATATATATATATATATATATATATATATATATATATATATATATATGTATATATGCAGTATAAAGGCTATTATTCAACTTAAAGTGCAATTTAAAGGCTTAATTAGGTTAATTAGACAAATAAGGGTAATTAGAAAAGAAATTTCTTGAGGGGGCTAAAAATATTGCCCTTAAAATGGTTCTAAAAACATTTAAAGCTGCTTTTATTCTAGCCTAATAAGACTTTTTCCAGAAGTAAAAAAATATTATAGAAAATTCTGTGAAAATGTTAAACACCGTTTGAGAAATGTTTGAAAATAATTTTGACTTCAGCTGTATTTAATTTAAAATTTGTGGAAATTATAGTAGTGTGTGCACAAACCACACTAAACAGTACATTATTATTCAATTCTGAACGCAGTCTGTGTGTTTTGACCTGTCTGTCTCTCAAAGGGAGCGCATTTTAAGAGGCAGGAGGTCTCGCTCTGGGGATTCGGGCCAGCAGAACTTCCCTGTGAAGGTGACAGTGGAGGTGATCAGAGATGCGGTGCTCAACTCTCATGGCTTCACTCTCTCCACACAGCAGCCCCTGCTGGTCAGGGACATCACTCCAGGTACACACACACACACACACACACACACACACACACACTTCACGTGGAGTCAGGCTTACAGGATGCACTGGAGCGGGCTGTTTTTAAACACAGATTATGATCTAAGCCAGGCCTCATTTGAATACCATGCTCAGAAAATGTGCCTGAAGAACAGAAACAGCACAATGGGATCTCTTTAGGATTGCTTACATTTTTCAGAGACAACGATAATACTAAATGGAGACTCTACTCTGTAAAAAAAATATCTGTTAATTAACAGTTTCCGTATTTAGTGTTTTCCGTTTATTTACGGTTGTGAATTGCATTATGGGAGCTTGATTTCTGCTCTGTTGACTTTTGATGGTAAAACTGCATCTGTACAGTTTAACAAAGTGACTTCTGTTGACATTTTAGTAGTTTAAAATAATATAATGTATAAGAAAGAATAAAGAGGGAAATAAAATAACTGTAAATCTACTGGCATCATATATTTTCATCACTATCGGTTCAGTAATAATCATAACCGGTTGTTACTGATGTCATTTATCTCACATGCGCTATGTCGCCGTAGCCTACTATGGCGAGGGAGGCGAGCCGCGAGCGCGATTATTTACAACGCTCTAACTACGAAAAACACACAATGTGCACAAATTCACTGCGTGTGTGTTTGCTGAACACTGTTACACTGAAACTTACGGCAAAAGCCCCTATTTCACGGCGATTAAGAGAATGAAAGTAAACTCCATTTCTCTCTCTCTGTCTCACTGTGGCCCATGAGTGCATCTGTGTAGAGCGCCAGTTTGAAGAGCCAATCGCAGCCCTTTCTGTTGAGCGCGTGACCAATCAAAGGGGTGTAAGAAAGAACTTGGTAGACAAGGCAGAAAGCGAGCGTGATATTTTATATTTGTTTATTTGCTATAGACCATTTCAATGTGGTCATGTCATTGGCCCATGAACATTTCCTGCTTGACTTTAAACTATTTTCTAACTGTAACAAGAGGCCATTCAATCATAACTTGATTTTAAATCAGTCGTCATAACACTATTTATCAATATGTGGACCTTTTTGGATTCTCAGAAGCAATGGAAATTAAAAAAAATGTAAAACAGGAAATACGTTAGAACCATTGTTTTTGTTTACATCCCTCAAAATGGTCTATAAATGCTCGTGTTGTTTAAAGGTACAGTTTATATATCCGACTGTTTGTATTAAAGGACAAAATTGTTTTACAAATAGTATATAAATATATTTATACATTTTAATACAAGAATTGTTGTGTTGTGAAGAAAATACAAAACTGTGTATGGAAAGCATCGTCAATGCACCGTGATGCACCGAGATATCGAATTAAACCGAATCGATGGCATGATAATCGTAACCGAACCGAACCGTGAGACCAGTGTAGGTTCACACCTCTAGTAGAACAGTTTCTCAAGCAGTTTGTGATGCATTTTGGAAACAGGAGATGAGCCCCTGGTCTAATGCGCCACCTGGCTTGAGAAACCCGTTCTCAAAGACTTACTTTTAGTCATTATTTGGGTAGCACACATATTCTGAATGCCTTCGGCAGAATTCAAATGAGCCATTTTAATCTAGATTAATTCCAAGATTACAGCGAGATTAATCTAGATAAAAAAATGTATCTATGCCCACCTATAGAAAAAACACAATGAGTACATTTACATGGACAGCAATAATCAGATTTTAATGTGATTAAGACAATACTCTGATTAAGAGTCACCATGTAAACTGTGATTTTTGATGACCTTAATCAGACTAAAGTCATAATTGAACTAAACAGAAATCAAATTAAGACATGTGGACTATTTTGATTTTAGCCATATTATTGAAGTGCAGTACAGACATGTAAACACCTTAATCAAAGTATTACCGTCATGAAGGATAGTGTATACACACACAGCTGTTTGCCACTATTCTCTGCACCTACCGAGTCAGTGAAGTACCACAGACACCTGCATTGTGAAATGTCCGCATGACATTGAAATGTATGAAAGAAACAAAGTAAAATGTATTCAGCGTCATGGTAGGAGTGTAAATTTACAACACACTCACAAGTTCAACATCCTGGATTCTGGAACTATATTTGCAATTTAGTTGTTTTGAAAAATCATTGAAAAAGTTGTTTTCAACCAGGTTAACACGTTCTTAAACTCCAAGGGGTGTTTAGACAATTTTCAATCTGGTTTCAGAGCACATCACAGTACAGAGAGCGCTCTTATAAAGATAATCAATGATATCCGCCTAAATACAGATACAGGCAAACTAACAGTGCTGGTTTTGCTCGATCTTAGTGCTGCATTTGACACTGTCGATCACAGCATACTTCTGGATAGACTGGAAAATTGGGTTGGGCTGTCTGGGACAGTCCTCAAATGGTTCAGATCTTATCTTGAAGGGAGAGGTTACTATGTCAGTATAGGTGACCATAGGTCGAGGTGGACACCCATGACATGTGGAGTCCCACAAGGCTCGATTCTGGCACCTCTCCTGTTCAACCTTTATATGCTCCCTCTGAGCCAAATAATGAGAAAGAACCAAATCTCCTACCACAGCTATGCTGATGACACTCAGATCTACTTAGCATTACTG
The DNA here is from genome assembly GCA_903798195.1 of Danio kyathit. Taxonomy (NCBI): domain Eukaryota; kingdom Metazoa; phylum Chordata; class Actinopteri; order Cypriniformes; family Danionidae; genus Danio; species Danio kyathit. The sequence continues at coordinate 6,378,131 of LR812532.1, read as the reverse complement.
CCTAATGACTACAGCCCTATTGACACCCTCTGCCAATGCATTGATGAAATGAACAGTTGGATGTGCCAAAACTTTCTTCAGTTAAACAAAGAGAAAACTGAAGTCATTGTGTTTGGGAACAGAGATGAGGTTCTCAAGGTGAATGCGTACCTTGGCTCTAAAGGTCAAGCAACAAGATAAGGTCAAGAATCTTGGTGTGACTCTGGAGTCAGATCTGAGTTTCAATAGTCATGTCAAAGCAGTTAGTAAATCAGCATACTATCATCTCAAAAACATTGCAAGAATCAGATGCTTTGTTTCCAGTGAAGACTTAGAGAAACTTGTTTATGCTTTTATCAGCAGCAGGGTGGATTACTGTAACGGCCTCCTCACGGGCCTTCCCAAAAACACAGTCAGACAGTTGCAGCTCGTCCAGAACGCTGCGGCCAGGATTCTGACCAGAACCAGAAAATCAGAGCACATCACACCTGTCCTCAGGTCTCTACACTGGCTCCCAGTTACATTCAGAATAGATTTTAAAGTATTATTACTTGTCTATAAATCACTAAATGGCCTAGGACCTCAATACATTACAGATATGCTCACTGAATACAAGCCTAGAAGAACACTCAGATCTTTAGGATCATATAAACTAGAAATTCCAAGAGTTCAGTCAAAGCAGGGTGAATCGGCTTTCTGCTACTGCACCACTCGCTGCTGGAATCAGCTTCCAGAAATGATCAGATGTGCTCCAACATTAGGCACATTCAAATCCAGACTGAAAACACATCTGTTTAGCTGTGCCTTTACTGAATGAGCACTGCGCTACGTCCGACAAATTGCACTTTTACGTTTTTCTCTTCTTTTTCATTCTTTTACAACCTGTTTTAACACATTTTTGTCTGTTTTTATCTGTTTTTTATTATCTGTTTTTATTTTTATTTTTTCTTATACTTGTCTCTTTTATTCCTGTTTATGTAAAGCACTTTGAATTGCCACTGTGTATGAAATGTGCTATATAAATAAACTTGCCTTGCCTTGCCTTTTGCACAAGAATCATTTTGAATATTCGTCACCTGCGCTGGACTTTTGGGACTTTTGAAATGTTTTAAGTGAATGTTTTGTTTTCATTTTTATTTTATTTGTACATTGTTTTTATTGGAGTGTTCATTTTTGAAAGTTTTGAAGTTTTGTTGAAAGAAGCCAATTGGTTTGAGAAGGAAAAAATTGAATATATGTGAATGATAAAATGGGCAACCCAGTGGCGCAGTAGGTAGTGCTGTTGCCTCACAGCAAGAACATCGCTGGGTCGCAGGTTCGAACCTCGGCTGGGCTGGGTCAGTTGGCGTTTCTGTGTGGAGTTTGCATGTTCTCCCTGGGTTCGCGTGGGTTTCCTCCGGGTGCTCCGGTTTCCCCCACAGTCCAAAGACATGCAGTACAGGTGAATTGGGTAAGCTAAATTGTCCATAGTGTATGAGTGTGAATGTGTGTGTGGAAGTTCCCAGAGATGGGTTGCGGCTGGAAGGGCATCCGCTGCGTAAAATCGTGCTGGATAAGTTGGCGGTTCATTCCGCTGTGGCAACCCCGCAAGGGACAAAGCCGACAAGAAAATGAATGAATGAATGAATGAATGATAAAATAGTTTTAATATTATATTATTAGCTAACACTCACACATCTTTTATATAGTATTGTAATTAGTATATTAGTATTATAGTATTGTTTATAATAGTTACAAAATATAATATTAGCTCTTAACAATAGAAAAACAGAAAAAAATAATATAATATTAACTTACCTTATAAGTGATACATCCATAAAACCCTGTGAAGAAAGAGAAGTGATATTATAGAGTGTAAATAGGGTTTAGATCATTATATAAGTGTGAAAAAAAAGTCTAGAACTTGTTTTATTCATTTATGTGTTTTATATATATATATATATTTTATTTTATTTATTTGATATTTCTGTGGAATTGTTATAATACAATCTTTGATTATTCTTACCTTACCTCTGTGTCCGAGTCCTTCACTGTTGTTGTATCATCTCTCTCTTTGGAGGAATTTAGACTTCTGAAGAACTGGTCCATTGATAGACAACTTGCAATACATTTGTGTGTCGTGGGTTACACGGAGGTTTTGTTTCCCCATACGGCGTGCGGTATCATATTCTATTAAAACAGCAGTCCATACTCGCATCTAATATCTCGCTTATCACAGCCAGCATGCATGAAATGTTCCCGAATTAAAGTAATACTGCCGAACTGCAGTTAAAGTTGACAAATTAAAAATGAAACACCTGAAATTACATGAAACTGTGCGGTGACGCAATGACATTATTCAATCTATTCACTATAACATGTAAAACAGGATCATGAAAGAAACGCTCATAAAGCAGCTCATGTAAACAGCTTCATCATATTATTGTCTTATTCGTATTAAGGCAAATCATTCGATTACTGATAGTCAGTGATACTGGGGGCTATTACAAGACTTGTATGAGTGAAAAGAAAAATACCTTGTTAGGAATTTTAGATGTTAAATTGAGAAGTAACCGTAACATTTAAGTGAGACGATGGCATATGTGTGCAACAAATGAATGGTGAGGGAAAATTGTGAGTTTCAGCGGTCTTTGCTCGAATTATTATTATTCGTTCATTAATTTTCTAATTGATTTATCAGGGGTTGCCACAGTGCAATGAACCGCCAACTATTCTAGCATATGTTTTACACAGCGGATGCAAATTATTTTTATTACTAGAACTGGAACCTATTATTACTAGAACTATAGTAATAACTGTATAACTAACAATAATTAGAAAAAAGATATTTACAATAACATTTGACAAAGGAAAAATGAAAGAGTTTAAGCCATATTGAAGAAATGAACAAAGCAATCCTTAAACCTTACTTCCATACTGGGGTGCATTTCCGAAAACCATCGTTAGCCAACTAAGGTCGCAAGTTCATTAATTCATTCATTTTCTTTTCGGCTTAGTCCCTTTATTAATCCGGGGTCGCCACAGCGGAATGAACCGCCGACTTATCCAGCAAATGTTTTACGCAGCGGATACCCGGAGGAAACCCACGCGAACGCAGGGAGAACATGCAAACTCCACACAGAAACGCCAACTGACCCAGCCGAGGCTCGAACCAGCGACCTTCTTGCTGTGAGGCGACAGCACTACCTACTGCGCCACTGCATCACCCTAGGTCGCAAGTTGTGTCGTTACAAATATAGTTTGTTGATTTGGCGTTTCCCAAATCCATCGTTCCAACGAACATTTGCAAACTGCGTCGCAAACTTCTATGCTTGCTACGACACCTCTGGAGCTGTAGTTAGAAACATAGTTCCTGGCTGTGTTCTATTCCCAGTTATGCCCCCTATTCATTTAGAACAGGGCTATTCAATTGGCGGCCCTATTGGAGGCAATTTGTTCCGGCCCTCTAAATAGTGACCAAGACACCAAAATAAAATTTAGTTCAGTCGAAAAACAGTCGCTATAGTTATGAAGTGACGTGCGTCTGTTCAATACAGCATGAGCTGCAGGCTGCGCAGAGCACGAGTCACCTGACATTAAGCGAGTGGCGCGAGCAGCCGAAAACATTTGCATATGTTTGTAGAAAAGGCCTTTTGTACAATGCACTGATATCATTAATAGGGAAGCAATGATTAGCCCATTTTACTATTAACCCTGCTTTTATTCATTAAAGGCTTCTCAATGCCGCATTTCTGTTGCACGGAAAAAAGCTGCTGCAACTAAACAAAGTTCTGCGAATATGCACGCACATTGGATTAGCTATAGCAGTTAGACCTAAACTGCATTTCGTTTCCTTGTACTTGTACATGTGTAATGACAATAAAGTTGAATCCGTTGACATATTGCATCTTTTCAACACGCAAGTACATTATTTCCAATGGAGACGTGTGCATAATGGGAGCGGTGAGCGCACAGCTCGCAAGCGGACCGACGCACTCGCGCCCTGCAGGCTCACACAGTAGAAATGATCTCAGGCTGTAGTGGCGAGAGTTGTGCGTGGCTTTTAGCGCAATGTAAACAAAAGATATGTTAGACGAATTATTACAAATTATTAAAACGATTATGTATGTATGAACCAGTGGCGGCTGGTCAATAGAGGGCGCTGGGGCGCCGCCCCCCCTTCAAGTTAGACCCCTTTAATATGTTAATGTTTATTATCACAAATATTAACAAAATAAATTGATTTAATTATAACATTCTAACATTTATTGTAGTCATACTAACATTTATTGAAAAAAAAAGTATGAACAATATTTTTTCATATGTGTGCGGGGCGCCGGACTAATGAGTGTCTATGTAGGTACACGAACTTTTGCAATGCACGTGATATGACGATAAGCTCTAATTGGCCTGTTTTAAATTGTCCCAGGGGCGCAGCGCTCTGCGCCCCGAACCCTCCCATTTTTGTTGTTAGAACGAATCATATTTGTTTTTATATGATTGGCCTTATGTGATTGGACCATTCTCACCAAAGAGCTTAGAATGAAATTTCTCGAGATGAAGGAAATTTCTGCTGTATCTTTGCAAAGATATCCGTTCACAAGGCGTTTGGATGAAGAAAAAAAAAAGAATCAAAAAGCTTGGACCAGATCGACCTTCTTTGCAAATTCACCAGTAGTCAAGTGATGGCGAGCGCGCGAATATTCTGGGCTTTTCCAGCACTTGTTATGACAAACGGAGTTGGCTGGCAGGTTCATGTAAGTCATACCTTTTACTATTTCCGTGTTTGCTGTTTCAAACAGCATGACGCAAGAGAGGCTGAATGCATTGGCTATGCTGTCAATAGAGAAGACACTGGTGACTGAGATGACTGACTTTAACGGTTATTGAGAAATTTGCAAGCCAGAAGAAAAAAAGGAGAGCATAATTTATTTTCAAGTAGTGCTACTGGCCAGTGATTAGGCAACATTTGTTTGTGCGCGTGTGTGTGTGTGTTTACTGATTATCTTGATTACTTCATTACTGATAATAAACCCAAATTGATCTAAAATGAACTGATTTGTGATGCATTTATTGTATGCTTTAGTCATATTTTTGTTTTTTGATACATCACCTGAAAAATGGCTTTTACACTCTTACTTTACCAACAGTTAGATTTTTTTCTGGTGTTTGCGCCCCCCCCAAATTTTTTAACACCAGCCGCCACTGGTATGAACGCAGATAATAACAACAGTTCGTTTAAATTCTTAGCTAATATAAAGCTTAAATTAACATTAGACAAATAATTTTTTATTTATTCTTATTTTTATTTATTTATTCATTGTCGTTTATTTTCATTGTAAAATTATCACTCATGATTAAATCAAAAACTTCTGCCGCCAAACAAAAACAAAGACAGAAATGGACTATTATTTATATATATATATATATTGTGCTGTATTTGGTTACTGAGCAGCAATAAACAACACTTTAATATATAAGCAGTTTTCTTGTTATTTTCTAAACTAGTCGTGTTTTGAATATAATAAATGCATAATAATGGTGATAACCGTGAAACCGTGATTATTCTTCAGACTATAATCGTACAACCAAAATCTATAATTGTTGCATCCCTAATTGTTACGCAGTTTAAAACAAAACATGTGTCTGAATGTAGAAGCAACACACTGATTTTGTGCCTCGAAATACAACATTTGAATTTGTTTGTAAAAAAAAAAAGCCACATTGTACAATGCAGTGATGTTATGTAGTTTCAAAATACAACATATTAACGTTTTAATGTAGAAAAAGTCAACGTGGGTGTCTTTATGAGCACAAATACAGCGTATGGGCTCTTATATGCTGTTGTGTCATCACTTATATTGCAAGTCATATCTCTCCGGCCCCTCGTTTAGAATGCTTTTCATGAACTGGCCCCCGTGACAAACTAATTGAATAGCCCTGATTTAGAACATTCTAACATTTAAACATGGAATGTACTTCAGTGTACAAAGACCTTTAAACAGCTACACTTTTTCAAATTCTAAAACATAACTAGATGGCAAAACAAACATATTTCATGAGTAAAAGAGCCAGAGAATCACATTCGAGCTCGCATGCCAACATCATTGCCCCAGTTACGGAGACTCAGCTGACGCTGTTTTTAATGTGCATGAAAACAGAGAGAGAGAGAGAGAGAGAAATATCTCTGAATGGATGTTTTCCCGCCTTTTGTTGACGCTCCAAATCCAAATCAGCCACAGATAAAGCTCCATTTTAGTCTCCTCGGAAGGCAGCTGTCTATACAGATACCAGACAGTGAACTGGATCTTGCAGCAAAAGCTAGTGTGTGTACGTTCTCACACACACACACACAGTCATCCTGCAGTGCTGACTTCTCTCTTTTTTTGCAGCAGAAACAGCTGATAAAAGCCCAGAGGGAGACGCTCGCAGCCCTACAGCACATAATTATGTGAAAGGAGAGAGAGAGAGAGAGAGAGAGAGAGAGAGAGAGAGAGAGAGAGAGAGATCTGCCAAGCATTGGTGGTTATTCTGGCAGGGCTGAGAACCGTCAGGGAATAAGGGGATGTTGTCAGGGCAGAAGGGCAGATTGTGTGTGTGTGTGTGTGTGAGAGAGAGAATGTGTGTGTATTTTGGCTCAGAGACAAATGAGTGTAAATGGCAGAACAGAGCAGCGCAGAGACTCACAGTCAGACACTCCACACACACACACACACACACACACACAAGCAGCAGACGTGACATGAATAATAAATCCACAATTGCAACTTTCACACTCTTTGCGCTCGGAATAGTTGTTTTAGCACACATTCATTAGTGGAGTGTGCTACTTACAACTTTTGCTCGCAGGGGTGGGTTTGAACAAACCGCTAACACGTTCATTGCTAATGCTAGGAAATGTTTCTCGAATTTTGCTTCACATCACACAAATAAATTGCATTTTAAAAAAAGTATATCCTGTATAGGCGACGCAGTGGCGCAGTAGGTAGTGCTGTCGCCTCACAGCAAGAAAGCTGGTTCGAGCCTCGCCTGGGTCAGTTGGCGTTTCTGTGTGGAGTTTGCATGTTCTCCCTGCATTCGCGTGGGTTTCCTCCAGGTGCTCCGGTTTCCCCCACAGTCCAAAGACATGTGGTACAGGTGAATTCGGTAGGCTAAATTGTCCGTAGTGTATGAGTGTGAATAAGTGTGTATGGATGTTTCCCAGAGATGGGTTGCGGCTGGAAGGGCATCCGCTGCGTAAAAACGTGCTGAATAAGTTGGCGGTTCATTCCGCTGTGGCGACCCCGGATTAATAAAGGGACTAAGCCGAAAAGAAAATGAATGAATATATCCTGTATATGCTTAGCATATATTTATCTTTTAAATAAATATTTTCTAGGCGATGCGGTGGCGCAGTGGGTAGCACTGTCGCCTCACAGCAAGAGGTTTGCTGGTTCGAGTCCCGGCTGGGTCAGTTGGCATTTCTCTGTGGAGTTTGCATGTTCTCCCTGTGTTTGTGTGGGTTTCCTCCAGGTACTTCGGTTTCCCCCACAGTCCAAACACATGCACTATAGGTGACTTGGGTAAGCTAGTGTATGTGTGGGAATGCAAGAGTGTATGGGTGTTTCCCAGTGATGGGTTGCAGCTGGAAGGGCATCCGCTGCGCAAAACACATGCTGGATAAGTTGGCGGTTCATTCCGCTGTGGCAACCCCTGATTAATAAAGGGACTAAGCCGAAAAGAAAACGAATGAATAAAGCATACAATGTAAAAAATTATATGATCTATAAATTGACTTTTTTTTGTGGTAATTATAACATAATAAAACAAGTTAACCTTTCCTACACTGTAAAAAATAAATCCGTAAAATTTACGGTAAAAAACCGGCAGCTGTGGTTGCCAGTATTTAACCGTTAAAAGTACGATACAAATCGTAAAAATAATTTCTCATTTTTACAGTAAACTACCGTATATCTTTAATTTATAGAGGTAATATGTTTGTATATTGATTAGCAACATCTACACATCTTTTGTTACATTGATAGACACGTTAATACAGCCATATGCAGTTGGTGATGAGAAAGTTCATACATAATAAACAACTTTTCCCACAAGCAGAAAAGTATAACAGTGTTAAGAAGGTGCTCAGTATCATTCATACAGCTACTAAACACCAGTATGGTAACACGCAGAAAATTACAGTCATGAAATAAACATTGTTTCAAGAGTTCCCGCTTAGCTGATGATTTAATAGAAGCTTATTTGGCATGCTGTCCCGGGAGAGAGCCCTGAGCTTAAGGGATACTCGAGCCCAGGGCTTCCTCCCGTTCGTAGAGCGAGAGGGGAGCTTAAGCTTAGGTAGATCTCAAACTCCCCGTTGCGATAGCTTAGAGAAACTCTTGAGGAGGAATAGAGTTGGACTGTTAAATTTAATGCTTATTCTATTATGCGTTAAGTATATTTTTGCGTGTGGGAGGAAACTGGAGGACCCGGGGAAAACCCACGCAGACACGGGGAGAACATACAAACTCCGCACAGAAACACCCGCCGTCCTGGCGAGGACCGGGGCTGGCAGTGTTCTTGCTGTGGGGCAACAGTGCTAACCACTGGGCCGCCGTGTCGCCCGTTCTAAGAAAGGAGGAGAAAGGGGAGGAAGGGGGGTTTCTTCCATACGAAGATAGCAGTGGACTGAAACAGTGGTTATTTATAGTATATGTGGGATCATATGATTGGAAGATCATAATTAGTTAATGCGAGACCAGCTGTGGTAAATCATAAGCACGTGGTCCTCTCGAAATTAGTTTATGTATAAACTTCACTTATCAACATTAGATGTAACATAAATCTCTAATGTACATAACTGATGGGAAAACAACTAAAAAGATCCATATTAATGTCAACAAAAAGCATAAAAAGTGATGTGCCATACAGGGAATTCTGGGAAAGTCAATTTACGGTTATTCACCGTATATATTAAAGAAAACATACTGTTAACCAGGTTATGGATTTGTACTGTAGCATTTTTACAGTTTTTTACCGTTAAAATCACAGCCATTTTTTACAGTGTAGCTTATGTTTCTTAGTTACGCAAGCTGTTTTAAGTCAATTGAATGTCATTTGTGTTAAAATGACTCAAGGGTAAAACTTAAAATTGTAAGTAGGGCTGGGTGATTTTTTCGATTAATTCGAATTTACGTTTTAAGACGATTTTATTTTTCATAAAATCGAGAAATCGCAATTTTTTAAATAAAAATATTAAAGCTGCTTTTCCACTATCGTGCCAAACCGTTCTAAACTGTTAGACAACCGTGCTGAATTGTGCTGATTCTGTGTGTTGATGTCGCGGCTCTGTCCCGCAGCCGCCTGTCTCTCCCGCGCGAGCTGCGAGACGGGCGCGTGCGCGAGGAGAGGAGAGGAGAGGAGAGGAGAGGAGAGGAGAGGAGAGAAGAGAAGGCTCGACAGGCGGAGGTCCGCTCCTTGCCTCCTTCATTCTAATCATCCACCCGCCCGCACATATTATTTTATCTGATATATATATCCGCACCCGATCGCCACTTTAATAATTCTAATTCTTTGTTTTAAGCATGATGATAGGTGTAACTTTCTCCGCAATGTCCGGCGGCAGAGTAACAGCTCGTTAATTCATGCTCGAGCAAATGATGAGACGGACAAAAGTACTCGATGCATGCTCTTCTTTTACTTATTTCAGTGTTTTCAGTTTCACAGTGCAAAACAGCTCCCGGGTGGAATTACTGAAGTAAACATAAAACAAAAGAGCAGCATTTTGCTAAATATAGTCCTTTATATCCTGATATGCTGTGTTGTTTCATTCGTTTTTTTATATTTAACTTGATGCATTCGTTATTTAATGTTTAAATACAAAATCGTTTAAATGGTTATATTTTACCATCAAAATGTAGTATATTTTATATCATTACCAACTTTTGATATAAAACCGCTGTTATTTTATTGATTGTTATGAAATAATTTAAGTGCTATATTTTTTATTAGTGAAAGTGCCCGCTCACTTTGACAAGGCCTGTCTAAATATATATTTCTGCCATGCCACTAATACAGATAAACTATTGTTGCATTATCATTGTTTATTTTTCTGTTATTTGAAATATTTATTTCCCCTCCAATCCTTTTCAATCTTCACGTTACATTTTGGTCATTTTCTCTCCAAAAAAAAATTGCCCAAAGCTGCACAACATATGACCTCTACATGAATACGGGTGCTGTGATTTCTATTGTAGCTATGTTTAGCATCCCTATATGAGAGAGTGCCATAACCACGTTTAGTCACACAGTTGCTTTTCTTTTACAAGCGAGCATGAAAAAAACTAGTTTCGGCATTTATTTAAATTTAAATGAACAAGGTAAACTGGTAAGGTAGTTACACAGTAAAAACAAAATTAATAAAAAAAATAAATAAAAAAATCGAAATCGAAATCGTGAATCGGTCAAACTTTATGAAAAAATCGAGATTTTTTTTTTTTGCCATATCGCCCAGCCCTAATTGTAAGGCAACCAGAATTTTTTTTTTTTGAATATTTTAGCACTATTGTCTCAACGTTGAAGTCATTTCAATGTAAACTCAGCAAATAAATGTAAAAATACAGACTCACAGACACTCCATCCACATGAAAACAAAGCAACTTTCACAATCACACGTTTATAGCATCCATTGCTATAGATATTCATTCATTCATTTTCCTTCGGCTTAGTCCCATATTCATCAGGGGTCACCACAGCGGAATGAACCGCCAACTATTCCAGCATATGTTTTACGCAGCGAATGCCCTTCCTGCCACAACTCAGCACTGGGAAACACCCATACACTCTCATATTCACACACACTCCTACACTATGGCCAATTTAGATCATCCAATTCACCTATAGTGTGTGTTTGGACTGTGGGGGAAACCGGAGCACCTGTAGAAACCCACGTCGACGCGGGGAGAACATGCAAACTCCACACAGAAATGCCAACTGACCCAGCCGAGGCTCAAACCAGCGACCTTCTTGGTGTGAGGCGACAGTGCTAACCACTGAGCCACCATGCTGCCTGCTATAGATATTACTTAATTTTAATAATTAAACAATGTATAAAACTGTGGCATATTATTCATACTGTGCAGTTTATTGATGAATGAATCCTCAAAGAATGTAAAATATCAACTTACACTGAAGTTCAAAATGCACGGAACTCAAGCTGTCTTAATATTTGATATGTGTGTGTGTGTGTGTGTGTGTGTGTTTATTTGTAGGTGGCCCGGCAGACGGTCATCTTTTTCCTGGAGATCAGATATTAAAAGTGAACAATAAAGCCATAGACGATCTTTCCCCCGAAAACGCGGAGCAGATGATTAGGTGACTGATCCGATTACTGAAATACACACCACTCAAATAACTTTGCTGGGTTTAATGTTCCTTTGCTTGTATTGTACCACACTGGTAAATACGAGGACGTGATTTTATAATGATGTCATTGTGTTATGCTCCGCCCTCAGGGATTGCCAGGACTCTGTAACCATGACCATCCTCAGAAACATGACGGTGTGTATCCTGAAGATTATTCCTCCTTTTGTTTGTTACATTGGTTCATATTTCAATTTGAACTTACAATTGAGGAGGCATTCAGCGATTCCACAAGAAGAGGCAATACACACATCACGTGCTGATTATACAAAGGAACTGTTAATGCTCAGAGAATGTTTTTCTCTTTTAAAAAAATGTGCACAACAAATGTGCAAAAAATAGTGCATGTGTCGGTTAAAGTGTCAGCGAGATGAAAGAGTGCGTTTTCTGGAGGTGGTTTGTCAAGCCCACTCAACTGTATGAGGCACACTCAGAATTCCATAATGTTTTGAAGTTGTCTTGTGGTGTGAATCGTATTCAGAACAATTATACAGGGAGGGCAGAATTATTAGGCAAGTTGTATTTTTGAGGATTAATTTTATTATAGAACAACAACCATGTTCTCAATGAACCCAAAAAACTCATTAATATCAAAGCTGAATATTTTTGGAAGTAGTTTTTAGTTTGTTTTTAGTTTGAGCTATTTTAGGAGGATATCTGTGTGTGCAGGTGACTATTACTGTGCAGAATTATTAGGCAACTTAACAAAAAACTAATATATACCCATTTTAAATGATTTATTTTCACCAGTGAAACCAATATAACATCTCAACATTCACAAATATACATTTCTGACATTCAAAAACAAAACAAAAACAAATCAGTGATTAATATAGCCACCTTTCTTTGCAAGGACACTCAAAAGCCTGCCATCCATTGATTCTGTCTGGGTTTTGATTTGTTCACCATCAACATTGCGTGCAGCAGCAACCACAGCCTCCCAGACACTGTTCAGAGAGGTGTACTGTTTTCCCTCCTTGTAAATCTCACATTTGATGATGGACCACAGGTTCTCTATGGGGTTCAGATCAGGTGAACAAGGAGTCCATGTCATTAGTTTTTCTTCTTTTAGACCCTTTCTAGCCAGCCACGCTGTGGAGTACTTGGACGCGTGTGATGGAGCATTGTCCTGCATGAAAATCATGTTTTTCTTGAAGGATGCAGACTTCTTCCTGTATCACTGCTTGAAGGTGTCTTCCAGAAACTGGCAGTAGGACTGGGAGTTGAGCTTGACTCCATCCTTAACCCGAAAAGGCCCCACAAGCTCATCTTTGATGATACCAGCCCAAACCAGTTCTCCACCTCCACCTTGCTGGCGTCTGAGTCGGACTGGAGCTCTCTGCCCTTTACCGATCCAGCCACGGGCCCATCAAGACTCACTCTCATTTCATCAGTCCATAAAACCTTAGAAAAATCAGTCTTGAGATATTTCTTGGCCCAGTCTTGACGTTTCAGCTTGTGTGTCTTGTTCAGTGGTGGTCGTTTTTCAGCCTTTCTTACCTTGGCCATGTCTCTGAGTATTGCACACCTTGTGCTTTTGGGCACTCCAGTGATGTTGCAGCTCTGAAATATGGCAAAACTGGTGGCAAGTGGCATCTTGGCAGCTGCACGCTTGACTTTTCTCAGTTCATGGGCAGTTATTTTGCGCCTTGGTTTTTCCACACGCTTCTTGTGACCCTGTTGACTATTTTGAATGAAACGCTTGATTGTTCGATGATCACGCTTCAGAAGCTTGGCAATTTTAAGAGTGCTGCATCCCTCTGCAAGATATCTCACTATTTTTGACTTTTCGGAGCCTGTCAAGTCCTTCTTTTGACCCATTTTGCCAAAGGAAAGGAAGTTGCCTAATAATTATGCACACCTGATATAGGGTGTTGATGTCATTAGACCACACCCCTTCTCATTACAGAGATGCACATCACCTAATATGCATAATTGGTAGTAGGCTTTCGAGCCTATACAGCTTGGAGTAAGACAACATGCATAAAGAGGATGATGTGGTCAAAATACTCATTTGCCTAATAATTCTGCACTGCCTGTATATAATTTTTGTGGTTCACAGACAGCTGCTGGAATTTAAAGAACTTTGTTTTTGCTTCCAGAATCCTAAGTCTTCATTCATAACAGCGGAGAAGAGAGCTCGCCTGAGGAGAAACCCCGTTAAAGTGCGCTTTGCAGAAGAGGTGGTCGTCAACGGACACACTCAGGTAAACACACACATATTTGGTGGTAAAAAAAACGCTTATTAAATGACACTAGCCCTGATCCATCTCTCACAAGTAAGCTGTGGCAAATTTTGAATGTCAAAAGTCAGGGTGTCCGCTGGGTCTTAAAATGTCTTAAATGTGCAGTCTGTAATCCTCCTGGATCAAAGCAGACACAAACACGGGTTGCCAGATTGAGTACAGGAGCGAGTGATTTAAAACTGTGTTCTAAATAAAAGCAACAGCACGCGACAGAGGGAATATTTTCCATATTAAAAGGAGTTTTTGTCATAACCAACACCTCGAATTGATATATTAGAAACGGCTTCAATTTCTCACAGCTCAACATGTGAAACCTATGACAGATCACCTCAGGTACACCTCATGTGTTTTATTCAGTGCTAAATGCTAACAATGTGAGTTTGAATAGATTCTAAACTTTACCGTTTCATGAGTGAGTGCATATTCTGTGCTTCTGAATGGCTGTATTTACATTTCTGTCGTGTTTCGTCTGGTGCAAACAGCCAAACTGCCCATTACTGCGTATCTCGTCACAAAACATGTTGTTAGGACACGCGGTTACAATGTAACCTGCTCGCCTAATGTTTACGTTCATAATATTTATATCATTTGCTAATTAATGACTTCATGTGGAACTGAATCGGTCTTATTCTGACGTCTGATACTGTCTATTTCGGTCACGGCGCATGCTTTCAGAGCCTTTCTGAATGAATGAATGAAATATGCTGTTTTCCAACAAGGCAAACCAGGGTGCTGAAATATATTGGCTAATTTGGCATTGTGCAGGTTAAATTGACCTAAACAAAGACAGCGTTCCGGCACGGAAAAACCATTTTCAAAGCAGAATATCTGACTTCAGCATTGTTTTTCAGTTAAACAAGTATGTTTCTTAAATATCTGCACACATATTATGGTATTTTTATGCCTTAGAAGAGTCAAAAACTTACATACAGCACCTTCAAATTTCAAAGACAAAATTTTAGGCCTTAAAAAGTCTTAAATTCACTGAAATCTTGTGTTGTAGGTCTTAAATCATTTTAAACAGGTCTTACTCTTGCTTTATCCAAGTAAAGCTATTTAATTGGGCTGACATTCATCCAATCACCAACCATACATCTCAATAAAACCTTTTTAATATATATTTTAAGTTTTTTTTTATTGCAAACGGCTTAGACATTTTTTACAGCAAATTCACCAAATAAAATTCCCTAATGAGAAGGAAAAAAAAACTAAAAACAATTACATGACTCCTCATGATAATACCAGGCCATTAGAAAAAAATCTTAACACTACATAAGTCTAAAATTTAATTCCTAATAGTCTTAAAGGGGTTTTTAAAAGTCTTAAATTTGACTTGAAACCTGCAGAAACCCTGTGTTAAATATGATTTAACAGGACACAAGGCATGTCCTCATAAACCACCTCAATGTTGTAATACCTACACTCATACTTAAAACATGATAGCATACGGTTTTCCTAAGCCTCGTTTCATTAACTGTTTGCAGGGAAACTCTCTTCTCTTCCTGCCCAACGTTCTGAAGGTCTACCTGGAGAACGGCCAGACCAAAGCCTTCAAGTTTCACAAGACCACCACTGTCAAGGTCTGTAGATACTACAGTTTGTGTAGTTACTATTCTATAGTATACTTTATTTGCACCATTGCTATCATTATACTATCTGCGTGTTAAGTCGTGACATATAAAATACTGTTTCTGGGTCTAAGCCACTCATTTGAATTGAGAAAATATTCGTTTATGACCACTTATTAGTCATATCACACATTAAAGTGAATTTTATATAAAATCATAGTGTACACAACAGTCTCTGGACTTGCTGCATCACAGACACCAATATTTGAACAATTTAAAAAAATGAATCACTTTCTGGTCATCGAATATTAGGTATGGACATATATATTGCGGTCATGATTTTCGAAAGTATCACATCGCTTTGTAAACGTTTATTATTACCATTTGAAGAGTCTCACTATACACTTTGATATACATTAGCGCTTAAACCCGGAAGCCGTTTCGCGTGACGTAACACTTAACTGTGCTATACTATTATTACTATACTTTTACTCTTCTATACTACACTACTATTACAATACTAAACTACTGCTTTACTATACCTGACAGAACATTTCAGAATCGCAAACACATTTTTATATCAAAATAATTAATTAATTAATTCATTTTCTTTTCGGCTTAGTCGCTTTATTAATCTTCGGCTTAGTCGCTTTATTAACCGCCAACTTATCGAGCAAATGTTTTACGCAGCAGATGGCCTTCCAGCTACAACCCATCAGTAGGAAACATCCATACACACTCATTCACACCCATACACTACCGACATTTTAGCTTACCACACAATTCACCTATACCACATGCCTTTGGATTTGTGGGGAAAACCGGAGCACTTGAAGGAAACCCACGCGAACATGGGGAGAACATGCAGACTCCACACAGAAATGCCAACAGACTCAGCCGAGGCTCGAACCAGCGACTTTCTTGCTGTGAGGCGATCGTGCTACTCACTGCGCCCCCGTGACACCCCTAATAGGATTATTCTTTGAATTATTTCCTTTTCTTCAAAAATCGTAATGCTGATCACGTGTCACTTTTATTATATCGACAAGTGCAAGCAATTCTTACTTTCCTCCTTTTTGTAGAAAAACAAAGAAAGAAGGCCGTACAAGTTAACTTCAGGCAAAGCTACGTTAGGTTAAATACAATGCTGTACTGTCGTCTCTCGATGCAATGCATCCAGAATGGCTTAGTGTGAATGATGTATCAACGTTGTGTGTATGTTTAGGACATCGTGTTGACCCTGAAAGAGAAGCTGTCCATTCGGTGTATTGAGCATTTCGCACTGGTCCTGGAACAGCAATATAACATCTCCAAACTACTGCTGCTGCATGACGAGGAGCTCATACAGAAGGTAACACACACACACACACACAGCAAAATATTTCTGATAAATTGTTTGACATTCTTAAAATTCATAAATACTTCGTTATTTTTTTGACAGGTAAAGGAAAACAGGGAAGATTTAAAGCATTTGTGGGGTTTCCTTAATCATATTTTAGAAAATGTTATGCATCATTTTGGCCTCCCAAATGAGTTATCAGGGTTAATTGCTACCATCACTTGTTTTTGGATTTGATATATATAGTAAATTTGTTTATGCATGTTTAATGATGTTTTTATACTATTTCACACATTATTTTGTCCATGTTTTTAGGATTGATGTTGTCAGTCGCATTGTACTCCTCATGCTGTAGTACTGAAAATAAATCATATTATTAGCAATAAGCCTGCAAAACTTGATGCAGGTGAATCTGCCTATAATATTGCCTAAATATACTGTACATAATATACAGGTCTGGACTCTGTGGAGGCCATTTCATGACTGTCTTTGTTTCATCAGCTGTTTTTTCTCCAAATATAATTTCCTTACAGATTGATGTTGTCAGTCACATTGTACTTATTGTGCTGTGGTACTGAAGATAAAACATATTATTAACTATGAGCTTGCAAAACTTGATTTCAGGTGAACCTGCCTATAATATTGCCTAAACATACTGCAGTGCTTTCCACACATTGGGCCCTATCATACATTAGGCGCAAGAAGTGTTTGCCCCGATGTGTTGCTATTTTCAGACCAGCGCAACCTTAATTTTTCCGTTTTGCCACCACGTTCTTTAAATAGCGAATCCATTTGTGCCACTTTGTGGACTCATGGGTGTTCCAGTCCAGAAAAGAGGTGTGTTAAGGTGCATTGTTGTAATTTCGAGGAACTAAAATAGACTCTGCAATAGACCAGCTGAAAGCATATCTAAAGTCCAGCGCAGAGCGCATTAGTTGTGCACCTTAAATGCCTACACATTGCTTAATACACACAGGACGTATAGCAATACGCAGATACGCAGATACGCAGAAAAACAATTGAAGGATTAAAATGTTACAAAGATTATTATTTTCTACATAAATATAAAAAACACTGCCTCCATGCCTTCTTCATCTTTTTTTTTTTTTCAGTTTATTCATGACAACTTGCTTTTGTATAATGTTATTATTATTAGCAGTATTATTTATTATAAGCACATTTATATTTGTTTTATTAAAAACTAGTTTAGATTTGTCCACCTGTTGGGTTTTGGACCATATGGGGCATAAGAACAGGACGCGTGTTTGGATATAACTCTTATAACTTTAATTCGTTTGCTGGAAATTAGAACTGAATTTAGAAATAGTTTTGAAACAAATCTTTGTGCTTCACAAACAAAATTAATTATGTAGGCTAATGGATGTCTTCAGTGGAGTGTACAACACTGTTTCCTTATCCACAATAGAAAGTAAAAGTAAAGGCCGATTGAAGGAGACTCATTATTTATCCTCAAGCTGCAGTTTAACTGTTTTCTCGCTAGTGAAGCGTTCAGTTTTTACACTTACAGAGTCCGCCATGTAAATAGCAAATGCACCATGGCACGACGCAACTGACTCTTAAAGGGAATGGGAGACTCTGATTGGTTTATTCTCAAAACACACCAATAACTCATTAAGAAAATAAGCACAACCCTGTTAAACCAAGCGTAATTTTCCCTGGATTCGGACACACCCTTAGTGCTTCTGCGCCATGCGCTTTAGACTTTGTGTCTAGATCGTTAAAATAGAGCCCATAGACTTCACTTGGGCAGTCCGTGTATAAGTATATTTGCTGACACTGTTTTTTTTACTATTATTATCATCCTTTTACACCGTTTTGTATCCGCGCAAGATAACCAAACATACGCGATTAATTATTCAGTGGAACTCTAGTCGTAAACGTTTCATACGGCTGGTTATGTGTGCGCGAGAACGGTCAACACTCCTATCTCACAAGCTCTGCAGACCCACAGAGATGCTCCTTCTGGGGAATTAAAACAATGCATCTGGCTGTCATTTAAATCTCCTAAAATGTCCGGGATTCGACTTTTGCTTTTGCTTTCTAAACTGCCATTAATTGTATGTGTTTTTGCATTACCTTTTTATTTAAGCCATATTTACTTTCGCTTATCTTTGCAGATGACTGCGCGCGCACAGCCGCGAGAGAAACATTAAATAATTTTATTCTTTAATCTAAACTCAGAAAAAATTTACTATATACTCGAAGAGGATGAAATGACATCTAAACATTCAGATGGTAGGGTCAGAAATTGGCGTCAACAACATGAAAGCATGGACCCATCCTGCCTTGTATCAATGGTTCAGGCTGGTGGTGGTGGTGTAATGGTGTGGGGGATATTTTCTTGGCACACTTTGGGCTCATTAGCACAATTGAGCATTGTGTCAATGCCACAGCCTACCTGTGTATTGGTATTGACCAAGTCTTTCCCTTTATGACCACAGTGTACCCATCTTCTGATGGCTACTTCCAACAGAATAACGCGCCATGTCATAAAGCGCAAATCATCTCAAACTGGCACAGTACTGTGTATATATAACTATAAACTCTGAAACAAGCCTAATCTGCAAGTACGTTGTACAACCATGACTTAAGATTGATAAAAAACGCTCGTTTTCCTGCCTTTTTTTTTAGGTGGTACAGAAGAAGGATTCTCATGACTACAGGTGTCTGTTCAGGGTGTGCTTCATCCCCAGAGACCCAGTGGAGCTCATGCAGGATGATCCTATGGCCTTTGAGTACCTCTTCCAACAGGTAACACATCGTGAATCATCACTTTAATGTGCCACTGAAGGCAAAGACTGCTTTCATCTAAATGACTGTGTACTTGTATGTGTGTGTAGAGTGTTGGAGATGTGTTAAAGGAACGCTACGCTGTAGAGATGAAATGCAACACAGCGCTGAGACTTGCTGCTCTGCACATGCACGAGAAGCTGGCGAGCTGCGGCCAGACCATGAGAGCATCTGTTAAGAGCGTTGTGTAAGAGCGCACGCACACAAACACACTCCAAATGACTTATGCCGTATTACAAAATACATTCATTTCATGAGTATGTGTGCTTATCAGAAAGGAGTTTGGCTTAGAGAGCTTCATCTCTCCAACTCTGCTGAGGAACATGAGAGAAAAGGACCTACGGAAAGCTCTCAATCACCACATGAAGAAGATCCAGGCCCTGCTAGAACCACGGCAGAAGGTTATTTTATTTGTGCATTACTTCTATATAGTTGAAGTCTGAACGATTCGCCCTCCTGTGAATGATTTCAAATATTGCCCAAATGATGTTTAACAGAGCAAGGAATTTTTCACAGTATTTCCTATAATATTTTTTCTTCTGGAGAAAGTCTTATTTGTTTTTTTTCGGCTAGAATAAAAGCAGTTTTTAATTTTATTGAAGCCATTTTTAAGGTCAATATTATTACCCTCTTAAGCAATATTTGTTTTTGATTGTCTACAGAACAAACCACTGTTATACAATGCAACACAACTCCTGGGGTCTGTTCTTCAGACCTCGCTTAAATGATCTATTGGCCCATTTCCACTGAGTGGTACAGTACTGTATGGTACGAGTCACCTTTATCAGGCTTGCGTTTCCAAAGGGTACCAATGGTACCCTTTTAGTGGGTGTGGTGTACGACAGAAAGTTTCAGTCGACGTCATTTTCGTTTGAGAAAATGTCTACAGTAAAGCTGTACGGGTCGCTCACATATCGTATGAGAAGCACTTCTCACAAAACAGATGCTTTATACACATAAATACTTTTGTATAAATGTTCATTACTAACTTTTCTATGAACATAATTTGATTATAACTGCAGATCAACGATAAATAACGAAATACCCTACTGTAACGTCTGCAATTATATAAAATAAATAAATAAACGCAACATATATGAACACATAAAGCCCCTTACAGTCCCCGATATGTTACCAATTACAGAAAAACTACACCCAGCATACATTTAGTGCTTTATTTAGGTTCAAAAACAACACGAAATATAGCGCACTCAGTGCAAACTTCTCATCTCCATCTTTACTCTTCACCAGCACATGTAGCCTCTGTTAGAAAGTAATTCCATCATTCCGAGTTCATAATAGTCCAAAAGGTGATGATAATAGTTAAACATGGCAGTTTGTTCATGTTTGCTGAAAAAATTATTCGCTCCTTTGTTTTTTTCATGCGTCACTCTTGCGTTTGTCAGTTTCTGAAGGAATCAGGTTTCAAAAGCACGTCAATAATCAAGCGCACATTATTATCATCAGCTCAAGAAGTTTCTTATTTCAAATATAGACACACCACGCGAGAGCAAGCAAGAAAGCAAAACCGCTCGCGCATTTAGACTGGCTCGTAAAAAAACTACGGGGCACAGGGTAGAATCTGCTCTTCTTCTTGGCTTGGTGGCTGTTCATCAAGACGACGACAAGGTTTGTTTGAGCTCGGGTCGTCCATGTCTCTGTATTATCTGTATATATTATTACGCTGTAATCTCTCTCGGCTGTGTATTTAAAACATGGCGGTTCCTTTGTTTTCATTCTGGCTTGTTGCGTAAGCGAATGACGTATCTCTGTAAATCAATAGCGTTCAGCTGCGCGTCTAGCTCTGCCTTTTGGTAAGGCAAGCCAAAGCAAGTTTATTTATATAGCACATTTCATACACAGTGGCAATTCAAAGTGCTTTACATAAACAAGAATAAAAAAAGACAAGTATAAGAAAAAATAAAAACAGATAATAAAAAACAGATAAAAATATGTTAAAACAGGTTGTAAAAGAATGAAAAAGAAGAGAAAAACATAATAGTGCGATTTGTTGGACGTAGCACAGTGCTCATTCAGTAAAGGCAAAGCTAAACAGATGTGTTTTCAGTCTGGATTTGAATGTGCCTAATGTCGGAGCACATCTGATTATTTCTGGAAGTTGATTCCAGCAGCGAGGGGCGTAGTAGCTGAAAGCCGATTCACCCTGCTTTGACTGAACTCTTGGAATTTCTAGTTTGTATGATCCTAGAGATCTTAGTGTTCTTCTAGGCTTCTTCTTGGTATCCTTTGCAAAGGGTGACAAAAAAGTGGTACGGTACGCCTTTTGACAGTGGAAACGGCCATAAAAGCATACCAACCGAACTGTACTGTTCCATATCGTACAGTACCACTCGGTAGAAATGCGCCATAAGGCAGATCCTGGATCCTTTAATTTTGATAACTGATCTCTGGCTAATTTGGCTCTTCAAACAAGTTTGCGAATCAGATTAAAATGTCTGGATGAACAGATCGCTGCATGTGTTGTGAAGGACAGATCTATCGATCCTCAAAATCTTGATCAGCAATGCAACGATTGGCTGACGGCACAGCAGCGTGATGACATCATCTGATTATTATTCAATTATCCATGTGAGCAAAATTACATAAAATTCGTAGTAAACGGTTTGTTGAATATGATACGCGATAACTTTCCACCTTTGTTGTGGGCTGCAGGCTTTACACTTTCATGTGTCAAGAGTATTTAGCAATTTATTAAGATTTACATTTTCTTTATTATAGTAGCCTAGGCCTATTCAAGTGTCTTAATCGGCGTAAGGAATAACTGCATGCATAAATTATTTTTGCATTAAAAAGCATTTCGATATCTGTAAAGGTGTCTGCGTCTTTTGTGAAGCATCAAATCACCGGCATATCAGTGGAAACAGAACGTACCTGAGCTCAATATAGAGCTTCACGGCAAAGGCTGTGAATACTGATGTACATGTGATTTTTCAGCTTTTTTATTGTTAATAAATTTGCAACAATTTCAAAAACTCTTTTTTTCACATTGTCATTATGGGGGATTGTGTGTCGAATTTTGAGGAAATAAATGAATTTAATCCATTTTGGAATAAGGCTGTAACATAAAAAAAATTTGGAAAAAGTGAAGCACTATCAATACTTTCCAGATACACTGTACACTTCTGTCCTTGTTTACTTCAATCAGAATGAAAATGTGTTTGTTTCTCTTTCTCATCTTCTTCTTTCTCAACTCTTTCAGGTGATTTCTGTGTCTCAGGCCCGGTTGGCTTATCTGACCCAGATGGCGGAGCTGATTTCATACAGCGGGAGAAGCTACAACGCCACCATGCTGGTGAGAGAGTTCTGTCCATCTGCCGCAGTGGGCTCAGATAACAAACTCAATCTGCAGGGCACAGATAGGTTGCATTTACCTTTTTTTATTTTGGGAACATGTTATGTTGGACAAAATCCTATCCCTCCCCATTTTTTTTTAAAGCATGTTACATAAGCTGGCTGTTCTAGAAAGCAACAGATTCGGCTAAAATAGCAGGATCTCTTTCAGTGACGTGCAAATGGCCTGAAGCTTGAGAATGATTCATTAAACAGCTCATGCGATTGATTTGTTCGTGACTACATGGGAGCATCTATCCGGAGAAAAATCAGACTCAAGTAAAAGTAAATGGTACACAAAATGTTGTACAAGTAGAGTAAAAGTACTGTAGGTCTGAGTAAGAGTACTCATGAGTAATGGAGTATTACACTGAAAATGATTCAGCTAAATTAAAATGATTCCGCTTAGTTAAATTATTTGACAGTATAAATTTACAATGTGAGATTAATTTAATTTAGTTTTAATGAGAACACGTTACATCATGATATGCACCTTTAATAAGATGACAGAACACAGGTCGATGCGTTTACTGTATGTGCAGAGTGAAATCTGTGTAACCTAAGGGTCAAAAATCTAGCTGTGATATGTTAATGCTTAAATTCTGCACTTTAAACCCTGACTGACAAGCTACAAGTGTCCAGCAGTTAGAGCCACAAAGCATGCCAGTGCAGCGTCGATTGTGCAATTTGCGTATGTTTGCAAACGTAATATTCTGTAGTGCAGACTGAAATTGATTAAATGTTGTAGATATGTATGAATCTATAATTTTCGCGCCGGAATTTTTGGCATGTAAAAAAATTAATATAACCGCTTGTTGTGCCAATCGTATTGATACACTGCCTCCGAAACTTTCATCCATCATTTTAAAAATTCAAATCAGGTTCATTTATTTTATTTTTTGTGTACAAAAAAACAAATTTGTGCGCGTTTGCAAACGTAACATTCTGTAGTGCATATAGATATTGTTTAAAGGTTATTGCATACTGAATCTGTCATTTTAGTCTGTAATTTTTGGCACGTTAAAAAATAAATTCAACCTCTCATTGTGCCAATCATATTGACACAGTGCCTCTGAAACTTTTGTCCATCATTTAAAAACTTCAGATTGGGTTAGATTTCTTTTTCACTTTTTTGCATCCGAAAAATTTATTTGTGTGTGTGTTTGCAAACGTACTACTCTGTAGTGCATTTAGTTATTGATTAAAGGTTATTGCACACTGAATCAGAAATTTTCACACATTAAAAAATTCTCCTGCTGTACCAATTGTATTGGCACACTGCCTCCGAAACTTTCATGTCATAGAAATTGGAATCCGGTTCGTTTTTTTCAGTTTTTTATATCTGAAAAAACTGATTTGTGCGTGTGTTTGGAAACGTAATATTCTGTAGAGCATTTAGTTATTGATTAAAAGTTATTGCACACTGAATCCCAAATTTTCGGGACGTTAAAAAATAAATTCCCCCTCCCGTTGTACCAATTGTTATGGCACACTGCCTCCAAAACTTTCATCAGTCATTAAATTTTTTTTATCTGGTTTGGCTTATTTCAATTTTTTCGCATCTGAAAAAGGTAATTAGTGCGTGTGTTCGGAAACTTAATATTCTGTAGTGCATATGGAAATTGATTAAAGATTATTGCAGACTGATTCCGTAATTTTAGTCCGTAATTATTGGCACGTTATAAAATAAATTCATGTAAAATTCGTGTAAAGTATTGACACACTGCCTCCGAAACTTTCAACCATCATTAAAAACATTTCAATCGGGTTAATTTTTTTTCTGTTTTTCGCATAAAAAAAACTAATTTGTGCGTGTGTTTGGAAACGTAATATTCTTTAGTGCATTTAGTTATTGATTAAAGGTTACTGCACACTGAATCCGAAATTTTGGTTCATAATTTTTCCACGTTAAAAAAATAAATTCAACCTTCCATTGTGCATATTGTGTTGCCACACTGCCTCCGAAACTTTTATTCATCATTAAAAAAAATTTAATGACTTAATGATAATAATCAATAAAAAAAATTAGATTTTTTTTCTGGTTTTTGCATCCGAAAAAGCGTTTGAGGTGTTTTAACATTTCAGAGCAAAAGGCAAAATACAGAATGCTGTCACTTGACCAGCACAGATCACTTTATGACAAACACATTGCATTATTATATATAATTATACATAATTTATATAAAGACAGGATTTGGCAGACGAAAAAAATACGAAATAGGAAAAAAAGCAGACAAAAATTTCTTAAGGACATTTGGCATTCATCATACAGTAGGGGGTCCATCATCTTCTCGTCAGTTACTTCAGTCTAAACAGATGATGCTTTTAATTCTTTCAATTTTAACAGGTTTGCTACATTTATAAAGCGTCTATGTCTTGAGGTCAGTCTGTGTGATGCAATTTTTCTATGCGACATTTGATTGGACTTAATTAGCCAATCACAGCTAGACAAGAAAACATTAACTTGAAGTAGTGACTGGAGGTTGATGGAAAATAATGCAGTAAAAGCACGGATACACAGCTAAAAATGTCCTCAAGTAAAAGTAATTTGAGTATTTGCATGTTTGAATGTATTTTTTCTTTTCATGTCCAGCACTTTACCCATTGTGGTTGTTTGAACACGCTTTAAAAATAAAGTTGAGTTGAGTATCTTTAATGAATAGGAGATTATTTCTACTCATTTAGACTTTCCTATTTAATCTGAGTCAAATGTGTGTGTATTACAGCTGCAAGACAGGGAGTCATTGGTGAGTTTGCTAGTGGGAGCAAGGTACGGGATCAGCCAAATACTAAACCACCAGCTCAACATGATCTCCACCATCATAGACTTCCACTACATCACTCGAATAGAGGTGCTGTCAGAGTCCGACAGAGTCAGCATGGTCAAGATTTACCTGCAGGACATCCAGGTGTGTACTTTTGTAGCAGAAAATTAAAATAAACCGAGCTAAAATGCTGAAACTGTACCTTCGGGACATCCAGGTGTGGATAAACACAACTCAATGTGTTTGTACCTTTCTCTGTATATAATCTGACTCTTTCTTTCTCCTGTAATGTTTAGCCTATAGCCTTGTTAATGGAGTCTGTAGGAGCTAAAGATCTGGCTTGTCTCCTGGCTGGATACTGCAAACTGTTGGTGGACCCCAACATCAATGTGTTTCGCTGGGGACCCAGACCTAAAATGAGACGCATCCCAGCGGAAGAAGGTAGGAAATCGGGAAAATGTTGTTAATTGATATGTGGAATAAGCTCCTTTCATCCACACTGCAAGTATCTGTAAATTTATCCTGTATTTGTGTGTTACGTGCAGGGTATGTTTCTCGGTGTGGGAGTGATTCAGAAGACAGTTCGGAGGATGACTATGCCATGGAGGGACTGCTGGACACTCAGCTGTCAGAGGACACTATATCGACTCACACAAATGACGGCATGGAGGACGGAGAGGAACCTGAGGGCAAAGGTGAAGCAGAAAGAGTGCGAGTAATTGTAACACATCCTTTTTCCGAGGACGAAGAAGATGGGGCGAGCAAGAGAGAGTCTGTTGGAGATGAAGATTACGCCGCGACAATGGATAGCCTTTTGGAGACAGGTTGGTACACAGATCCACGGGTCAACAGCAGCTTTTCCAGTTTGTCCAGTAACTCGCTGAATGCCCTGGAGGAAAGTATTAAGGCAGCCATTAGTGGACTTGGTCGTACGGATATCTCTTTGGAAGAGAAACCCAGTTCTGGCGCCTCAAATCTTGATGTTCATCATCCTTACCTTCTGGAGGTGCCAGAGCAATTGGACGAAAGGGGAAATTCAGGCAAAACTTCTGAGTTGACCTACGATGACCACTCAGGTCTGTGCTTTTCTGAGCTCTCACAAATGTCTGATAGCCTGCCAAGTCCTCCTGCGGCCAGTGACGATGCTCTGAGTGATGACGATGATGAAGACGGTTGCATTTCTGCCATGTCAGCAGATTTTGAGGCCATATTAGCTTCATGCACCACTAACAGCATCAATGCGAAATTAGCAGGAGTGAATTTTCAGGCACTCTTCAATAGGATTCACAACCATCCAGCATGTAGAGCAGAAGGAAACAGCTTCCCAAATGAAGCTAATCAACAGGGACTATCTTCGAAATTACTAGCACAAACTGTGCTGTTGAGAACGGTGTGCTCAAATATCCATGAAAAATCTAAAGAATTTAGAGACAGTTGTTCGGAATCTGAGGATGAGTTTTTTGATGCCCAAGATCGACTTACTCCTCCCATCACAGAGCAAGGCCTTGTAGGTTAGTGAACTTTCTATTTTTACCACCAAACATCTGCATTCTGATGAGAAATGTACAGGGTTCAATACAAGTTAGGCACAGTCGATTAGTGGATCAAATACTTTTAGCTAGTCCTAAATACACAACAAGCTAAAATCATGGTTACATTAAAACATTTAGCAAATGTGGTTAAGAAGTAACAAAAGGTTTAGTATTTGTGTATATTTCTTTTGTAAATTTGTTTAGATTATTGTTTTGCATTAATTTACATCATGGGTCTCAAACCCAAGTCCTGAAGGGCCACAGCTCAACCCTAATCAAACACAGCTGATCCAACTAATCAAGGTGTTCAAGACTACTAGAAACTATTAAATAGGTGTGAGTTGGAGGTGGTTGGAGCTAAAAATCTGCAGAGCTGTGGCCCTCCAGGAATTGAGTTTGACCACTGATTTACATTAAATCATATTGCTTGGATTATTGTGCATGTCACATTAGCAGGGTTTTCTGTCTTTAGATCAGGGGTGGGCAAACTCGGCCCTGGAGGGACGGTGTCCTGCACAGTTTAGCTCCAACTCTAATCAAACACACCTGCTTTTAGATTTCTAGTGCTCTTGAAGATTAGTGTTTGATTAGTGTTGGAGCTTAACTGTGTAGGACACCGACCCTCCAGGACTGAGTTTGCCCACCCCTGCTTTAGATTGTCATGAGACATTGGAAATATTGGACATAAACCTGAACAAAGGCAATCTTGCTACAGTAATTGCTGTTGATAAAACTTAACATGTATTGAACTCAAAACATTCATTAAAATCTTTAATATCTGTTTTTACTGATGTTTCTTATCCCACTTAGCTCATTCTTATTTATTTTTTTTCAGAGAAAAGCTCAGATTCTGGGAACATACACTCTTCTTTAAGTGTTCATGACATGAAGATTAACGCAAGAAAGACAAAAGCTTCAGCAGGAAACCTCAATGAAAAACCTTCTCTTGCCAACCATTTTACCACTTTGATCCCTGAGTCTAAAAACACTGATTTGGAGGTCCATCAGCCCTCACTGATTTTGCCCAATAAACCTACATCTGTGGAATCTAAAGCTTTCTCTGCTAATCACTCCATGGCTCAGAAAGCCCAGCATTGTAATGGGGACATCCCTGGGCAAAATTCTCACCTATCATCACAGCTCCTGGAAATGGAGCCAGACACAATGGAGTTTAAACCGGTCACAGGGCCTGGACCAGCCATGTCTTCCTCATTAATTACAGCTGTTCGCCAAGCTACCCTTCCCCAACAGACCTTAGTAGACCCAGAGACTCTTCATAATGGACCTAGACATCAAAATGGCATATCTAACCATATACCAATCTGTCTAGAAAAGAAGACCACTACAAATTATGTTGATCTTGACGGCCCTGACAGTAAAGACATTAGGCCAACTTGGAAAAAGCCAACAGGAACAATTGAATTTGGGAAAATAACAGTAGACAGCAAGAGTCATTTAAAACAACAGTCATCAGACTCTACTGAAATCACAAAACCAGAAAATAAATTGCCCCAAAATAACACAAAGCCCCCAATACCTCCCAAGCCATCATTCATTGCTTTACAGTCATCCTCAAATGCAGCTGATTCCCAGTCACAAAAACCAGAGGAAAAGACTAAAGTTCCCCCCAACGGTCTTTCTCTACACCCCTGGTCTCAGAGAAATGGTACCAGTACCTCCCCAGCCTCTACAATGAGTAAGGGCGTTTCTCAAAGTCATGAGAATCTAAGAACCGAAGTAAAAGCTGAAAGCTATACAGTCAAACCAACAAGTGCTTCAACCACTCCTACCCCATCTCCATCTCCATTACCTTCTCCTTCAGCACAGTCTGCAGATATTGTTCCTGAAGATCCAGCTGAAATTGGCAGTAGATTCCCCAGCAGAACAGGCTCGTCTGGACGCCTATCAGCCACAGCCTTGCGTGGAAAGATTCAGGATATGCCCTGGTACCTCACCCGTTCCCAAGAGATCTTGGGGACAGTAGCACTCAGCAACACAATTTCTTCAACAGGCAATAAAGCAACAATCGCGACTGATGTTAATCATGAATCCAAAAAGGTATCCCCTAAGGCTACATCAGTGCCCTCTTTGATAAATTGGAAAGAGAAAGATGCTGAGGTAGTCATTGTAAAGCTCAAAGATGGACCAGAGGAAGTGATCCCAACTCCTGTGAAAGACACCAATGGGAAGCCGCCAATGTCATCAAGCCATCCTGACCTGCGGCAGAAATTGTCAACGGAAGCCACGGAGTTGCACTGGCATTTTGGGACTTGTAATTCTGAACAACCTCAATCCAACAAAGGCAACCCTTCAGAAATTCGACTTGACAATGCTTCCTCTTTGTCCTCGGTCAGTCCGACCCATCGTGATGCATGTGGCTGCCATACTGTCTATGCCAACTGTTTCAGTGGAGATACCGAGGACAACTGTAGCTTTGATGAAGATTTGACTGTCTATGAGTTTTCCCAAAGAAACCGCATTAGTAAACCACCTCAGCCCACCTCGATTCCTTCCACTGCAACTCTCTCTGGTCCTTCTCCTAATGTCCTGTCTCTTCTCAGAGATTCCCCTCGTCCCCTCTCCACATCTTCAGAACTAAGTCCACTCCTGATCCCACCCAGACATCTAGAATCTCTGCCTCTTGTCCACGGACCAATAAATAACCCACTCCGCTTTCTGCAAGAGCGTCGTTATGTCAGTGGTCAGAAAGGTGCTGGTCTTAAAGATGGCTATGCCTGTTTGCAGCAAGACATTGATGAACTTCTTTTTGTGTTAAAGAAAGGACCGTCTGCGGTGTACCCTCCAACCCGCAAGGGAGAATGTGAAAATGGCAATGTGAACGGACATTCGCTTTCAGAGACAGAGAGATGTCTGGTTCAAGCAGAGGCACGGAGGTTGGCTTCAGGATGCCAGAGAGCCACAAGGGTAGGATGGGCACCTGATGATGCTCTTATGTCCCTTGGAAACAGCTTTGGAGCTCTAGTGCAACTTGCCTCAACCTGTATGCGAGTTCCCTGTTCGGACTGCGGAGGATGTCATGGGGATATTGATGCAGATGAAGCTCTGGGAAAGCTTGAGGAGATTGTGGACCTGTATAAGGAGTTTGTAGGTGCGGTAAAAACGGCGAGAGAGGGTGAAGGTGTCAGGCTCTTGGCCAAGCAGTGTACGGTTCTTATTTCAACAGTGTTTTCACTCACACAGCTGTTTCGGACACGGACGCCAGACATAGACAATGGAAATGTACCTCTGAACTTTTAAACTTTACCTTCCGCCGCTCTCTTAAGAAACTGTCAAGTGTGAGTGTAGAGCTGTACTTAAAGTAGCAATGCCTTTCTGGCATCGAAAAACTAATTGTGTGCTGGCACACAACAATAATAGTAAGTGCCGTGAACGTACACACACAGTTAGCAAACTAACAATTGAGAACTGTTATCTGTTAACCTGTTTGTCTTGCCAAGTCTCCCTATAAACGTACTGGAATTATGCATTCAGACATAGCTATTTTCTAACAGTTCCTTATTTCCTGATGTATGTACAGTCTGTAGTATGTATTTATTTTTTACATACAGTATATGCGCACCGTGGTTTCTAACCTACTATACCTGCATTTTTTGTGTATATGTGAATCCCTACCTCTTGCTCTAATAACTGAGATAAACAGTGTTATGAAGCTTCACTCATTTTCATGTTTAGTTTAGTTGTGCTGCTCTTTACAGAATGAAAGAACAAAGTTAAAGGACGCTCCACTAATCCCTAACAACAGATGCTAGGACAAAACCTTAAAAAGCCCAAATACGTATGCAGTAACGTTTCACAAGACTATCCAAAGGATTAGATTTTAATTTTAGCTACAACACATTTCTGACTATAGAATGAGAGTAGGTGGCAATAGAAGTGTGGCCATGTGGGCTTTTTGTACCAGTATGTTGGCGTGTCAAGTTTGGCTTTTGATGTTAG
Source organism: Danio kyathit (assembly GCA_903798195.1). Classification (NCBI taxonomy): domain Eukaryota; kingdom Metazoa; phylum Chordata; class Actinopteri; order Cypriniformes; family Danionidae; genus Danio; species Danio kyathit. The sequence continues at coordinate 6,347,204 of LR812532.1, read as the reverse complement.
TTTTTATCTTGGCCTATCAGCTGACTGTTAACCACAGAGATCGGTGTGGTCCAAAGATGTAATAGCACAACTGGGGTGTGTTTACACAACAACTTTGTCACCATGTTATTGTAGCCCCTTTAACCGATCCCAATGATAGCCAAACCACACAATTTCCCACTTGTCTGTCATTTTGACTATGCAAATGTCACAATTTGTATTCGAAATTTTCCACATAATATACTTTCGTACATTTTATACATATCAAAATGATTTCCAATATGTTGTGAATCACAAATATGTTTGCTTTAGAGGACTTCCCTGACAAACCAAGGCCTTATTTTATCTTGGAGGATTCTTGTAAAAATTTGTTGAATTGCATTTATATAAATGTAGCGTAAATGTTTATTTAATTTTTTTTAAAGAAAAAAGGTTCACTTCAGAAATTTTTTCCTTTCACTTTTGTAAGTTTTAAACAGCACCATACTTAGTAAAAATTAAATATTTTACTTGTTAGTGTATCATCATTGGGTAAGGCCAGAAACATACTCTATGCAAATACAGTATGACAACATAAGCACTTCTTGTGTACAGTAATACATAACAATGGTTGCTTTGCCTTTATAGCATTATTCCAATGGGAGCCACAGCAACCATTAGCATAAATATTGCTAATAATAATGGCAGCGTAATGGAGTTCACAACCTCCTTGAAAACTTTGCCAGCATTTACCTCAGTGGATGTCTTGCCAAGTCTTGTGGATGTTATAGTTGGTGCTGCTACAGGTCTGCTTCATTCTGAAGGGGGAAGTTTGTGAAAAGCAGCAAAAAGATGAGTCAGTGCAAGACAAAAAAGTATCTTTATTGTATATTAAGTATCATCCTTTAGTATCGTACGCTACTGTATTGACTACTCTTATTGGTTTTAAACTACTCTCGAGCCTACCATGTGATAAAGTATAGGAATAACATCTATGGCACCATGTTAGCTATAACCACCTTAATTTATGGATTGTCACTTACCTTCGTGATTAAAGATGTCGAATACGTGGAAGAATGTATATTCTTTGTTGCGTTTTGAGTGCGAAGACATTTTAAGAAGGTCGACCAAATGAAAAAACATCTGCTTATGTAAATGCCGATAAGGTCTTCAAGGAGGTTATGAAAGCTAACGCCTAACTCCATTATGCCGGAAGTATCGATATGCAACAATCATTGTACCAATGCATGATTCGAATGTCTATAAAAAAGGCCTAGGCTGCATTCCGGTCCACTTTTTTTAATGATAATTTCTCGTTCACTCTGATGTATGTCATTGATTACATCACACAAGTGTCCACTACTGGCGGAACATCTGAATGGGTTTAAATGGAATGCCCTAAACTAGGGGTTCTCAATCTCGGTCCTGGAGGTCCGGTGTCCTGCAGATTTTAGCTCAAACCCCAATCAGACACACCTGGGCTAGCTAATCAAGCTCTTACTAGGCTTTCTAGGTTGAGGCAAGTTTGAGCTAAAATCTGCAGGACACCGGACCTCCAGGACCAAGGGCGTACTCACACTATGTACAGTTGCCTTAAACCGGGCCTAAGCACGCTTTTCCCCCCGACGGCCCGCACTCACATTACATTCGGGCCTGGGCACGCTTACGTCATCGATGATGCGCTGTTCAGTAAGCGCTCTCGCTCAGCACAGTGGAGATTTCATTAGTTATATCGTTTAAGTTGTTTGATATGCGGTGACACGCAGTCAAATATTTCGCTGAACAGATCAGCCACTTTTGACACTCATAAACAATCATGAAGTCCTCGTGCTGCAGGAATTAGGAGGTTTGCTGAAGGTGCAGCTGTCGTGCAGTGAGGGGTTTGCGTCTTTAATAAACTATGACAGTTTGCGTTCATTGAACAGTACGAATGATTAATTAATCCATATCAAACAATCCCTTAAAAGTCACGTCTTGCTTTCCGTGTCAGGCTCAGGCGCCTAAGCCCAAGTGAACCGTGCCTGAGCCCGATTCAGAGCACTCACACTTCTCAAACGATCCGGGAAACGGGCCTGCACACGGTTCGGATAGCATAGTGTGAGTACGCCCCAAGTTTGAGAACCCCTGCCCTGAACCCTTGAGCACTTGAGAACTACTTTGTTGTGACGTCACAATTGCATTGTATTCTGGGACATATAGGTTCTGGAGTGGACATATGATGCCGACTCACTCTCTCGGTCAAAATCAAGGGATCAAGGGTACGTCCATTTAAACTTCTCGTTCACCTGATGAAGTGGAACGCACTTTAAAATGGCAGCAGGGATTCCCCCAAGGAGACAAGGGAAGGAAAGTTTGTGACTGCATGTCTTATGCTGTGTTCACACCATGTGCGAATAAATCACACGTAAATAGACACATTAACATTTTGAGTTTACTCACTTTATTCAAGCATCAAATTCACTTCACAATAGATGTGGACTGACATCATGGGCAGGGCTACTGTCTGCCCGGTGACTCTAGCTTCGTTGCTAACATGGATTTTATTAAGAGAATAGCTGTGTTTATACGCTTTAGGAAGGCTGATAAACAGCGTAGATTCGTTCGGCGTCGTCTCTAAGTGCACTAGATCCTTTCAGAGGTGCCCCCAGCTCTCTGAGTTTATCAACTCCTCCAGAAACTATACCTGGATGATGGTGGTTTTCAGCAGTGCTTCAGACTGAGCCGAGCCAAGTTTGATGAACTGTTGTCCAGTGTCGGCAAGAGGATTTCAACTCAGGACACCAAAAACAGACGCTACGTCATAATGGCACCAATACAAGAGCAAGATCATGATTGGTTAATGCGGTACAAATGTCCACTGAAGTTCTGATTCAACTCGAGCGATTTGCGTCAAACGCACAAACCGCTCAACTCGCGCCACCTCACAGGAAATCTATTCGCATCTTTGCATTAAATTAACAAGTAAATCACTCGCGCTTGGCGCTTTATCCGCGTCTGGTGTGAACGCAGCATAACAGTGGACTGGAACGCAGCCTTGTTGTACTGAACATCCTAGGCAATTGAATAACACTACAGGTGTCAGAAACTCTATTGCTCCCTTGAGTAGGCTAATGGTTTTGCATTGACATCTGCCTCTTTGTACCTGCACAGAGTATGCCTCTGGTCCAAGATGGCTAGTTTTGGATTTGGCTGTCATTCATAAAATATGATCATGGAGACGATCAAATACTTTTGCTCTAAAGTTGCTGTTTGTTCCTGATTTTAGATCAGACCTTTGTAGAGTATCAGTCAAGGGTTAAATTTTTCACTGGCTGTTCCTAGATCAAGTTTCAAAAGGCAACTTCCACCCATAAATAATTAAATCGTCTTCAGAAATCGACCAACTTGAGGTCAGTGGATGGATCATGACATCATCCTTGTTCAGTTCAACTAAGTTACTCGACAGAAGCGAAGTGCTTCCAGATGGCAAGAATATCGCCCGTATTAGACACTCCACCCCCGATAAACACACACACACACACACTGCCAGATTGTGGTTTTCAAGTCAGATGACACTAAGCTAGTTTGCATCAAAAGAAAAGTTGCGAGAAGGAAAAGAGCAAATATGTATCTGTTATTTTTCAGACTTTTCACAGGAACAATTTTCATATCAAACTCTCAGAGAGCAAAACTATTTCTGTAAAAAAAACTTCCGGTGATATTAAGGTTCTGAGAATGGCGAAGATTCGAATGAACTGCCATTTGCAGCAAATACGAAGCAAATAAAACTGCTTGTAAGGACCGTATGTATTGAGACATGTATTTTAAAGTGCACAAAATAGTAGTTTAAATGCGGCTGTATGTGAATACGAAGGCAAACATCTGGATGAAATGAGAAGGGACAATCGAGAATATGTTTTGCATTCCCTCTACTGTGTTCATGATAATAAAGGTTTGATTTTGAATGACAAACCCTGTGGAGCAAAAGTGTGTTTACTCTCAGGCATGTTTTTGCACCGTGTCTTACACTGTTTTGTTATTTCTAACGGTCTAATTCCTAGTTCAACACCTACCAAAGCACTAAATTGTCAGTCAGACGGATTTGCCTTCGAGTTCGCAGGAGATTACAGATTAAGCCCTGGATTAAACTCAATCGAGTCTTTCACAGTTCCGATTGAAGGAATGATGGGATTGTGCTGGAGCTGTTTACACCCTCCCGGTAATCTGCAGCTTTTGAACAAATGAAGTGACTAAATGTAGTAGCACTGAGAGATGTTTCTGTAGCATTTTGCATCATAGAAAATTTGCTTCAGCTGTATTAATTACAAACATGCCACACACAAACAAGATTTCGACATATTCGTAGGGTGCAAGAGTTGCTACCACAATTGTGTTATGTAGTTTGGTGGTTGCCAGGTTGTTCTGATGTGGTTTTGCACACAGTTATATAGTTGTTCTGTGCAGTTTTGTACTACGTTATATTCATTCTTGACAGTTCATAGTGAACACAGTAGGCAAATATTTGACATGTTGGACGGCCACTTTAAATTATGAGAAATATAACAATCGTTCCTATTCTCACCTATGGTCATGAACTTAGGGTCCGAAAGGACAAGATCTCGGATACAAGCACCTGAAATGAGTTTCCGTCACATGGTGGCAGGGTGCGCCCCTATAGATAGGGTAAGGAGCTCTGTCACCCATGAGGAGCTCGGAGTAGAGCCGCTGATCATCCACATCAAGAGAAGCCAGCTGAGGTGGCTCGGGCATCTGTTTCGGATGCCTCTTGGACGCATACCTAGGGAGGTGTTGCAGGCATGTCCCACTGGAAGGAGGCCTTGGGGAAGACCCAGAACAGGCTGGAGGGACTATGTCTTTTGGCCGGCCTGAGAATGCCTCGGGATCCCCCTGGAGAAGCTGGAGGAAGTGTCTGGGGAAAGGGAAGTCTGGGGTCCTCTCCTGAAACTGCTGCCCCCACGACCCGGCCCCAGATAAGCGGATGAAAATGAAATATAGTGCTGTGTTCACACCAGATGCGGTACGCGCAGATAAATCACGCTATTTGCACATAAATAGACCCGTGAACATTTTGAGTTTACTCACTTCATTCGTGTGTCAAATTTACTTCACAATAGACACAAATTAGCGTCATGGGCTTCTGTCTGCCCGATAACTCTGGCTTCGTTGCTAAATGGCTAACATGGATTTTACTAAGAGAATAACTGTGTTTATGTGTGTGCTTTAGGAAGGCTGATAAACAGCGTCGATTCGTTTGGTGCCGTGCCTGAGCTCACTAGATTCATTCTGGTTGATGGAAGCGTTCAGCAGTGCTTTAGATTGAGCCGAGCCCAGTTTGATGTACTGCTGTCCGGTGTCGACAGGAGGATTTTCCACCAGGACATCCCAACAACACGCCCCTCCAAGAGCAGGCTTCTGATTAGTTAACGAATGTCCGTTGAAGTTCAGATTCTCCAACTCGAGCGATTCACGCGTTAAGCACATCCATCGTGCAAATGCTCAACTCGTGCCGCTCCATTCGCGCCATCTCATTCGCGCATATCGCACCGCAGGATGTCTATTCGCATCTTTGCTCGCGCTTGATGCTTTTTCTGCATCTGGTGTGAACGCAGCATAACAATCAGTTACATTTTTTATTATTAAATGCTTAAACTCAGAATTAAATAAAATTATTTTATATGTATATAATAGTGCTTTTTATAAACGATGTGTCTGTCAACTTCGTTACTTCGTGAAAATTTATTTGCCTCCAAAATCTTTAATCAAATATCATAACCCCGCATTTCTCCCCCCTCAAAAAGATTTTCCTTCACTTCTGGTCACATGGGATGCCTTTAGGGTGGGACTATCAGTCCTTTAGGGCGGGGTTATGAGAGCGCCATCATCTCATTACTGCTCTGCTTTTGTCCAGTTGTCTCCGTAAACAAATCCAATTTGTTCACAAAGGACCAAATCATGCTCCACCCATTTTATTTTCTCATTTCAGGACCATTTCAAGTGGATTTACGTCATGATAGAGAAAAAAAGGGATAATCTTAACCTCCGTTTCACGGCGACTTTAAAAGCTTGAGTTGGAGTAATCGGTCACACTTTACAATAAGGTTTCATTAGTTAGTGTATTTATAACATTAATAATGTACTAACAACACTAATACAGCATTTATTAATCATAGACCAACATTTACTGATGCATTATTAACATCCAAATTCAAGTTTGTTAACATGAGTTAATGCATCGTGAGTTAACGAACTAATGAAACATATATACACTAGATATCGCATACATGCGTCAATATCGCCGCCACATTTGAACAGTGCTCCCAGGACAAAAGTCATTCAAATGCACTAGTCAAGACTACAAGATGATGGACTTTTGCGCTGCATACGAGTGTAGCAACGAGCAACCAAAAACAAAGCATAAAGGCAAAACATTTCATAGGTAAGATTTCATTTTTTACGTTTTTGTATGTCATGAACTTTTGTGCTAAACAAGTATTGATGATATACAGTCACTTACTGCACTGAAAAGGCAAAGTAGCACCAATTTGCACTAAATTCTAGGCTTATGCTAGTTTTGTTTTTTGCCTGTGCAGTCAGTTATCCATTGATACAGAAAAGCGATGCAAAATAATTTCCATAATTTTTTTGCACTGACCACTAGGAAAACTCCTGATCATATATGTATGTATGTATGTTTATACTGTATATCTCTGGTGGATGGTCAATCCTCCACTGCACCTTGGTCCCACATTCATTTCAAAGGAGTGCTACCCTGTACTAAAATGGCGGCTCTATTGACGCATGCCTTCCAGTAGACAACAATGACGTAGCCGACATCTAATATAAATATCTAGAATAATGAACAAATGTATTTTCATTAACTACGGTTAACTAACATGAACAAATGCTGTAATAAATGTATTGTTCATTGTTTGTTCATGTTAGTAAATGCATTAGCTAACATTAACATTATAAAATGTTACAGGGTAATCGAAAAAAACTTGATTTGAGATATCCTATTATTTTATTAAAAAAAAAATTTATTGCCACATCAGCAACTTATGGCTATTTCATGGCAAGATGGATATACATAAAAATATTACACGATAAAAACAAATTTGTATTACAATAAAAAATTTACTTAAAATTATTAGATAAATTAATTATCTATAATTAGATAAATATATAAAATATAAATAAATAAAATTCACACAAAATTTTAATTAAAAAAATTAAATATGATTTTTCAGTTTAATTTTTGATAAATAATTTAAGATTCTTCCTGGTGGTATAGTTAAAAAAAATGTCCATCAAATTACTCTCCGTATTCAAACTTCCACATTCCAACAAAATATGTTTGATAGTAAGAGCAGCCTGGCAGTAATTACATTTAGGTGGGTGATTTGAGATATCAGATTTCAGTATTTTTTTTAATTGTCAATACAGAACGCTACAGCAATCGAATAGCTTTACTGTTATCAGTTGGCCAAGTTTGCATAAAAAAGCATCATTTCGGTATAAAAGCAGAAGCCACCACTGAATCAGTATTAACGTTTTTTTTTTTTAATCCAAATAATACGTCTAGTCTACTGCCTCTTTCTAGGACACTTTATCAAAGCAATCCCTGGGATTTACTCACGGGCCAGAGAAAGAACTGCCATTTCCATGATGCCTGGGATCATGGCTCTAAAAGCATCTGTCCTTAAATGGCATTTTACCCAGTGTGATGTGACGTTTCCGTCTTCATCTGTCCCCTGGAGGTCAACTCAGTGCTCGCTTCACATAATTGAGTTCATTATGTCAACAGCAGAGCTCTAAAGTGTGAATGCTGAAAGGCTTAAAGACAAAGAGAAATTACATGCAGAGAAATAAGATACAAAAATAGCATGGAAATCTTATGAAATACTACTGTCGTGATATACAGTTGAAGTCAGAATTATTAGCCCCCCTGAATTATTAGCCCCCGTTTATTTTTTCCCTAATTTTTGTTTAACGGAGAAAAGATTTGTTCAACACATTTCTAAACATAATAGTTTTAATAACTCGTTTCTAATAACGGATTTATTTTATTTTTGCCATGATGACAGTAAATAATATTTGACTAGATATTTTTCAAGAGACTTCTATACAGCTTAAAGTGACATTTAAAGGCTTAACTAGGGTAATTAGGGTAACTAGGCAGGTTAGGGTAATTAGACAAGTTATTGTATAACGACAGTTTGTTTTGTAGACTATCGGAAAAAAATATAGCTTAAAGGGGCTAATAATTTTGACCTTAAAATGGATTTTAAAAAAATAAAAACTGCTTTTATTCTAGCGGAAATAAAACAAGTAAGACTTTCTCCAGAAGAAAAAATATTATCAGACATACTGTGAAAATTTCCTTGTTCTATTAAACATCATTTGGGAAATATTTAAAAAAAGAAAATAAAATTCAAAGGGTGGCTAATAATTCTGACTTCAATTGTACATTTGCAAATAAACTGTATCAAGTAAGGTTGCATGATTTTGGAAAAAAAAATACATTGCAATGTTTTGGTTTTCTTCGATATATATTGCGATATGAATATAATTTCACCAGATGACTTGAATAGCTCCGTTTGGAAGGAATTCATTCTTTTATATTGATTTCTGAGATGATTTTGTAGCACAGATAATCTGCATAAATCCAACAGATAACGTTTTCTGGAGAGTCCAACTGTATTCAGGTAAAGAAATGAGTTAAATGTAAATAAAAACACTGCATAGTCTTCATAGTATAAAAATAACTACAAATGTTAAAGCAGAATGTTATGTTATAGCAGAAAATTAATAACATGCCCCACTTATTTACTGTAAAATGTATAATAAAATAAATTTAGATCCTTATGTTGACCTTCAAACTATTCAATCAGAGTTTCTTCAGGTTTCACCATCGTTAAATTTGGTGGTACGGTGGCTCAGTGGTTAGCACTGTTGCCTCACAGCAATAAGCTGGCAGTTCAGGGTTAAACACTAAGGATTTTTTTTTTATATTCCAGTTGGAAAGAGTTTCACTTGCCCCATCAAAAATGATTATAATTAAATATATTTAATAATAATAATAATAATAATAATATATATAATAATAAGCTGTTAATACATGATGAAAACTTTTAACCAAATGTTAAGGAAAATAATTAAAACATTAAGGTAAATAGAGTTAAAATTTATTTTTTCTATTTTATTGAGATGGATTGTTAGTGATTGTATGGGAGTTGGCCAGATAGCTATACATCAGGGATCCTCAAACTTGTTCCTGGAGGGCCGGTGTCCTGCAGATTTTAGCTCCAACCCTAACCAAACACACCTGAACAAGCTAATCAAGGTCTTAAGCCGTGGTCACACTGGGCTTTTCTCCCCATAGACTTCCATTCATACGCACGCGAATACGTCAGACCGGAAATGCAGGGTCATGCGTTGAGTTTCGCAGGTTGCTGCGATGCAAAGTTCAAGCTTGCTGAACTCTGACCTGCGAAATCGCATCACTTGACTGCGTGAGACCAATCCAGGATCAAAACATGACCTCTCTGAACAGAAATTTGAAACATGGAGCAATCGCTCGCTTTTTAAATGCCTATTCATCTTGTTTAATCCCGCCCCTTTTCGCAGCGCCGTACGACAGAATTTCGCAAGCTCAAACTCTAGTGTGACTGCGGCTTTACTAGGTATACTTGAAACACACAGGCAGGTGTGTTGAGGCAAGTTGGAGCTAAACCATGCAGGGCACCCGACCTCCAGGAACGAGATTGGTGACCCCTGCTATACATGAACAAAGGAAAATTAAGGCCTGTTAAAAAAATTAAGACCTACAACACAATATTTCACTAGATTTAAGACTTTTTAAGGCCTAAAATGTAGTTTTTGAGGTTCAAGATATTTTAAGACCCCATGGATACCCTGACAATAACAACACCCAGACGGCAATTAGAAGAATTACTTGTTTACTTTCCACCCACAACAATGTGAAAATGTCATTCATGTCACAAAACACTCATTACATAAAAATGTCATTTGATGAAAATCATCACACATCTTTGAATACTTTTTCTCTGATTGGCATTCACAAAGCTAACATCATGGGCTTGTACAGACATCTCTCTCTCTCTCTCTCTCTCTTGTGTGGTCCACAAGTCACACCCATTTACTGTACGAATGGTTGATCAACCTTCATGTAACACTTACTAATACGCATGGCTTGTAATGCTCCATTCCAGAAATTGTGCATCAGAAAGATAGAAAATGTACTGAAATGTACTGCAAGTAGTGCAACATTGTGCTTTCTCCATCCGTGTCCCACAGACCTCCACAACAAAACAACCGAGTAAAAGAGCCACTACAAAACTGATACGAAAGCCACAGAATGAGGCAATACGTTTCACAAACACTTAGCTGAGAGATATGGGTGGATTTATATGTAGGCATCAGTCTAGGATGGCGTCCATCCATGGTTATACAAATCTTTAAGTGCCGATGTTAATGGAAACAGCCCCCAAGAATGACAATCCACATCATCATTTACTCACCTTCACATCATTCCACAGTGAAATACATTCCTATTCCTGTTTTTAAAGAACAAAACTGTTCTTTCATTGCACTTTCACTGCAATTTTTCTCCATACTTGGAAGACTAGACTGTTTGGTTACCAAACAGTTTGCTGAAAGTTTAGAAAGCCATGAGGGTGAGGAAATGATGGCAGGATTTTCATTACTACACTGTAAAACATATCATTAAATTAGCAGTTTTCCCTATTTTGTGATTCATGTTTTTATTTTCATCATTTATTTATGCTTTTGAATTGCATTATGGGACTTTAATCTTTCTACCAACAACTTTTAACCTTAGAAAGTTCGAAAAAGTGACTTTTATTACCATTTATAATAGTTTAAAATGATATATTGTCTGGGTTGGTGTTGTATATTACACTACAAAAACCTTGTACTTAACTGCCAGCATTTCTCCTCTTAATTTACAGACTTATTTCTCTATATATTATTTCTTATAAACTATTTAATGACATTGAATGTCAATAAAAGTAACAAACTGTAAACTGTAGAGTCGAATTTTCAACATCAAAAGTCGATAATAATAATTCCCATAATGCAATTCACCACCACAAATAAACACTTGTGAATCACAGAATAAAGAAAGTGTTAATGAACAGATATTTTATTATAGTGTAGGTGAACTATCAATTTAAGTGCACTAGAGCAGATGGCAGTGTCCGGACCTCTTTTAAAGAGGGAAAACACTCTCAAATTTGGCTTGATTTAGAAAAAGTGCACTCCATTATCTTCAGAAAACCTTCAGGAGAAGCTCATAAGTTGCATTGATGATGCCCCATGACAGCAGAGATCTGTGGTAGTTGAGTGTTGCGCCGCGGAAGAGCAGCACGATGCTGCCGCCTCTTTCCCGCCACACCGTCATCAGGATCTGGTGGCAGGGCACAAACTTGCCTCCGACTTGAGCCTGAGCTCGAGATTTGACCACATTCAGTGGGTAGAACATGATGCCGAGCGCCGCCCCCAGCAGCCCGCCACACACAAAGTCATTAGCCATGTGACCCATTCGGCTTCGGGCATCAGGCAACCACTGCTTAATAGGCCCCCTCAGCCCAAAAAACAAAACATTACTGGGCCCATTCCTTAACAAAACCGGGACCAGCCCACGGTAGCACTCTCTCACTCCGTAATCCCGCAGGAGAGTCCGAAAGGTATGGGCGGTGTTATTGAAACGCCCATTGTGCCGGTGGTCCTGAAGAAGCGTTTGCACTCGCTCAAATGGCGTGAGCGCGGCTTCAGCGGTGCCGGCTAGCGCCGCAGCGGCGCTACGTGTAACAAGCTCAGGTGCACCACTGCTGCGCGCATGCCGCAACAGCAACCGGGAAAAATCCTCATAAAGGCCGAACATGATGGCCACGGTGGTGGTTTTCTGCAGCAGGGGAGGAAGAAGCCCTCGGTATAGATGCCTCAACCCTTCCCTTTGCAACTGACCCACGGCTTCAGTCGCTCGCACCCCATGAAGCTGCTGCCGGAACAAGACTTTCTGAATAGGGAAGGTGATGATGATGTTAGTGAATGCAGCCAATGAGCCACACACGTAGTGCTTTCCTCGAGCGCCCAGACTGGCTCCTATTAGAGCATGGCCACCCAATTTGCCCTGTGGTTGCCGGGCGGAATCCGAGTCCATAGTAGTAACCACCCCCATTGGACTGGTCAGCAGAAGTGATCCGAGGAAACACCCATCAACAGCATTGCAACTTGTAAAAGAGAAAGAACAAAACATATAAAGTCAACAAATGCATCTTGAAGAGCTTTATGCAGTCTTTTATCGGCCAGTGGTTGCAGGTAAGTCTAATCTTTTGAAACCATTTTGCGTCATTATCTGCTGAGATAAGACACGTTACCTAACCAAGATCAAGCAAGCCAGACAGAACGAGGGCAGGAGGGCATCAGACTACTGTTTTTTTCTGAATCAGCATGTTTTACTAAACCTGTTCAGCCTAAATTTACTTCTGAAATAATTTGTAATTTGGCAATGTAAACACAATATATCAAAAATGCAGATAAACTCAGTGAATTTTCATCTTAAGGCAATAAGGTATAAGAAAAAAACATGGTATTGTTTTAATACACTGGTAAAATTCTCACTGGTAAAAAACGCTCCAAAATCTGCAATTGTATCTTTTATTAAAGGTTTTCTAAAGTCACTGAATCAGAAATTTACACCAGTAGCAAAAACTGGATATACCAGTAGTCAACATTCGAAGTGGATCAGAACTAAACTATTCAACCCCCATTCTTGTCTTACAACAATTTTGAGAACTTTTTTTAATCGACTTCAAATGCAGCTGACTACTGTACACCTAATTCTGCAGTTACATTCGTAACTATATTCGGACATTTTTTACAGAGGAGTTGCTTTTTTAATAATTCGTCTGATTTATATTCTGTATCATTTTATACCTAAAAACTGAATTACATTTCATCTGGCTGTTGACTTTGCTCATTAGGAGCGATAAAACCCATCAAGTCTAATATGTCGACAAAATGCTTTTTCTCTAAATAATGTCCAGAAAATGTATACATTTGCATGCATGTTTTTTTATTATTATTATTTTTTTTTAGGGGTTTTCACCTTTATCGATTAGACAGGGGAGATTTACAGACAGGAAAGTGTGGGGAGTAGACATAGGGGAAGGATCGGCAAAGATTTAACAATGACTCCCTGTATTTTGAAAGAATTAAAGGAATAGTTCACCCAAAATTTATTTAATCATTTATTATCATCATTTATTTTCCCTCGTGGTTTTAAACATTTATGAGTTCATTTCTTCTGTCGAACACACACAAATAGCCTGGTTGCTGGGACCCAGTTACTTTACAGTATGTTTTTTTTCCTAATATGGAAGTTGATGGGTGCCAGCAAACATCTTCTTTTGTGGATGTTCGACAGAAGAAATGAAGAATGCTGACACCAATCAACTTCCATAGTATAGAGAAAAAATACATACTATGAAGTGAATGGGTCCCAGAAACCAGCATTTTTCTTTTGTGCATGTCGGAAAGTTTTAAATACAGTTAAGGGGCGAGTAAATGATGGAATAATTCAGTTTTTTTGGGGTGGTGAACTATAAATTGAGGTAAAGTTGGTTTTATATTCTCACATTCATTCATTTTAACTGTCCCTATATTGTTCCATAGTAGGGAAAAAAGCATATTATGGAAGTAAATGGGTCCCAGAAACCAACATTTTTCAAAATATCTTCTTTAGTGTGTGTTCAACAAGAAACAAAAGATAATCAAATAGGTTTTGAAAAAGTTAGGGATGAGTAAATGATGGGATAATTTAGTTTTTTTGGAGTGGTGAACTATAAATTGAGGTAAAGTTGGTTTTATATTCGCACATTCATTCCTTTTAACTGTCCCTATATTGTTCCATAGTAGGGAAAAACATATTATGGCAGTAAATGGGTCCCAAAAACCAACATTTTTCAAAATATCTTCTTTTGAGTGTGTTCAACAGAAACAAAAGATAATCAAATAGGTTTTGAAAAAGTTAAGGGGCGAGTAAATGAAGGAATAATTTAGTTTTTTTGGGGTGGTGAACTATAAATTGAGGTAAAGTTGGTTTTATATTCGCACATTCATTCATTTTAACTGTCCCTATATTGTTCCATAGTAGGGAAAAAAAGCATATTATGGAAGTAAATGGGTTACAGAAACCAACATTTTTCAAAATATCTTCTTTTGAGTGTGTTCAACAGAAACAAAAGATAATCAAATAGGTTTTGAAAAAGTTAGGGATGAGTAAATGAAGGAATAATTTAGTTTTTTTTGGGATGGTGAACTATAAATTGAGGTAAAGTTGCTTTTATATTCGCACATTCATTCATTTTAACTGCCCCTATATTGTTCCTTAGTAGGGAAAAAACATATTATGGAAGTAAATGGGCCCCAAAAACCAACATTTTTCAAAATATCTTCTGTTGTGTGTGTTCAACAGAAACAAAAGATACTCAACTAGGTTTTGAAAAAGTTAAGGGGCGAGTAAATGAGGGAATAATTTTGTTTTTTTGGGGTTGTGAACTATAAATTTAGGTAAAGTTGGTTTTATATTCGCACATTCATTCATTTTAACTGTCCCTATACATTGTTCATCACACTACTTTGTATATTGGTCTGAAATTGCATTTAAGAATTACTTCAAAACAACAATTAGACTATTTATTGACAGTGATTAATGTTAATAGTCATTGGCTGCTAATATGATTTCCCAATTTAGAATTTCCAAGTAATATTTTTCTGAAATTATATGATTAAGAAGAGTCTGAATGTGCGAATATAAAACCAACTCTACCTCAATGAACTATACCTTTAAATTATTATCAATTCAGTGGTATTACTTATGTGAATGTAGCCACAACTCATGTGTAAGACTTCTCCAAAAATAAAACAACACATGTGTTGGTCGGGGAAGACGCTACAGGAACTTCTCAAGGTCATAGAGAAGACTGGGTCATAAAATAATCTGCTGGCTTCTTAACAAGTTAAACGAATAGGGGTTAAACTCTCTAACCTCACATTATCGGAGCAAAACACTGCATGATCGTGTCCCAACAGCGATGACGGGTCAGTGTTATCAAGCTGGACAGATGCCACAACTTGGCAAACTCATTAAACTCTTACATATGTCACTTTTAAGACAGAAACACCCCTTATAAATCATTTTAAGCAAGCAAGGCTTAAATGCTGTGAAATGTCCTTGATGTGATCTTAATGTGAATTACCACTTGCCTGAATATCTGGTAAACTCAGGCTGCTGTAAATACACCTGAACTAATTCTACATGCACATTATTTATACTGTGTTGTCTAAAATGCAGATGACTTTATCAAGTGCATTGCAATATATTATTATTCACAACATGTGCTAAACACAGCTAACAGGCTACTGCTAACACTACAGAGCCAAAAAAAGCAGATACACAAAAATAACCACCAATATGAGGAAAATATACGTTTCAAAAATCATAAGGCATCAATATAAGTATAAATATATAACATTTACTTAATTTGTCCTCTCTATGAACAATATTATGTTGCTCTGTATAGCTACAGCACGTCTTCACATATAAATAAGTGTGAATAACATTCAAATACCACTTAAATATACACAATAACGCTATTTTGTGGTATAAATAATGAAGGTTAACGTAGTTTATGTTATGTAATTAAGCTTTAAAGGCATAAACCTACAACAAGCTAATGCTAATCCTGTGACAGCACAAGTTCGTGTGTTTACTCATCGAATTCATTCCCTAGAAGTGTTTATATTGAAAAGTATTACAATCTGATGAGTTTGTAGAGTTAAATTCGTTTAATTAACTACCTTCTGTTTGTAGTTCAGGTGAAAGTGACGGCTGTGTTGGGCTGGTGGTCGGGCGACACCGTTTCTAGTGTTTCCACTAGTGTTGAAAGAGTTATAAACCGGAAGTTGTTCCGTAAGAATCGCCTCTAGTGTTTCCACTCTGCACTGTAAAATCAAAAAGACTTTTCTAGTAATTTCAATTTACATCAATCAAACTGACTAAAAATATTAAGTTAACATTGTATTACATAACTTTAAAAATGAAAAAAAAAAATTAATCTGATTAACTTTATAAAATAAGTTAAAGCAGCATACAGATCTTTGGTCTTGACTTTTTGCCATTACGTTTTTACTGTGTGGAAAACTAGGCTAGAAACCATAACTCTTCGAGAAAATGTTATTAAAAAGAAAGAATACATTTAAATATGAATGTTTACGTATTCACTTTGCTGTGACGATGATTGTAAATAGACGTTAGTATTACTATGAGCTCTTATATTTTAATGTACATAGCCCAATTGAGCCAAATTATGCATTATTTGTTTGCTATTTTGAAAAATCATTTATGGCACATTTGATTAGATACTGCAATGTGAAATAATCAAAACAACATAAAAAATCCAATTGCATGTGACTTAAGCTTTAAAACAAACCTAATCTATCTATCTATCTATCTATCTATCTATCTATCTATCTATCTATCTATCTATCTATCTATCTATCTATCTATCTATCTGTCTGTCTGTCTGTCTGTCTGTCTGTCTGTCTGTCTGTCTGTCTGTCTGTCTGTCTGTCTGTCTGTCTCTCTCTCTGTCTGTCTGTCTGTCTATCCATCCATCCACCTGTCTGTCTGTCCGTCCGTCTATCTATCTATCTATCTATCTATCTATCTATCTATCTATCTATCTATCTATCTATCTATCTATCTATCTATCTATCTATCTATCTATCTATCTATCTATCTATCTATCTATCTATCTATCTATCTATCTATCTATCTATCTATCTATCTATCTATCCATCCACCTGTCTGTCTGTCTGTCTGTCTGTCTGTCCGTCTATCTATCTATCTATCTATCTATCTATCTATCTATCTATCTATCTATCTATCTATCTATCTATCTATCTATCTATCTATCTATCTATCTATCTATCTATCTATCTATCTATCACTTAATTGTTCTATCTATCTATCTATCTATCTATCTATCTATCTATCTATCTATCTATCTATCTATCTATCTATCTATCTATCTATCTATCTATCTATCTATCTATCTATCTATCTATCCATCCATCCATCCATCCATCCATCCATCCATCCATCTATCTATCTATCTACATCACACATACAATAGTATCTGTATACAGAATAGAAACACAACTGGATAACTACAATAGTTCTTCGATTATATAAGTACACCCTCTTTGAAATTGACTGTTTTTTTATATCAATTATTTATAACAAATTGAATTTGGACAGCAGGCTATTGCTGCATTTTTACAAAACACTTATATTCGTTAAAAATGGGAACGGGTGTTGCCATAAAAATGTATACCACAAAACAAATTCCTTATCCAGTAAATCTGGAAAAATCGTGACGTTTTAGACAATGGCGTCGCTGAAGGCGCCAGAACAGCAGAGGGCAATCGAGAAGGAAATGACATGTAGCCTCTTCTAAAGAAATGGGTTCGTTTTGCCAACGAAGGGGCTTTATCTAAAACGTGTATTTTAATCTTTTGAAAAAGTGTTTTACGAGAAGTAAAATATTTTTGCGAACCTACAATGTAACTCATTTTATATTCAAACAAATAGTAATACCTCCCCCATAAGTGCATATAAACACACTACACCTAATGTTGTACACCCAATGTTGCTCAGTCGCACCCATTTGTGAGTTGGTACAATCCATGCGCTCAAACATTCGCGGTAAAAACATTCTTGCGCCGTCAGATTTGAGACAGATAGTGGTGATCTTTTCTTGTTTGTTGTTTTGTTTATGCATATTATTGCACATGTTATGAATAGTTACCCTTAAATAATTAAATGCGAAGATGAGTAGGATGGCGAAAACACTGAAAGCTGTGCAGCGGGACTTGCAGGTTATTGATTATTTTACGGCTCTTTATTATTTTATCTGAATGTTTTGAATTCACTGTTTTAATTTCATTCCCGGACAATAATTAGACTTAATGTGATATAAAACCTTCATTTTATGACTTAAAATGTCCTTCAGTAGTCTTTTTTAGAATAAAAAAGCTTTTAAAATAGTCATTTAGCGTTACTTTTGACGAATTAAACATTAATATGCATTAACATTAACCTTTATATATATATATATATATATATATATATATATATATATATATATATATATATAAATATATAAATATATATATAAATTATGTAGTAAATTTGATAGTTATTAATCTGTGATCGTCATAGATGTAAATAGATGTGTGATTGTTTTTTAATTCGTCTTTCTGACTTGTAAATTCAATTATCTGAAAATATTTTCCTCGTGTTATTGTTCACGATTTCAGCAGTATACATATTAGGTATTCTTTTGTCATATGAGTGGTATTGCACTATAAGTGATATACAAATATGGCACAAATTCATGTGTAATTTTATTTATATATACATGATGTACATGTCGTGATCAGTGGTGTAAAGTAACTAATTACAAATACCCAAACTACTGTAATTAAGTAGTTTTTCTCAGAAATTGTAATTTACTGAGCAGTTTTAAAAATGTGAACTTTTACTTTCCCTTGAGTACATTTTTAGTGCTGTATCTGTACTTTTACTCCACTACTTTCCTTCAACCTGCAGACACTACTTAAATTGTTCTTGTCTATGGGGATTAGAAGAATCAGTCCTGTTATTTCTGTCCAATCAAATCGCACATAGAAGATGAATCGCATCATACTGAACAACCTCAAGACATGAGTGATTTATAATTGCAGCAAAATGCTTAAAAAACGTTAAAAGTATCCAAGAAGATGTCCAAAATCTTTACACGCAATAATCGAGAAACTGTTTAGAAGCATGTCACTGATGAGAAGATGACGGATATTTACTGTATGATGAATGAAATGGCCTTAAACACCCAGCAGGCACAGGATGTCAACATGACATTAGATTGAGGTTGTACCCCAAAGTCATGGGAACATTGCATTTTCTTTGGAAATGAAAATCGGGTTGACATCAGAACTCAACTTCAGGCCGACATCAATGTCCAACGACCAACCTAAAGTCAACCAAATATCAACATCTAATGATGTTACAGCTTGACGTGTGGACGTTACCACTATGACGTCTATCAGACGTTGGATTTCAGTTGCCATACCTGATGAATAAATGTCATTTGACGTCAGTATGATGCTGGTTTAAGATGTTGGCTCGACGTTGGATTTTGGTCACTTTCCAACACAACCTAAAATCAACCAAATATCAACGTCATTATTGGGCATCAGAATAACGTTGTCCTTAGACGCTGGTTAGACATTGAATTTTGATGACCTGACATCACCACCTAAATCTAACCTAATATTAACGTCTTCTGACGTTGTGTGCCTTCTGGGCAATCACTAAATGCACTACAGAATATTGTTTACACACATCCACAAATTACATGTAAATGCATCAGCTTTTTACAGCGTAATACTGTACTCACTACTCTTGAGTACTTTTGAAAGGGCTACTTTTTACTCATACTTTGAGTAATATTTACAACAGATACTTTTACTCTACATTTTTAGGCAAGTAATGGTACTTTTACTTGAGTATGATTTTTCAGTACTCTTTCCACCACTGGTCGTGATATGTACTTTTAAATCAAATTTGATGAATTTTATATTCATTTCTGCCCTTTCTTAGAGTGCAAAACAGAACACTGTGGGCACTGTGGAGTCTCCTCAGCCGCTGGACATTTCATCCATAGAGAAAGCCAGTTTCTTTCAAGGAGAGCAGTATTCTCCTCATGGTATGGTAATCCTCTAATAAGTGTGGTGATTGGGGTAAAGTTTTAACCTTGATTCTGTACTAAATTGGGAACTTGTAAGTCTGGTGATGTACTCTTTAGGGGAGGGAAGCTATAAATTACCAATGACTTTTAATGTTGTCAGTTCAATGTCAATCAGCGATTCTTCTTATGTTTTTCAGGGAATCCTCTTCACAGCACAGCTCTGGAGGAAGACCCCAATCCTGGACCAGAACACAACCAGAGGTCTGCTCCACAAAAGACAGATCAACCGCGAACTAAAAAAAGTGCACAAACGGTTTCTAAAGTGGTGAATAATAACACTGCGTCAAAGGAGAACCAGGAGCCAGAAAGTCAAGCAGCTAAAACTGTTGGGTAAAGTGGGATTATGTGAAAACAAAAGGCATGTTGGTTTGCCATCGCAATCATAATCACCACAATAACATGAGGGATTTCTGTGCTCTTACAGAAAAGTCAAAAGCAAAACTTTAGCAACCACATCAGAAGGTGCCGAAAAGAAAAGAGCATCAGTCCCTGCAAGCAAAGCGTCCAAGGTGAGTGGATCATCAGGAGCCACAGGAATTAATATTATTGTTGTTACTTTTACTAGTACAATTTTTGTTCTGAATGAAAAAAAGTCACCTTTTAATGTTAAAGTTTTTTTTTTGTTTTAGGATAGCATTGCCTGATTAATTAAATAGTTTTAATCTCTTTATTTCCCGCTTTTCCTTTTAGTCCTGCTTTTTAATTTTTTTTTATTTCCCTTGTTTCTGTTATATATGCACTATAGAAATGTTTAGTTCCACACAATTGATTTGTGTTGGGATAACATAAAGGAATTAAGTTAACTTACTAGTTATAGATTGCACATAAAACAATGAAGTTGTCCCCCACCTCAAGAATTGTGTTGTCTCAGCTTGTTTTAAATAAGTAGTTTGAACAAACAGCAAACATATTTTTTGAGTGTGTATGTTAGACACAGAAAGGAATTTATTTGGAATTTTTGTTTCTATTTTCTAGAAAGCAGAAAAAGTTCAAAGGTCACCAAAAGAAAGCTCTCCGACCCCAAGAGCGACTCGGAATCAACGAAGAGCTTCTTTATCCTCAGAGGAGCTGACAGACGAGGATGAAAGCTTTGTACGTCTTATTTTTTTCCTATTTAAAAGTAAGAACTAAAGGGTTAACGTTAACCATACACAAATACGGGCTGTCCGCAGGGTCTTAAAAATGTTTTTAATTTAAAAACACAATTTTAGGCCTGAAAGTCTTAAATTCACTGAAATATTGTCTTGTAGGTCATCATTTTAAACTGGTTTTCATTTTCTTATGTCCATATCTTCCGTGTATTTTAAATCCACTGGGTGTCAAACTTACATACTGCACTTTTGATCGCACCGAGTCCTTAAACCCAACTACTAGCTTAAAAACTAATAATAAGCAGCTAATTAGTACTTTATTGGGCTAAAAGTCTTAATTAATGGTTTGTTATTAGTGTGAATTAAACATTAAAATAGCGTGAATTGTACATTAAAATAAATTTCATCTCCGCTAGTGCTGTGTATATAGTATATTTATAGACAAAATATGAAATGAACAGCACTTCATCTCAGGTTATTTTATTTTCAGCATCCAGGCAAAACAAGCTCTAAAGGGGCAAAAAGACGATCTTCCAGTCTACGGCTGAGCGGCCACAAACAGAAAAGAAAATCTTCATCTTCATCGGGTAATAAACAAATCGTCTTTTCTTTTTTTATTTTGTGCATATTTCTTATTTTATATATTTTTTTGCATTCATGTCCTGTATATGCCGTTAATAAAACCAAAGAAACAAACAATGCAAAGGTGAATCTCAACATTACAGAACTTTTTATTAAAATGGATGAATACACATCAGTACTGTATAAATTAATAAAATGTGTACTTTGAATGCAATGTACCTTTATAACTAAACTGATTAATAAAATTATTAATTATTATTATTTTTTACATTTTTCATAAGTGCTGTTTAACTGAGATTTTTTAAACATTTTAAACAATCTTTTAATAATTAATAAATTTAAAGGGTTAGCTTCACATTGTATGATATATGTATATCTTTATATATCTGTCTGTGTATATAAATGTATGTATATACAGTTAAAGTCAGAATTATTAGCCCGCCTGAATTATTAGCTCCCCTGTTTATTTTTTTTTTCAACACATTTTTAATCATGATAGTTTTAATAACTCATTTCTAATAACTGATTTATTTTATCTTTGCCATGATGACAGTAAATAATATTTGACTAGATATTTTTCAAGACACTTCTATACAGCTTAAAGTGACATTTAAAGGCTTAACTAGGTTTATTAGGTTAACTAGGCAGGTTAGGGTAATTAGGCAAGTTATTGTATAATGATGGTTTGTTCTGTAGAATATCCAAAACAAATATAGCTTAAAGGGGTTAATAATTTTGAGCTTAAAATGGTTTTTAAAAAATTAAAAACTGCTTTTATTCTAGCCGAAATAAAACAAGACTTTTTCTGAAAGAAAAAATATTATCAGACATACTGTGAAAGTTTCATTGCTCTGTTGAACATCATTTGGGAAATATTAAAAAAATAAATAAAAAAAATTAATTGGGGGGGTTTAATAATTCTGATTGCAACTGTGTATATGTATATATATATATATATATATGTATATATATATATATATATATATATATATATATATATATATATATATATATATATATATATATATATATATATATATATATGCGCGGCAGGCCAGAGTTATGGAGGAAGGCCAGATTGACCGTCAGGCCACCGGGAAATGTCCCGGTGCTCCCTATGGCCAGTCCGCCCCTGTGTATGTATGTCTGTATATGTATATATGTATGTATATATCCTCATGAGGAAATTTTTTCTTATTCTTTATTTATTACATAATTGTATAATTAATAATAATAATAATTATTATTATCAATAATTAATAATAATTAATTCATTATATAATGTAATAAATAAAGAAAAAAAAAAAAAATATATATATATATATATATATATATATATATATATATATATATATATATATATATGTATATGTATATATATATATATATATATATATATATATATATATATATATGTATATATGTATATGTATATATATATATATATATATATATATATATATATATATATATGTATGTATATGTATGTGTATATATATATATATATATATATATACATACATATATATATATATATATATATATATATGTATATATATATGTATGTATATATATATATGTATATGTATATATATGTATATATATATATATATATATATATATATATATATATATACATATATATATATATATATAAAATGTAATAAATAAAGTGTTTTCGTTTGGTGTTAAATGTTAGGAGACCCTTGAAAATGAACTGCTTCGTCTAACAAACACGCTTGTATCATTGTACAATTTTCAAAAAGTTGACCAAATGCATAAATGTGAATCTTCCTTCTCTAGACAGAGCTGGCCCTTCTAAAAAAAACAGAAGAAATCCCACTGATCTAGACGTGGTGCTCGACGCTTTCCAGGAGTTTGTCACTGAGTACAAGTAAGTCTAAAAATGAGCAAATCAACTCCAGTGTTTTCATCATCAACGGAAGTCAAATGCTCTGCTGTGTGTTTCTCTGATTCCTGCAGGCAGACATTAAACTCTGATCCAGTCAGACACTCCGTTGAGGCTTTCAGTCGCTCGTTTGAGGAGCAGCTCGCAGAAATAGTAGATTGTTATTCATTTGTTTTTACTGAAATAAATCCAGATGCTGCTCATTAAAAATATATTCAGTTGAAGTCACAATTATGAGCTCTCCTGTAAATTTCTTTTTCAAATATTTCGCAAGATTCAGGAATTTTTCACAGTATTTCCTATAATATTTTGTCTTCTGGAGAAAGTCTTATTTGTTTTATTTCGGCTAGAATAAAAGCATTTTTTAATTGATTTCCAACCATTTTAAGGTCAATATTATTAGCCCCATTAAGCAGTATTTGTTTCCATTGTCTACAGAACAAACCATAGTTATACAATGACTTGCCTACGTACCCTAACCTGCCAAATTAAGCCTTTAAATGTCACTTTAAGCTGTATAGAAGTGTCTTGAAAAATATCTAGTCAAATATTATTTACTGTCATCATGACAAAGATAAAATAAATCAGTTATTAGAGATGAGTTATTAAAACTATTATGATTAGAAATGTGTTAGAAAAATCTCTCCGTTAAACAGAAATTGGGGAAAGAAATATACGGGAGGCTAATAATTCTGACTTCAACTGTTTATATATAAATCTCATTTATTCATAGATCACAGCGACAAAGGAACTCAAGAATGTGCAAAGAGAAAATAATAAGGTAAAACTCGACTCATTTACACAATAAATAATAATTATGATTTTTTTTAAACAGGTTTTTGAAATGTAAAATTCTGAAATACTATTATAAAATTAAAAGTATAAAAAAATCATATTTGAATGATTTCTTAAATGTCACATGACAATAAAGACTTGAGTAATGGAACAAATGACATATGTTACAATAATGCATACATTTTATAATACATTCAAATAGAAAATAATTAAATAATATTTTAAATAATATTAACAGTAATATTATTTTTGATTAAATATACCCTTTTAAAGCAAAAAAAATATTTATTTATTTTATTATTTTTATAATTATAATAATAATTATTATTATTATTTTTTTTTTTTCAAATTTTTTTACCAGAAATTATTTGTATTATTTTTTTAGTGCTGGGCAAAGATTGATCGCATCCAAAATAAACGCTTGTTTTGTTTTATATCTAAATATAAATAAACATTTTCTCAACTATATGCATGCCTGTGTGTATTTATATTTACAGTGCTAAGCATATATGAGTACACCCCTCACAAATCTCTCATTTTAATGAATATTTTCTATAGGAAGCTATACAATATCATACTATATTAGTTCCGTCAGTACTGAAGACAAATATTAATTTTCAAAAATGGGGTGTACTCATACATGCTGAGCACTGTATATAATAAATAAATTATAAATTGTCAAAACAAACTTAATTTTTGCCCAGCACTAATTATTTTGCTTTGGATATTTTCCCTATATTTCTTTTTCCCTTTCAGATCAACAGAGCTATAAATCAGAAGAGGACCAGACTTGTGGAAGCCAATAATGAGCTTATTAAGTAAGGACACACATGTAAACATGATGGATTGTTACTGCTGAGACCTTTATGATGACTTATTGTTCATTCTACAGCCACCATACAATGGAAAACAGGACTTTATACTGGAGAGCTGCAAACATGTTCATGGTATTTAATTAATAATTGCGCATTTGAAATGGGTTTGTGTTTTCAGGGGCAAAACGCAGCTCCAGAAGCTTCAGAAGGATCTAAATGAGATGGAGCAGAGATTCAAAGCTCTGACTGAAGGATCCTCTTTGCTCTCCAATTTAAAGGAGCTCAACAGGAAATACCTGAAGCACCGCTCTACTCATCCGGATGAGCTGGAAACGGTGAGGAAGTCTGCAGATGGTATATTTAAGTGTTGAACTCTCATCCTGCTGAATTCTGTTCATGAATTTATTGTAGAAGCAAAGCCTTTCTCATGCCAACCGACTGATAGTTCACCGGAAAATAAATAAGTAAAAAATCTGCTAATCTGCTCAGGTGAATGAGTCTAAATTGTTAGGAATTCCCTAAGGGTGTCAAACTCAGTTCCTGGAGGGCCACAGCCCTGCACAGTTTAGTTCCAACCCAACTCCAACACACTTCAAAAGTATTTCTCTCTCTCTTTCTCTTATGATTTCCTCCTTTCGTCTTACAGTTTGGCTCATCCTGTATGCCTGCCATGTTGATGGAAGCCAGGTGCATCATGGGAGCAGAGCATCAGCTAAAGACTGTCAATGATCATCTGCAGCAGGTCTTGGGTGAAACGGAAAATTCATGAGCAACACGCTGTTCAGCTAAACAACTAAAATAAAATAACTGCTTAATGCGACAGTGCATCACACTGATTTATTTTTGGAAATTCATTGTAATTATATATGTAACATAAAACTGTCTTATTACATTAATTTTACTGTTCATTTATTATTGGTTTTAGTATTTCTGTTACTGATTAATTATGAAAATACTGTGCTATTGTTACTCATTACAATCATAAAAGATCCCTTCAAAAAAAGAGCTTTGATTATGAATATTTTATTTATTATTCATTATGTATTTGCATAGTGCATGCATACAATTAACTTAATATTGTAATCATGTTTGTAATCATAATATTGTAATCTTCCGGGTGCTCCGGTTTCCCCCACAGTTCAAAGACATGAGGTACAGGCGAATTGGGTAAGCTAAATTGTCCGTAGTGTATGAGTGTGAATGAGTGTGTGTGGATGTTTCCCAGAGATGGGTTGCGCCTGGAAGGGCATCCGCTGCGTAAAAACGTGCTGGATAAGTTAGCGGTTCATTCCGCTGTGGCGACCCAGGATTAATAAAAGGGACTAAGCCGAAAAGAAAATGAATGAATAATATTGTAATCATTATTGTGTTTGCAACTGGACAAATGTGCAGTTGCAAACACAATAATTATTAATAACTATGAATTTTTCAAATAATCATTTATAAGTGATGAATAATTTTTAATCTGAGCAATACGTGAGGTACACCTCAAATTCATATTTATATAATTATTAAGAGGCGACACAGTGGCTCAGTGGTTAGCACTGTGTCCTCACAGCAAGAAGGTCACTGGTTCGAGTCCCAACTGGGCCAGTTGGCATGTCTGTGTGGAGTTTGTGTATTCTCCCCGTGTTGGGGTGGGTTTCCTCCGGGTGCCAGAGGTACGTATGGCTACATTTCATCTTTAAAACAAACACTACAGGGCGGCATGACGCTGTTCCTTTTCAAGCTTACCAGCTGACCGCTTACCTGTATGTGGACAGTTTTCCTGCTGTTGCCAGTTTGTTCGGTAGCTCGCCATGTACGTCAGCGGACTTGAGACGCAGAGAGGAGTCGATAATGACGACGGGGTTCGAATCCAGTGAAGTTTCAGAAAGCAGGTAAGACAAAAACAGAAGCCATAAAATAAACTAGTAAATAACAGGGTGAGAATGTAGTAAAATCTGAAAACGGGATAAAAATCAGGCGAGGACTTGGATTTTAAAACTGTTGGTTGTGTTTAGAGCAGTGGTTGGGCGGTTCAATTTGTGCTTTTGAAAACACTATTGGTTGGGTTTTAGGCAGAGGCACCGCTGGCCAATATGGGGCCTATGACAGCATTTCGTAGGTGTCGCAAACGAAAGTGAATAGCGGGGGTGGATAATGGTGTTGCAGACTTAGATGAATACCGGGGGGGAGGGCTGGGGGATCTGAGTGTGGTGTCATGGAAGAAAAATGAAGGGGGGGGGGGGGGGGGGGGGGGGGGTTGGGGGGTGGCTGATGAAGTGGTGTGTGATATCACGGACGAAAGTCAAGAGGGGGGTGTTGTCGCAGACGAAAGTGAAGAGTGGGGGGGTGAATAATGGTCTCACAGGTGAAATAAATATCGGGGGCGGAGGAGTAAGGTATCTTGGTGTGGTGTTGTGGATGAAAGTGAAGGGGGGAAGGGCAATGTAGTGGTGTGTGATTGCGGTGTGCGAAAGTAAAGAGGGGGAAAGTGGGGTGGTGTTGTGGACAAAAGTAAAGAACGTGGGGTGGGGATGTGTTATCTCTGGGGCCCACAAAAAGACCCTAAATCCTGATTTTTACTTCTGCGTCTAGTGATTGGCGTGACCCAAGGCGCTTTGTCGTGCATTTATACTTCTGCGTGCAGTTTGTGTTGCTCTGCAATGATACTTCCAAACGCTAGCTGGCAGTGATGTTTTTATGTTCCTCTGTGTCGAGTTTCTTCAAGGGTGTTTTACTTTTTTCTGAACGCTACCTTTATGTAGAAGTAGCTCAAACTCGCTCATTTTGAGGCGGGAACAGGCGGACGTACAACTTTAATCATGAGGTAAACACAAAACAAAACTTTCCATCTGGAGCTCCTTTACGGGACTCGACACTTGTAAACACTTGCTCCAACGGCTCCCACACTCGTCAGCGATACCAAACCGACTAATCACAGAGCTTGCGCTTCGAGTCGTTGCAACGTGTAGTTACATTTTTTGAGAGAAGAGTGACGGCTATGCGTCCACGCGAAGGCTGCGCCGGAGCATGCACTTGACGCAAAGGTATAAATCAGCCTTTAGAATCATCCTAAATTTCCCCCCTAGCGTTGAGCCTGGGTTTAGGGAAAGAGGAGGGTGGGTCAGTTAGTCGACAGCGGCCTCTGGTGGATTTACACAAGAACAGCAGGCGCGAATGGCACTTGCAAGAGAAAATTGAGATCTCAAAAAGCATACACAGCGGCATCTGATAGATTGACGAAAACAATAACGGCAAAAAAACGTACCTTCTGGGATGTATTTGGCTCTCTCTAGAAATGTATACAGGGCTCCATTTTCAGAATGAGCGTGGGTTGGAATAATTTGAGCAGTTCAACCATACTTGACAACATGTTGAATGAATTGAAATGAAACAATAAAAAAAGATACAATGCTAAACCAGAGACTTGTAACTCTATATTGATGCTTATCTGGTGACACAAAGTTCTTCCATTTTCCTCATTTGTAAGTCACTTTAGATAAAAACATCTGCTAATTAAATAAAAAACCAAAGATACAGTAACACATTTAGCCACTGAATGCTGCATAGGAACTTACAAGCATACACGATCCAAAATAACTTGAAAACATTAAAAGAGTACAATTACAAATCAACATTAAAGATATGCAGTTGTACAATACACAATGCACATCATGGCTAAAAATGTTATTTCTAGTATTTAAACTTAAGCAGCAGAAGTTTTCCTCTTGTAAATAGGATTTTCTTGGTTATTTGTGTGCTCAATACAGCACGTCCATCTTTACTTGAAGTGCTCACGATATACCAAAGTTTAAAACCTAAACAAATGAATACAGTACTAGTGTTATAAAGTGTGTAATATGTGTATGATTCATTCAAGCCATGCCACATAACTTCTCGCTGACGTCCCACAGTTTTTTGGCGACTCCATCATCTCTGGCCTCAGCCTTGACCTGCACCAGCTGGCAGTCGGAGAAGTATCGTCCGCTGAGGTGTTCGATGCCGTCCTGGAGGCTGCAGTACAGCGTGGTCTGAGCACCGGACACTGGGTCTGTGGCCCAGAACTTGGTAACGAAGGCCAAGAGGAGACGAGCATGCCATTCAGTGATGTCCCGGCCCAGCTCAGACCTTACTGAACCTGGAAAACGTGAAAAACAAACCATTAGAGAGCGAAAAAACAGATGCTGAAGCAAGAAACTGCAGGTTAACAAGGTAAAGAAATGCTTCTCCAGTTCATTTATGACACTAAAGATTACTAAAATGTTGTTTAAATGCATCACGCTTAGACTTTATGTATTTAAATATGCAAACCATAGGAGTCGTTTGCTTACATATCCTGAACTGAAATCTGAATTTTGGATAAAGTCAGATTTAAAAATTATTTTCATAGAAATTCCACATTTACAACCCCAAATCAGATGAAGTTGGGACAGTATGGAAAACACTTGTAAATATACATCCTTTCCTGTCATTCAGAGCTGCAACACATTCCAAAAAAGTTGGGACAGGAGCAGTTTAGGGCAAGTAATCAGGTAAATTGGGTAAATAATGATGTGATTTGAAACAGGTGATGTTAACAGGTGATTGTAATTATGATTTGGTACAAAAGCAGCATCCAATCAAGGTCTAGTCCTTTAGGAGCAAAGATGGGCCGAGGATCGCCAGTTTGACAACAAATACGTGAGAAAATTATTGAAATGTTTAAATACATTGTTCCTCAAAGAAAGAGAGGAAGACATTTGGATATTTCACCTTCAACAGTGCATAAAATCATTAACAGATTTAAGATATCTGGAGAGATCGTAAAGGACAAGGATGCAAGCCTAAACTGAACAACGGTGATCTTCGATCCCTCAGAATCCTGCATCAGAATCCTGCATCAAGAATCCTCATTCATCTATAAGTGATTTCACCACATGGGCTCAGGACTACTTTGGCAAACCTTTGTCAAGTACCACAATATGTAGTTACATCCACAAATGCCAGTTAAAACTGTACCATGGCAAAAGGAAGCCCTATGTTAACAGTGTCCAGAAGCGCTATCGACTTTTCTGGTCTCAGAGGCATCTGGGATGGACCATTAACAGTGGAAATGTGTACTGTGGTCAGATGAATCAGTATTTCAGGTATTTTTTGGAAAGAAATGGACGCCGTGTGCTTTGGATCAAAGAAAAAAGGATCATCCAGACTGTTACCAGCAACAAGAACAAATGGTATTGGTTTGTGTCAGTGCCCTTGGCAAAGTTTATGCCTAGTTCAGACTGCATGATTTTCAAAGTAGTCATGTCTCAGATGTTTTCACACTGCATGACTATCTGGGTTAGCGTTCTGTCGGTGCTGTGTTTACACTGTAGGATGGATCGGCGACAGGCAAGTTCACACTGCATGACTTTAAGATAGGAAGAATCACAAACAATTTTGTCCAAACTACGTCTCACAACCAAACAACCGCGAGAAGTGACATGGAAACAAATGAGAGGTCACGTATTATATCTTTCGTTATTAACTTCATTATGGAAAAAGAAGGCTTTAGCTTTAGAAAATGTACTTATGTTGCTCACCTGGATTTTCAAGAGAATTAGCAATCTCTCAACTTTTTGAGGAGAACTTTTCGACCTGGTTGTGATATTGATCAGATGACACATCAAAGAGACGCGGGTGCTCCTGCCAAATTTCCACTAGTTTTTTCTCCATTTCTTAGGTCCAAATAAACTGAAAATGAGCGCTTTTAACTTCTCCCCCAACCTCCCGCTGGCCTGCAGGTACCCATACTAGTGGATGCTGCTCTCTCATTGGCTGTAGGTGATCGCCGATGTTATTTCCAATCAGAACTAATTTCACACGGCATGATTTAAATTGCCGACAGATCCAGATATTTAGCATGCCAAATATCTGATGGGTGTCGGCGACTCATCTGCGATTCTCTCATATCGCGTGCTTAATAGTTCACACTGTGTGATTGTCACTCACGTGAACGAACACCGATTTGCCTGTGATTTCAGGCATTTGTCGCCGATTTCTCAAAACCTGTTGGCGAGTCAAAATCAGGGCTAAAATCATGCAGTCTGAAATCGGCATTACTTGCACTTCTGTGATGGCACTATTACTGCTAAAAAGTACACAGAGATATTGGAGCACAATATGCTGCTGCCTTTTCCAGGGATATTTTCCATGCATATTTCAACAATATAATGCAAAAGCACACTCTGCACACATTACAAAGTCCTGGCTGTGAAGGAAGAGGATACAGATACTTGACTGGCCTGCCTGCAGTCCCGATGTGTCTCCAATAGAGAATGTGTGGCGCATTTTGAAGCGCAAAATGCAACAACGAAGACCCTGTACTGTTGCCCACCTTAAGACTTGTTTGCAGTAAGAATGGGACAAAAATGCACCTGAAACACTTCGTCGCTTGGTGTCTTTAGCCCCTAAACGTCTTTTAAGTGTTGTGAAAAGGAACGGCAACACTATAAAGTGGTAAATGCTTTACTGTTCAAACTTTTTTAAAAATGTGTTGCAAGAACCAAAATCGAAATACGTGTTTATAAAAAAATAAATAAAAAAAACCCACGAGAAACACGTTAAATAATGAGAATAAAAGCCTTTACCGTTTTGTTTGGAGTGCAATGGCTTGTATTTAAATGTGTCTGTCATAAGTCACTTTTGGTGCACACAGACAAATTTCTTGTCACGTCGCATGTTGTTAGGACACTGTGTTACACTTTACCCCATTCAAAACAATATGAGTGTCTTGTGTATTGTATAGTCTTTGCTCAAATCTCTGATTGACCACTGACCTGGATGAAGACTGTAGCAGGTCACATTGGTTCCCTCCAGCCTCTTCGCCAGCTCATGTGTGAAGAGCACGTTGCAGAGCTTACTGTGTGTGTAGGCCTTAAATAAATCCCCGTCTGAAGATCCCAGACCGAGCTTTTTATGTGTGTTGATGCAGTCGAAGTCAACGGTGCCCAGATCATGCCCACAGGATGACACGTTGACCACCCTGCTTGGCGCACACTCCTTCAGGCGCTCCAGCAGCAGATTGGTCAGCAGGAACGGGCCGATGTGATTCACTCCCAGGATCATCCCAATACCATCTTCAGTGCGTCCTGCAGCAGCCAGAGCTAAATAACACACAACACTGCTATCAATCATGTTGATTGATACCACTAACAGTTCTGCGGGTCTTAAAGTACAAATGAAATCAAAACTAGCCATGTTGATTTCCTTAGCTAACAATGCTAGTTTTGTGGTGAACAATTCATCTGTGCATGTGATTAAGAAAAAAAAATTGTGCTTGTAATCTAAAGGTCCGTGCCCACCGGGACGCTTTTTGCTCGCGTTTTCAGTTGACGTTTAACGCCTCGTGACTAAATAAAAGGTGCCAATGTGATCGTGCACACCAACGCACAAAACGTCAGGCGTAAAAGCGTAATTTTTAACCTCCACCAATCAGATTGGCACTTTTGTTCACATGCACGGAGCTGCTGAAGTTACAGTAAACAGCACTTGGAGGCGCTCAAGCGCAAAACAATGCGAGAGCACACTGAAGAAGATGCCCAGAGGAGATATGAACGTGGAGCTGCTTATTGCACTGGTGAACAATAATCATTTCTTCATCGCTAGAGCTGGAGCTGCCACTTGAACCATCCATGCTTTTCCAAATCGCCAGTAACTTTAACAACAAGCGTGTCAACTTTCTCTCTTCTTCTGTGTTACAAGCGGGTGTCAGAAGCTTAAAGTTGTGTAGCACCATCTAACGTCAGGGAGTGATTTTCCATACTCTTCTGCTCGACGCCTGTGAAAATTGCTTGGGTTTGAATCCGGAAAAAACGCTGCCGATAAACACAAACAAAAAATCTCCCGGTGTGTATGACCCTTAAAATATCAATTTTACCGTAATACACCTAAAACACGGATTGCTATAAAACTTGTCGTAGTGAAGCGTTTTTTCTCGTTAACAGACACTCAAATACATCACGTGCGCTGCGTTTGCAACGTCTATAAGTCACGTAAAACAATTAATTGCAAACTGAAATAAATATAATTGAATTATATGGTTTGGAATTGGATGTTTTATGAGATTATTTACATTTTTTGTGATTATTTTGCGTTTAAGAATTTTGCAGGATTGCAAAAATTTGCGACTGTTAATTCTGCGTTGGATTCAGCGATCGCGGAATCGCGAAAAATTAGGCAGTCTGATAGATGTTTCCATTCACCAGTTTACATGCACATTTTGGAATATCGCATAAAAATGCTTAATGTAAATGGCAAGGTGAGCATAAATTTCGAAAATGTGTATAACACATTTACTGAATAAATTCAAGCATGCGCATTGGTCCATTGCTATCTCACGGAAATTCGTAACTTTTT
This sequence comes from Danio kyathit, assembly GCA_903798195.1. Taxonomy (NCBI): domain Eukaryota; kingdom Metazoa; phylum Chordata; class Actinopteri; order Cypriniformes; family Danionidae; genus Danio; species Danio kyathit. The sequence goes on along the minus strand of LR812532.1, from coordinate 6,313,777 downwards.
GATTTAGTGGCTAATTCAGACAATCTCCTTCCCCAATGACAGTTGGGTTTAGGGGTGGGGTTTAGTGCCACGCCTCGTTTTAAAAATCACACATTTTCGTACAACTGAACTCGTACAAATTCGTATGAATTAGCCACTAAACTGACAAAATAGTTATGTTTTCTTGTGTGATCAGGCTGGAAAAGTCAGGTGATTTTGAATCTAATTTGCATCTTTGGATGGAAACATACAATAGCTACTGGGTTCTTCAAAATATCTTCTGTTGTGTTCAACAGAAGAAAGCAACTCAAATGATAGAATTTTTATTTTTGCGTGAATCCCTTTAAACAGGGTTATTCCATAGTCTGTTGAAATGATTGATTCTGATTGGCAGAAAGGTATGCAAAAAGTAAAGGAAAAGAGAAATGTACATCTAGCCTGTTGTTTTGGTAGAATAAAGCCCGACAGGCTTTAATAACCTACTTACTAATTAAACGTAAACTAATTGCATGTAAAACTTGCCACATTTAATTAAAGAAAAATTGCTGGATGGAGCCAACACTTAACTTACCATTATTGAATAAGATCAAAATTAAATAAATATTAAAATAAACTATAAAAAAAAAATTCTAATATAAAATAGTCCTTGTAATATCATTAATGTTATTGCCGTTTTATCCATTAAATGCAGCATTACATTAAACAAAACTATATATATATATATATATATATATATATATATATATATATATATATATATATATATATCACACACACACACACACACACACACACACACACAGTTGAAGTCAGAAATATTAGCCCCCCTGAATTATTAGCCCCGTTTATTTTTTTCCCCCAATTTCTGTTTAACGGAGAGAAGATTTTTTTCAACACCTTTCTAATCATAATAGTTTTAATAACTCATTTCTAATAACTGATTTATTTTATCTTTGTGATCACTATGATGACAGTAAATAATATTTTACTAAATATTTTTCAAGACGCTTCTATACAGCTTAAAGTGACATTTAAAGGCTTAACTAGGTTAATTAGGTTAACTAGGCAGGTTAGGGTAATCAGGACAGTTATTGTATAATGATGGTTTGTTCTGTAGACAATCGGAATTTTTTTTTTTGCTTAAACGGGCTAATAATTTTGACCTTAAATGGTTCATAAAAAATTTAAAACTGCTTTTATTCTAGCCAAAATAAAACAAATAAGACTTTTTCCAGGAGAAAAAATATCAGAAATACTGTGAAAATGTCCTTGCTTTGATAAACATCATTTGGGAAATATTTAAAAAAGAAAAAAAAATTCAAAGGGGCCGAATAATTCTGACTTTAACTGTGTATATACATATATATATATATATATATATATATATATATATATATATATATATATATATAGATAGATAGATAGATAGATAGATAGATAGATAGATAGATATAGATATATCTATATAGATATATCGTTTTGTTTGCATCAGAAGTGTACATTTGTTGAAGTTATACATACTTCTAATAACACGTCTAATAATCTTACCTGCGTTATTAATGAGCAGGTCCAGTCTGGGCTCGGACTTCAGAAAGGTTTCAGCAAACGATCGAATGGACTTCTGACTCGCAAGATCCAGTTGCATGAATATCACGCCGTCATTTCCAGATTCCTGTGAGGAAATTGATTGCAATGTTATAGGTAATAGGAGCAGGAAAATGCAGCTTCATTGTTGGGAAACTTTTCATTATTTAAATGTCAGGTTTGGGCTAGTCATGTGCTTATTTATGTTTTATATTTTTTCTTTTTACAGGGCTTTTTAAAAAAAATTTCTTTATAATTGGTATAATTTACCCTTTAAATAGGGTAGCCAGATCTGTATACTGTAGTATATAGTCTTACATATACTTCATTTTCAAACTGTCATAACATTGTATTGGCAGTGAATTGCAGAGCTTGAAAAAACACATATATATCACTATGACTGCAGAGTTTTAAAAGGCATTATTATATAGATAATATATTATAGACTCATTTTCAAACTTCAGATTGTTCTTTGTTTTGAACTTCAAGACTCCAGAAATCCAGTTTGTAAAAAATACAGTTTCAAGTTTTCAAGATGAAGAAATTTGGGAAAATCAAATTCAATATTCTAAAATTCAAGACCAGAAATTCAGATAATATTCGCAGAAAGTAGGTCAGGGGTGATTAACAGGGAAGAGTTTTCAAATTAACACAATTCAAATTCAGATTGTTTTGTCACATTTTAAGCTCCATAGAACTATCCCTTTAATAATGCTTAACAATCGTATAGGAATCTTCACTGTGATGACTATCTAAAACAAAGTGAAATCACAATTTTACTCACTGTCCTGATTTCTTTTGCTGCTTCTTCTCCTCTCTGTTTGCTGCGGCAGGCCAGAATCACTCGAGCTCCTCTCACAGCCAGAGCGGTGGCCGTTGCCTTCCCAATGCCGGTGTTTCCACCTGTCAGAAACAACAGATACAGACGTTATCTGGAGACATGTGCAATATTTGCTCTTTTTCTTTCAGTATAAATCAGGGGTGCCCAAATGCAGTCCTGGACGGCCGGTGTCCTGTAGAGTTTAGTTCCAACCCAAATTAGACACATCTGAACCAGCTAATCAAGCCATTTCTAGGTATAGTAGAAACTTCCAGACAGGTGCGTTCAAGACAGTTGGAGATAAACTATGCAGGACAGCGGCCCTCCAGGACTGTGCTTGGGCAGCCCTGGTATAAATGAATCATAATTGTGAATTATTGTCCACCACAATGCTTAAAGTATAGAAAAAATGTTCTTCAGTCAGAGACGCACTCGAAAAAAAAAAGATTTTTGCTGCTTGTTCAAACTACTTATTTAAAATGAGCTGAATCAACACAATTCTTTGTTTTTGTTTTTTGGCCGGACAACATAATTGTTTTATGTTCAATCCACTTAAATGTGTAAAAAGAAGATAACTTAATCGATTTGAGTTGGGACAACATGAAGGAATTGTGTGGAAGTTAAACCCAGCATTTCTTTACAGTGCAAGATGCCCCATTTTCTATGTTCTATGCATCAAATTAAATGTACAAAAGTATCTATATAGAAACATTAAATGCACGTGTACAAGTTTAGTTGAACTTGTCATTCAGCTTAATATACAGTTGAATGGAAAATCATTAGCGCTCCTGTGAACTTGTAATACTTTTTCAAATATGTCACATACAAGTGCTGTTTAACAGAGAATATTTTTTCAACACATATTTAAACAATGGTTTTAATAACTCATTTCTAACAAGCCATTTTGTGATTGAAACCATAATGACAGCACCATGTTTTACCAGTTATTTTGCAAATATTCAGCTTAAATTGCCATTTAAAGGTTTAACTGGATTAATTAGGTTAACTCTTTGAAACGCCCTTTTTGTCTTTGACCCATATTCATTACTGAAAAAAGGCCAGACGATTATTATGAACACGACTTTAATCACACTTAAAATACAATATAACATTTGAATATAACCAAAGTAACACTAGTAAACACTAACATTGTACAATAATATTTGTAATAGCCTATAAAAAGCCAACATTCATTTTTGAAAGCACAAGAAATCCCATATGGCAGTAAATACTATAGAGTTTTTGAGCCATACTATAGTAAAGTAGTCTATTTTTTTTATTATTATTTTTTTTATTGTGTTTTAGCAATACAAACATATTAACCATAACAGTGGATGACATCCAGTACAATAACAACAAGTGAAATTAATAGTAGTAATAAAAAATAAGATAAAAAAAAAAAGTACAGAGAAATTATCAAATTAAGTAATATTTACAAAGTCCTTATAAATTTTCACAATTTTAACACTTTTTTTGCTGTAAACATTTTGTAAAGTAGTAATTAAACAATTTAAGTCACAAAGAAAATTCTGCAACTTAGGTAATGATGAAGAAAATTTTCATTTGTGAATATAATATTTACCCAATAAAATAAATAAATTGCCTAAAAATTCTATGTTATGTTTGTCATGAGAAAAATAACAAATTATATCACACATGGAAAACTCAATGTTAAACATACATTTTGATGAAAAATAGACAGATAAATCAGACCAAAACACATTAACGTGGGCATTTGACAAAAAGATGATCAATCGATTCTATGCTTGAGTTACAGAAGACACAATTTGAGTTAGGATTACCAAATTTAGATACAATCTCATTTGTGGGGTAGATATTATGTAACACTTTTAAATGTAATTCTTTAATTTTGTTAGGAACACAAAATTTGTAAGGTAAGAGCCAAGCTTTTTTCCAATTAATTTTATCTATTAGAGAATTCCAAAGAAATTTCCCCCTCGGAGTGATTCTCTTCTTTAGTAAAGTAGTCTACTTGAATTAGTCTGTTGCAGTAATTGCATAGTTGCTAGGCTAGTACACTACTAAACTATAGTAATATTTAACAAAAATTACCCAATACTGTAGTTTTCTACAACTAGCTATAGGGTATATTGTACTAAAAGACAACATATACTACAATATATTTTGGTGTGAAAAGTAAAGTAGCATATACAGTATTTGTTACAGTTTACAGTTACAGTTTAATGTATGGTTAAGCATTCTTTAAAGTACAAAATACTATAGTATGATTCAAAACAACTATAGTATTTACCAAAGACAGTATTTACTCTAAATTACTGTTGTATTTTTCTCAAGTGGCATCTTGCAGTCTAAACTTACCCGTAACAATGACTGTTTTCCCATAAAGCTTGGCGGTGCCGGTGAAGGTCTTCCTGTGAACAAAAATCCTATGACTAATGAAATATGCAACGAATAAAGCCACAATAACTACAAAGTAGATCATTTTTGCCGAGTGTTTCTGCGTGTTGAGCCTCAGTGGTTTATATCCACACACACACGCACAGAAGCCGAATAATAAACCGTGCAGATATGAGGCCACGCCCACTTCCAAACGCTGAGTGATACTGAGGAATGCGCAGGTTACATAACGACATTATAAGATGATAAAGTGTGTTTACGCAGGCCCTTTGGCACACTGTGAGGCACTATAGAGAAGTTAAAGGTTTAGTAAGTGAGATTTTGTGCTTGTTAACGATCCCCTGTGCCTCAGTATCGGAGTTTTTCACCTTTTCTCCGGTCAAGTTACAGTATCTTAAAGGGACAGTTCACCCAAAGATGAAAATTCTGTCATCATTTGCTTTGATAATCTTTCTTCAGTTAAACACAAAAGAAAATATTTTTAAAAATGCTGGAAAGGAGCAGCCCTCTTCCTACACTATAAAAAATATATGTTAATTAACATATTAATCAGTTTTTTGTTTATTTACGGTTGTGAATTGCATTGTGGGACCTCGATCTTTGCTATGTTTACTTCTGATGTTGAAAATTCAACTCTACAGTTTAACAAAGGGACTTTTATTGACATTTTAGTAGTTTGAATTAATGTATAAGAAATAGTATATAGAGAAATAAGTCTGGGAAATGAACTGGCAGGCTTTTGTAACGTAATAGGCTTATACATCAACACAGACAATATATCACTTTAAACTATTAGAATTATTACTTAAATTCACTTTTTCCAAACTTTTCAATGTTAAAAGTTGTTGGACAAAAGATCAAGGTCCCATAATGCAATTCAAAAGCATAAATAAATGAGGAAAAATAAAAACATGAATCACAAAATACAGAAAACTGTTAATTTACAGATATTTCTTAGTCTATTTTGGTTTCTATCACTGCATTTTTTTCTCCTGAAGATTCTTCACAATATCTTCCTTTGAATTTAGCAGAGGAAAAAAATTCATGAAAGTTTAGGATCGCTTAAGGTTGAGGAAATTTTCATTTTCGGGTGAACTATCCCTTTATTAATATGGTGAGCCTGAATATATCATTAAAAATAGTAACTTTAATATTTGACTCTAATGTTAAATGTACCAAGTTTTCTCTTGCTGTTTGCGAAGGTGTTGAGATTTTAAAGGTTTGTGTCTTTTTTTTCCATTCTAATGATGATTTTGCACTTTTTTGGTGTCAAAGGTTTTCCTGTGTGTGTGTGTGTGTGTGTGTGTGTGTGTGTGTGTGTGTGTGTGTGTGTGTGTGTGTGTGTGTGTGTGTGTGTGTGTGCGCAAATGGGCCAGATGACAAGCTGTTCATAATAATATTACCACTACCTCCATAAATTATTCAGCTACTCAGCCAATCATATGACATGCAGGTTATTACATGTGGACATACAGATGTAGTCAACAGGATCAAACAAATCATAAGAATGGGGGATTTAATGCTATATAATAATAAAGGGTTACACAAAATTACTTTTTATAAGGGGTTTAAATACAACTGTGTGGCAACTGTGAGGCTGTGTATATAACCAGCTTCTAATCGTAAAAATGTATTAATTTTATTTTTTATAAATCACTTGATAAAAACACTTGCAGAAACACTTTGATGGACTTTCCCCCTTTGTACGTGTCATCAGAGGGGGAAAGCCCCGCCCATTAATGATGATCTCTCCCTCATTGGCATAGGAGGTTAATCTTGTTTTTGAATGTGCCACTATGCTGACACACAGGCATCTGTAGCTCCGCCCTCGTTTGAAAAAGCACAATCTTATTTGAATTTAAAGCGACAGTCACAAAATTGACACATTTGGGCTCAAAGCCTAAAAGGGTCAGCAGAAAACCCTGGAGTGTTTCAATAGTGTTTTAATTATAAGGCTTTTGAACTTTTAGATTTTATTGTAATCAGTCTTAAATAAGTTGGTTATATAAACAAGTCTCATTAACAGACGTCTGAGGAGAATTGCCAAACTGGTTTGAGCTGATTGAAAGGTAACATAACTTGCATACCTTTTACAACTGGCCTGCAAAAGGAAATCTGTGAAAGCACAACACGTCATGACTTCTAATTCATAGGAAATACTATAGTACTTTTGAACTTTACTGTAGTAAAGTACTTAAATTAATCTGTAGTGTTGTGGTGGTAATAACTAGGGTGTGTGTGTGTGTGTGTGTGTGTGTGTATATATATATATATATATATATACACACACACACACACACCATATAGTTATTACATATATATATATGTTATAGTTATAGATATAATAATATATCGCAAAATTATCTTATCTCGATATAATATACAAATCGCAGACATGTGTGCCAAAAGACAATATCAGCAATATTTATGAGATGTCTTGTGTAAATCGTTCTCTTGAAGGTAATTAATTTATTTATTTGCATATTGTTTTTTTATTTGTTTATTTATGCAGGAATTTGTGGATTTATTTACTTATTTATTAATTTATTCGCGTATTTATTTATTTATTGTTTTATTTATGCAGTATTTTTTGGATTTACTAATTAATTTATTTGCATATTTATTTATTTATTGTTTTATTTATACAGGAATTTGTGGATTTATTTACTTATTTATTAATTTATTCGCATATTTATTTATTGTTTTATAAATGCAGTAATTTTTGGATTTACTAATTAATTTATTTTTTGCATATTTATTGTTTTATTTATGCAGTATTTTTGGGATTTACTAATTAATTTATTTGCATATTTATTTATTTATTGTTTTACTTATACAGGAATTTATGAATTGATTTACTTATTTATTTGCATATTTATTTATTTATTGTTTTATTCATGCAGTATTTTTTGGATTTACTAATTAATTAATTAATTTGCATATTTATTTATTTATTGTTTTATTTATACAGGAATTTGTGGATTTATTTAACCATTCATTTATTTGCATATTTATTTATTTATTTTATTTATGCAGGAATTTGTGGATTTACTCATTTATTTATTTGTTTATTTATTGTTTTTGCAGGCTTTGTCCTCCATAATAACACTAGCAACATTACATTTTGAAATGTTATATGCAAAACGGCAATGCAGTATGTAAAATAGAAATGGCCAATGTACATTATATAATTTCATTTTCATTTTTGCAGCAAAATTTGCACATCTTGGAAAATGCAAATACATTGCCATTTTACATATTCCTTTGGCGTTTTGCATACTACATTTCAAAATGAGTTTTGCTACTGATATGGTTCTGATAATATACATCGCAAAAACTATGACAGCCAAACATCTGTAAACTCAAATAGTGACGCATGCGTATATAGTACGTTTTAGGAATGTGGGCGGAGCGACAGACTTGACAATGCTTGGTGCTCATTGGGAGGAGGAAGACGGTTCTACGTGGAGTTTGTTTCATATTTATGAGAAGGCTTTCGGTATTGGAGAGATATCAAAGTGCTTAATGATATTCACGTGTTAAGACGTTGTCGTCTTAGGATTCCGCTCTCTTTCTCGCAAAATACAAACTTTCAAGAAGTATTTAAACAACACCAGGTTTAGGACTTTATTTTCTGACAGAACAGAAAACATCACACACAGAGGTAAGTTCATTACTTTATTACTATTACTGGATTAACCTGAATTTGTACTTTAGTTTTAATACACGTATTTATTAGTAAATGCGTTTAAAATACGAATTATTTAGTTGTCAATGTATTTTAGCGATGACAAGTTGTTTTAGATAAGATGAGAGGTTGTTATTGAGGTAAAGTTGGTTTTATATTCACACATTCAGACTTTCTCCTTTATTAAAAAGTATTATTTGCTAAATTCTAAATAGTGAAATCATATCAGCAGCCACCGACTACCAAAGTACAAGTTCACAGTCAAGTAAATGGTGCTAATGTTGTTTTGAAGTCAAATTTACATCTGATTTCATACCGAATATTCAAAGTATCATGGTAAACACTATAGGGAATAGAGGTAAAGTTGGTTTTATATTCGCACATTCGTTCATTTAGAAGTCTCTATATTTTTTACCATGTTACTTTGAGTATTCGGACAGAATTTGCATGCAAGTATGACTTCAAAACAACATTAATACTATCTAATTGACTGTAAACAATGCTGTACTTTGATAGACATTGGCTGCTAATATGATTCCCCTATTTAGAATTTGCAAAGAATACTTTTATGAAATTTTATTATAAAGGAGAATGTCTGAATATCCGAATATAAAACCAACTTTACCTCAATCAGATAGTTTGTGAATGCTACGAAAGCGAATAATAATAATAATAACACTATTAATAAAAGAGTGTGGGTTGATTTTAATGATTTTTTGTCTCATTTTGGTAACAGAGAGTCTAATTAGCCTATATTTATATTATAATATTATAATGAGACAGGCATATTATAATATGAAAGTAGACATGTCATGGGCCTGTCTCAGCAAAGAAAAACTGACCTACTTTCTGTTATTCTTCTAACTATCAAAAATAGACGACAGATTTGCAAAAACAAACTTTGGAGCAAAATCTGTGTATTAATTTATTGAATATACAGGGAGATTCAAAAAGAATACCACAACTTTCGGGTTGATGTCACTTGAGCGTCTGGAGGGGGTCATAGTGAACATCTATGAACTTGTTTTCTACTGAACAAAAACTTTAAGTACTCTTCACATTAATTAATTACCCAAGGTTCCTTCATGTTTCTTTGATTAAATACAGATTTTCAAAGTTTTTTGAATCACCCTGTTCAGTATATGGGAAGTACCATGCACACAAACAAAAATGGTCCAAACATTTATTTGTTTAAAATTATAGGTGGGCATAGATTAATTTTTTTAATCTAGATTAATCTAGATTAATTTCAAAATTAATCTAGATTAATCTAGATTAAAATGGCTCATTTGAATTCTGCCGAAGGTATTCAGAATATGTGTGCTACCCAAATAATAAGTCTTTGAGAACGGGTTTCTCAAGCCGGGTGTCGCATTAGACCAGTGTCTCATCTCCAAAATGTTTCCAAAATGCATCACAAACTGCTTGAGAAATTGTTCTACTATGATAATTGGTGATGAAAATAAATGATGTTCAATAAGATGTGTTTACTTACTTGTGTTTACTGTTTATTCAGTTAAACATGAATGTTGAACTGTAGGCCTACATAAGCTCCAAACAGCGAATTCTGATGAGCTTAATCAGACTAAAGTCAGCACTGAACTAAACAGAAATGGAATTAAGACGTGGAGTATGCAGATTTTAGTGGCATTATTGAAGTAAACACCGCGGTCTTTAGGACCTTTCGCCATATTTTCCGACAAGGTCCACACGCGGCTGTCAGAAAGGACTGCATACACACACATACACAAACACACACACACACATCGCGAAATGCGGAAGTTTTTTTTCTTCTTACCATTTGGCATGCGTTATTAAACTCCATAACTCTCTCACCAGTCCTTACTCAGTATTTGCGTCTATATTACCCCAGTTTGTCACGAAGGAATAAATGAAAAGTGAAACTGCAGTTAGAGTCAGGCATCCTGCTGATTTGATTCAATAGAGCAGACGGCTCACCGGTCAGGTATACATCCGCGGTAATATATCAAGGTGAAAGTCATCATAGCTTGCGTAGAATAGACCCAGCTCCTAACCTAACTTTGAGAATAGATTAACGGCGATATTTTTTTTATCGCGCGATAAGAGTCTCGCGTTAACGCAGCACGTTAACGCCGTTAACGGCCCAGCACTATTTAAAATTGATCTTAAGCATTATATCGAAACCCTAAAAGACATTAAAAATAACAAAGCTATAAAGTTGTATGCAATTTTGGAATTATTTTCTTATGCAATTTTTTTGTAATGTGTATATATATGCCCTATAACTTTATTTATTTTTTGTTTTTTATTCTCTTTTGATTTGTTCCTTTGATGTAAAAAAAGGTAAGCACTGTATTCCTCATTTTTTTGTATGCTATTGTTCTTGTTATGCAATTAAAATCTTTATAAATGTTCATTAATCATGTTTTTTGCATATGAACTATTCAGTGCACAAATAATAAAAAACATGATTAGTGAAAATTAATTAAAAAACGAAAGTATCCGTTTTGGTAAATTAACTTTAAAACTTATAAAATTAATATTTTCTCTGAGTATTATAGATGCATAATCATGTAAATCTAGAAAGAAGCAAATAAGTTGGGGTTTTTTGGCTGTATAATGGACTTTTTTAAACATGTGGTTTTTTTAAATATTGTTTTTAAAGGGACAGGATGTCCAGAAATGAAAATGGAAATCCTGCTATCATTTACTCACCTTTCACTTCCAAACCTGTCTGAGTTTCTGTTGAGCACAAAAAAAGATATTTCAAAAAATGTTAAACCTGTAGCTTCAATATTTGTTTTTCCTACTACACTGTAAGAAAATACAGGTTGGCTTACATTTTTAAGCTGAATCAAATTAACCTTATGAGTCTATTGAACTCATGTTATGTTAAATTGACTTAAAACGGCTTGCATAACTTATAAAATTAAGTTAGAACATGACTAACTTAGTTTACAATGAACTAAAAACAGATGTTGTCATGACTAATTGATCATATAATATTTTTTACAGTGTTTGGAAGTCAAAGGCAAGTAAACGATAGCAGAACTTTCAGTTTTGGGTGAACTATCTCTTTGAGGAAGTGTTTTTGAAGATAATTGTTTTGATGGCATGGGTGAATCCCTAACAATCATACGGTAGTCATCCTAAAGAAAATAAATCACATGTCATCAATTATTGAGCAAGACTGGTATATAAACAAACAGCTCCATATAAACAAATCCTATAAACGCGTGGTGTTTTTTGTAACTTAGTGATGTGATTCATGTGATTTTTAAGATGACAATATTGCTCTGATGCAACGCGAGGAAAAAAACACTTCTAGTAATTCAGCAGCTTACCAGAAATTAAATATTACACAATTTACTCATGTCATATTTTTTGAAATTGCAAGATACTGTGAAACACAGAATGCTTGTTGAGTTGTGTATGTAATATTTATCAAGACTGCGGTAAATGTAGTGTCAGATATTAATATGTGTGTTTGTTCTGTGTGTTTTAGTGACCATGTCGGACGCAAAACCAAAGGGTGAAGACACTGTGGATGCCAGACAAACCAATGCAAATGAGTATGTGTAATTTTGATAGTGACTGATTCATTTAAAAGGCTATTATTAATTACAAGCATGTCATGTGATAGAGTATTTAGGTTTTAGGTTTGTGGCCATTTGTTGATTCAGAAATCGTAGACCAAAATCATACAAAATGTTGCATATTTAAACATTTAAATCATTCATTTAATAAAAAAGGGACAACAAAACAGAAAGGAACAGAATGAAAAATAGTGATAAATTGACATTTTAGGGGAAACATACACATTTTTAATGTTGTTGCTAGTTTTTGATGAGTAAATCTGAAACCAAAAGTGTAGAAAGTCCAGCAGTTGGAGAGGGAATTCAATGACGTGCTGTACCAGGAAATGTGGTGAAGTTTTACTTGGACGGTGCAAATATATTTACAGTGAAGCAAAACATAAATTAAACAAAAACTGTACACACTACCTGACAAAAGTCTTGTCGTCGATCCCAGTTGTAAGAGCAACAAATAATAACTTGACTTTTAGTTGATAATTTGGAGAAGTGGCAGAAGGTCGCATTTTTCTGCTGAATCATCTGTTGAGCTGCATCCCAATCATCACAAATACTGCAGAAGACCTACTGGAACCTGCATGGACCCAAGATTCTCACAGAAATCAGTCAAGTTTGGTGAAGGAAAAATCATGGTTTGGGGCTACATTCAGTATGGGGGCGTGCGAGAGATCTGCAGAGTGGATGGCAACATCAACAGCCAGAGGTATCAAGACATTTGTGCTGCACATTACATTACAAACCACAGGAGAGGGCAAATTCTTCAGCAGGATAGCGCTCCTTCTCATACTTCAGCCTCCACATCAAAGTTCCTGAAAGCAAAGAAGGTCAAGGTGCTCCGAGATTGGCCAGCTCAATCACCAGACATGAACATTATTGAGCATGTCTGGGGTAAGATGAAGGAGGAGGCATTGAAGATGAATCCAAAGACTCTTGATGAACTCTGGGAGTCCTGCAAGAACACTTTCTTTGCCATTCCAGATGACTTTATTAATCAGTGATTTGAGTCATTGCAGAGATGTATGGATGCAGTACTCCAAGCTCGTGGGAGTCATACACAATATTCAATCTTGCTCCACTGCACTATGACTTTATATTCTATACTGGACATTATTTCTGGTAAGTGACAAGACTTTTGTCTAAGCAGAGTCAGACCTTACTGTCCTAATGAAATTATTAAAAATCATGGCATGATCATATTTTATTTTGGTAAAATAAGCGTAATCTAGAGGCCTTTGCCTTTCATATAAGCCACTTCTGATACCAAATGATCAACTAGAAGCCAAGTTATTTGCTGTTCCTAAATCTTCGATAGGTGACGACTTACAAAATGTTGCATATTTAAACATTTAGATTAAAACAAGACACAAGAGAAATGAACTAAATATGTATGATTCTGAAAAATAAAATGTGGTAAATTTGATATTAGAAGAGGAAACACATTTTTAGAGTTGATGCTATTTTTGATCAATGAATCTGAAGCCAAAACCATAGAAAATGTTGCGTATTTAAACATTCAGAGCATTCATTTACTATAAAAAGGAACAACAAAACAAAGGAACAGAATAAAAAAAAGTGGTCAATGTGATAAAATGACTTTTAAAGGAGTTACAAAATGTTGTTAATATTTTTAGATGAATGTTAAACAAAAACATACAAAATGTTGCGTATTTGAAAAATGTGATCATTCATTTGTATTTGTAATTCATTCATTTGTACATTTTCTACATTCATTTACCAAAAAAAGAACAACAAAACAGAAAGGAATTTTATTGAAATAAAAAAGTAGTAAATGTGATAAGCTTTTAGAGTAATCACAACATTTTTTTTTTATGTTGATGCTATTTAAAATAAATAATAAATGACCAAAAACAATACAAAATGTTGCACGTTTAAAAATTCAGATTTAACAAAACTAATGACACAACATAAATAAACTAAATAAATATGAATAAGAAAAATAAAATAAAGTAAATTTAGTAACTACTAAGTGTTTAGTAGTAAATTTGATAACATTTCTCAACGGAACGCATTTTTACTGTTGATGCTTGTTTTTGATCAAGAAATCTTAAACTTAAATTTATACAAAATGTTGAACATTCAGATCATTTATTTAACAAACAAAAAAAAAGGTATTGATATAGAAAAAGTGGGTAAATGTGATTTAATTGATTTTTCAAAGAAACAAACTTGGAATATTGTTGCGATTTGTTTGACATTTAGACCAACATCGTACAAAATGTTGCATATTTAAAAGTGCTGCATGTAAGTTTTTGACTCTTCTAAAGCATAAAAATACCATAATATGTTTGCAGATATTAAAGAAACATCCTAAGTGAGCATTTTTGTTTATCTGAAAAACATTCCTGTCAGATATTTTGCTTTGAAAATGTGTTTTTCGTGCCGGAACGCTCTTTGTTCTGGTCTCTATAACCCGCCCAATGCCAGTTTAGCCAATTATATTTCAGCACCCCGGGTTGCCTTGGTGGAAAACCGTGTATTTCATTCATTCATTCATAAAGGCTCTGAAAGCTTGCGTCCATGATCGAAATGCGACCTCCGGTGGACAGTAGCAGAATAATAAATAAGACAGATTTAGTTCCAAATGAGGTTATTAATTAGCAAATGATATAAATATTACGAACGTAAACATTAGGTGAGCAGGTCACATTGTAACCCCGTGTCCAAACAACACGCTTTGTGACGAGATACGCAGTGATAAGCAATTTGGCTGTTTGCACCAGACGAAACACCACATAAATTTAAATAAAGCCTTTCAGAAGCACAGAATATGCACTCACTCACGAAATGGTAAGGTTTAGTATCTATTTAATACATATTAACCCTCTTTAACATTATTAAATGTAGATGCTGAATCACTGATATGTGTTTAGTTCTAAAGTTCCATTTCAAACGGTTTATTACTATTATTTTTTAATGATCCGAGGTGAACTATCTGCTGCTGCTTTCAGTATATGGCAATAAATGTCATGTAAAATGGCATTCAAATTCACATTGTTAGGATGTAACACTGAATAAAGCACATGAGGTTTACCTGAGGTGATCATTGTCAGTTTTCTGTTGTTCAGCTGTGAGAAATAGAAGCTGTTTCTACTATATCAATTCAAGGTGTTGGTTAAGACAAAAACTTATTTTAATATGTAAAATATTCCCTCTATCGGTTCCCATTGCTTATTTGGCCACTCGCTCCTGTCCTCAATCTGGCAACCTAAGCTTGCGTTCGTTTTGATCCAGGAGTGCAATACCTAATTCAACCACTGGGTGTCAAACTTGCATACTGCACCTTTAAACATTTATAGTATTCATCTACAAAAAAAGAACAGCGTTTTGTGTTGTTGCTATTCTTTTTAAGATTTATTTGACATCACCATTTCTTAAAAGCAAGCAAGTGTAAGTTTCTTATACTTACTTGCTTACTGCATAATTTTATGTGACAATAAAAGAGTGGACACCAACGTGTGCCTTTCAGGTTGAGTAGACATTGTCACACACCGTGTTTATACAAAGGAAGACATTTATTACCATTTCCATTTGTGTGTGTTGTTTATTTCTCTAAGTTCCTATGATTGAAGAAGATCATGAAACTGTCTTCAAGCTAGAAATAAAGTTATAAATGTGTCATTAATCAACTTGTGTTGTTGTTGTTGCAGGAGTTCGAGTGTCGCAGATCCTGGAGTCGTTCAGATAGATGCCAAATCACATTCAGATGATAATGTAGATAAAGATTATCAGTACAAAACCAACTACCCCAATCTGGGACAATGTCTCATCATCAACAACAAGAATTTCCACAAAAAAACAGGTAAGTTTATATATAGCACAGAGTTACACAAAGAGCTTGAATAAAAATCCTAATTTTATTTTTATATTTTCTATTTGGGTTTCATTTTTGGTACACCAAGTGATAGTTCACCCCAAAATACAAATCTACTCGCTATTTACTCACCCACAATGTGGTTTGAGTTTTTTATTTTTCAAAATATCTTCTACAAAAGAAGATATTTTGAAGAATGCTGGAAACCGGTAACCATTGACCTCCATAGTAGAAAAAACGAATAACTTTTATTTTTGAATAAATTTTCCTTAGTGCACTTTAAAGAGGATAGTTCACCCAAAATGAAAATGTTCTCGCTGTTTACTCCTCTCAAAGTGCTTTCAAAACTTTAAGAGTTTCTTTCTTCTGTTGAACACAAAAGAAAATATTTTGAAGAATGCTGGAAACCGGTAACCATTGACTTCCATAGTAACATTTTTCAAAATGTCTTGTGTTGAACAAAAACTCAAACAGGTTTGAAACAAGTGGAGGGTGAGTAAATGATGGCAGAATTGTCATTTTTGGGTGAACTATCCCTTTAAAGACAATATTTTAAACCGACACGTAAAAACTGTCTACTTGCATGACCAAAAAAAATCCAACCTGTTTGCTTCTTTAGATGATTATGTAACTATAATACTCAGAGAAAATATGAATGTTAGAAAATTAAGTTAACTTACAAAAACAAAATACTTAGTTTTTTTTTATTCATTTGGTGCACCTTAATTGGGATAGTTCACCCAAAAATGAAAATGTACTCATTGTTTACTCCCCCATAAAGTGCTTTCAAACCTTTATGTTTTTTTCTTCTCTGAACACAAAAGATGTTTTAAAGAATGCCGGAAACAGGTAACCATTGACTTCAATAGTAGGAAAAACAGGTACTATGGAATGGTTATAGATTTACAAAAGGTGTGCAATATTACATGACAATCTAAATCAGAGTTAAGATCAAGAGTTTAAAACTGTTAAATATGAAACCCCCCACCCCCCCAAACAGACCAGTAAACCATTGACTCCCATAGTAGGAAAAACAAATACTATGGAAGTCAATGGTTACAGGTCTGTTTATGGGAGGGAGGTTATTCTCGTATTCACATTTTTTTTTTTTTAATTTTCAGCTTTACTCTTTCTGATTTTGATTATGTTATATCAAAGTAAGTTCAAGAGTACAAAAATTTTAATATAAGAACACCCCCGCCCCACAACAGACCTGTAACCATTGACTTCCATAGTAGATCAAAAAATTCCATAGAAGTCAATGGTTACAGGTAGTTGTTCTCATGTTTACATTTTTTAACTCTTGAACTCTTTCTGATTTTGATTGCCGTGTTATATCATACACCTTTTCCCTGCTGAAAAATCCAGCTTAAACCAGCCTAAGCTGGTTGGCTGGTTTTAGCTGGTCGACCAGCCTGGTTTTAGAGGGGTTTTGGCCATTTCCAGGCTGGTTTCCAGCCATTTCCAGCCTGGTCTTAGCTGGTCAGGCTGGAAAATGACCAGCTCAAACCAGCTAAAACCAGCTTGACCAGCCTGGTTTAAGTTGGACATAGCTGGTTTTGGCTGGTCAAGCTGGTTTTAGCTAGTCAACTCCCAGCCTGACCAGCTAAGACCAGGCTGGAAATGGCTGGAAACCAGCCTGGAAATGGCCAAAACCCCTCTAAAACCAGGCTGGTCGACCAGCTAAAACCAGCCAACCAGCTTAGGCTGGTTTAAGCTGGATTTTTCAGCAGGGTTGTTAAGCTGCTTTGCAATGACAATTATTGTGGAAAAAGTGCTATACAAACACATTTTCAAATTGAATTTAATCGAATTAAATTGTTGTTGATGTACATCGTAGGAAAACCATATACTATGGAAGTCAGTGGTTACAAGTCTCTTGAGGGTGATGGGTTGTGCTGATATTTAACTTTTTCTGATTATGTGATGTTGTACACCTGTTGTAAAGCTGCTTTGGATTGACAATTATTGTAAAAAAAAGCGATATACAAATACGTTTAAATTGAGTTGAATTGAATTGAGTGGTGTCACGGTGGAGCAGTGGGTAGCACAATTGACAGCAAGAAGGTCGCTGATTCTGCCTCGGCCTGGTCAGTTGGCATTTTTGTGTGGAGTTTGCATGTTCACCCCGTGTTTGCGTGGGTTTCCTCCGGGTGCTCCGGTTTCCCCCACAAGTCCAAAAGACATGTGGTATAGGTGAATTGGGTAGGCTAAATTGTCCGTAGTGTATGGGTGTGTTTCCCAGTGATAGGTTGCGGCTGGAAGGGCATCCGCTGCGTAAAAAACATGCTGGATAAGTTGGCGGTTCATTCCGCTGTGGTGACCCCAGATTAATAAAAGGACTAAGCCGAAATGAAATGAATTGAATTGAATGAATTGCTGTTGACTTGCATAGTAGGAACAACACCTACTATTGAAGTCAATGGTTACAGGTCTGTTGGGGGGGGGGTGGGGGGTTGGTTGCTGTCATATTTAACTTATTTATTTATTTTTTTACTCTTGAACTTAACTTTTAATGATTGTGATGTTGTATACCTGTTGTAAAGCTGCTTTGTGTTGACATTTTATTGTTCAAAGCACTATACAAATACATTTGAGTTGAATTGTATTAAATGAATGAATTGTTGTTGTTTTGAACAGGAATGGGGGTTCGTAACGGAACAGACGAAGATGCAAAGAATGTGTTTGCTATTTTCTCAAAGTTGGGCTTCGAAGTCAAACATTACAATGACCTAACCGTCTCCCAGATGAGGGATTTGTTAACTAAAGGTGCATTATTCAATAGCCATCGCTTTATATTTATGTAAACAGTCCGTTATAAACCTCTGAATTGTTCCTCCTTCAGCATCTCAGGAAGATCACAGTCGGTCGGCCATGTTTGCGTGTGTGTTGTTGAGTCACGGAGATGACGGGCTGATCTACGGCACAGATGACCGTATCGAGCTGAAGAGGCTGTTTGCGCTTTTCAGAGGAGATCGCTGCACGTCACTGGTGGGAAAACCAAAGCTTTTCTTCATTCAGGTGAGATAAAAACACACATAATCGCCTATACAAAACATTCAAAAGGGCTCCGTTTGTGTCAGGTTTACTATGTAGCTTAATGACAGATGCTTTCACCATGTTTACATCAATGTTACGCTATTTTAAAAGAGCGTTGTACAGGGTCTACACTGTAAAAAGCTATAAGTTACTTATTTTAAATAAAGTGAGTAAACCCATTTGCTTTAAAAGCAAAAGTTAATTTTACTTTTTAAAAAAATCTGTAAACCGATTGACTTTTATAATTATGCACATAGTTTGTTTACTTAATAATTACGGTATAAGGCAATGAGTTTGCCCTCTTTTTTTTAAAGTAAAGTAAACTACAAGCTTTTTACAGTGTAAACACGACACGGCAGATTTTGTTCTTTTTGGCTTTGTGGCTGTTCATCAAGACAATGACAAGGTTTGTTTGAGCTCGGGTCATCCATGGCTCGTTATTATATGCATATAGTATTTCTATGTAATGTCTCGGCTGTGTATTTAAAAAACATGGCGGTTCCTTTGTTTTCATTCTGGCTAGCTCCACGAGATCGTGACTAATCTCTGTAACCAATCAGCGCTCGTTTTTTTTTTTTTTTTTTTTAACAATGGAAACGGCCATAAAAGCATACCGAACCATACCGTATCGTACCACTCAGATAAAACAGGCCATAAAGTAAAGAAGAGATTCTTCTAGTGGCCAGTGTTTCTTGGTGTAATCGATGGAGTATTGTGTTTTTGTTAATCTTTTAAATGAAATGTTTACGATAAAATTTTTAATCAGTTCAAGTTTATCCTTATAACTTCCGATATTGCTTATAAGCAGGGCCAGACAGAATATGCGGACATTTTTTGCTATTTCTGCGGAGAGTTTTGTAAAAAATGAGTGATTTTGGGAGTATCATAACTAAATATATGAAATAAACATTTATAATTTTTTCTACATTTAATGTTTGCATTGCAAATCCAATTAGATCCACTTATTTGGTAAACAAAGCAAGTCTCTCATATAATATATCTACTAAAAGACAGAAAATATGACCTTACAAACTCTATTGAAAATAATTCATATAGACATTTTCATATTAGTCAATATTATTACTGAAATTAATTTAAAAACTGAATAAATCTAAATTTACACACATTTACTCGAGCAAATAAATAGACTCTGGGCTAAAAATCTGCAGATATCTGCTTGTAAGTAGACCCACATGGAATCTGGCCCACAGGTATACTATTCATACAGTGTTCAGCAAAATGAGTACTATAATTAATATTTATATTTTTTTTTTCAATGAATATAGACAATGGTTTTGATGGATTTTATTAAACAGTAATGCCTATTAAAAAAGGTTTGTATAAATAAACATCTTTAGAAAATACACAAACATTAGTAAATCACACAGAAATCTTCATTTCAGTTTAGTTTTGGGTCGTGTCATTCATAGTTTAGTTTTTTTTGTGAACACATTTTAAATTCATTTTTATATATTGAGATAATAAAACGCATCCAGTGTCGACCAGACAAAGTTTAGTGTTTGCATGGCTTACATTAACTCTTGTGTAAACCTCTTAGTAATAAATAATATAATTGCTGAACACAAAACCATACAAATGCAACATGTATGAACCATATATAGATAAGAAAAAAATGTGAAGAACTTCATATTACAGATCATACATGTAGTTAAACATGCCTAGTTTGCATTTTTTTGGCAAATGAAGAAAATCAGATTAGATTACATTTTTGTTTTGTGAAGTGCAAGATTGAAATTGCAAGATTTCAGAAATACAGAATATTTACAGAATAAATATAAGGAATACAGAAACATCTTTTTTACTAAGACTAAAAGTATTGGTCAGAAAACATCTTTGATAACTGAAATGATAAAAATTCACATTAAATAAAAACTAAATTCATTAAAAAAACGAACTGGCTAGTTTGTTTTTTCAGTAAATGTTGTTAGTTTCAGTTATTAATTTATTGTGAATTTTTATCACTTACAATGCTCAACATATATATGAGTACACCCTCACAAGCCTCTCATTTTCAGCAAGTTAATATTTTCTATAGGAAGCTTTACAATATTATATTTGTGCATATACATTAGATTAGTCAGTACTGAAGCCAAATCTGGAGCTTATCTAACAAAATAATGATGACAGTCTAAAATGAGTACACCCAAATTTATATGTTAGAGAAAAACATAAAATAAAATATTTAAAAAGAGCAAAATTCAAGAGAAAAAAAATGTATACAATTTTGTAGTTTGTCATTTTTTCCCCCAATATTTTGCATGAACTTGAATTTATTTTTATTTCTAAAGATGTCTGGTGACTAAAATATTATTTTAATAAATATATCCGCTTAATAAATATATGACCTAAAGTTGAAGTCAGAATTATTAGACCTCCTTTGATTTTATTTATTTTTCTTTTTTAAATATTTCCCAAATGATGTTTAACAGAGCAAGGAAATTTTCACAGTATGTCTAATAATATTTTTTCTTTTGGAGAAAGTCTTATTTGTTTTACTTCGGCTAGAATAAAAGCAGTTTTTAATTTTTAATGAACCATTTTAAGGTCAAAATTATTAGCCCCTTTAAGCTATTTTTTTCCAGACTGTCTTCAGAACAAACCACTGTTATACAATAATAATTACCCTAACCTGCCTAGTTAACCTAGTTAAGCCTTTAAATGTCACTTTAAGCTGTATAGAAGTGTCTTGAAAAATATCCAGCCAAATATTATTTACTGTCATCATGACAAAGATAAAATAAATCAGTTATTAGAAATGAGTTATTAAAACTATTATGTTTAGAAATGTGTTGGAAAAAATCTTCTCTCCGTTAAACAGAAATTGGGGAAAAAATAAACAGGGGGGGCTAATAATTCTGACGTCTACTGTATATTCACTGAGAAATGGATATGGACATCCATACAATCTCGCATTGACACACACACACTCCTACACCACGGCCAATTTAGTTTATTCACTTCACCTGTACCGCATTTCTTTGGACTGTGGGGGAAACCGGAGCACCCGGAGGAAACCCACGCCAACACGGGGAGAACATGCAAACTCCACACAGAAATGCAAACTGGCCCAGCCGGGACACAAACCAGCAACCTTCTTGCTGTGAGGCAACAGTGCTAACCACTGAGCCACTGTGTCTCCCCTATATAATTTTAGTTATCAAAAATGTTGTCTGACCAGTAGTTTTAGACTTTAATATAGTTATAGAAAAATAGTTTTCGTTTAATAGTATCAATAGTAATAGTGATGTCACTGTGAGGGGCTGGGTCAGGTATACGCATTAAAAGCATTGCATGCAGTCTCAGCTTGCATGTGCACCTGGTCTGCAGCCAGAAACCTCTCGGACATCATTTCTTCCACAGATGTTTGAGCTGTGTTTGTGTTTCTCCAGGCCTGCCGAGGCTCAGAGCTGGACTCTGGCATTGAGTGTGATGGTGTTGGTGACGAGGAAACACAGAGGATTCCTGTTGAAGCAGATTTTCTGTACGCTTACTCCACCGCACCAGGTAAATAATGTCTTTCTCGGTCCGGCTAGATAAATTGGTGTGCAACTTTTAATTTTCTGTCAGTCTTAGTACACAATGTGTCTACAGAAGAGTCAGGATTTAAAGTCTGCATGAGCCGGAAGGATTTTTCCGATTGTGACGCAGTTCCTAGAGAAGTGGAATATTAAATGGGAAAACAGTGGGCGTGGCTTGTTTTTTCTACTGCGAGCTGATTGGATGTAGTAAAGTAGGCATTTCATTCAGAAAGATGGGGAAAGGGGTTTGGGGAGAGTTACTTAATCCTGACAGACTCCTCCTGCTAACCATTTCTGTTTGTTGTCAAAACTGACCGCTGGAGGGGCGTGGTTAATTATGTTAGCCACTCCCAATAACCTCAGACAGACCTAATCTGAGAATTTAACTGAAAACAAACCGGAAGTGCATTTTCAGAATTTAATTAAACAAGGGCAAATAACTTTTTTCTCTTATTGACATGCACAGATGAATTGTTCACCACAAAACTAGCAATGCAAGCTAACAAAATCAATATGGCTAATTTTGATTTCATTTGTACTTTAAATATGAAAATTATCGAGGGGGGGGGGTTGTGATGGTCGCAAGAAAACCGAAAAGTGTGTGGGGGGGTGGGGGTTGTGATGGTCGCAAGAAAACCGAAAAGTGTGGGGGGTGGTTGTGACGGTCGCAAGAAAACCGAAAAGTGTGTGGGGGGGGTGTGACAGTCGCAAGAAAACCGAAAAGTGTTGGGGGGTTGTGAAGGTCGCAAGAAAACCGATAAGTGTAGGGGGGGTGACGGTCGCAAGAAAACCGAAAAGTGTGGGGGGGTTGTGACGCTCGCAAGAAAACCGAAAAGTGTGTGTGTGTGTGTGTGGGGGGGGGGGGGGGGGGGGGGGGGGTTGACGGTCGCAAGAAAACCGAAAAGTGTGGGGGGGTTGTGACTGTCGCAAGAAAACCGAAAAGTGTGGGGTGGGGGGTGACGGTTGCAAGAAAACCGAAAAGTGTCGGGGGGGGTTGTGACGGTCGCAAGAAAACCCAAAAGTGTGGTGGGGTTGTGATGGTCGCAAGAAAACCGAAAAGTGTGTGGGGGGGGGGGGGGGTTGTGATGGTCGCAAGAAAACCGAAAAGTGTGGGGGGGGTTGTGACGGTCGCAAGAAAACCGAAAAGTGTGGTGGGGTTGTGACGGTCGCAAGAAAACCGAAAAGTGTGGGGGGGGGTTTGTGACGGTCGCAAAAAAACCGAAAAGTGTGTGTGGGGGGGGGGTTGTGACGATCGCAAGAAAACCGAAAAGTGTGGGGGGGTTTTGACGGTCGCAAGAAAACCGAAAAGTGTGGTGGGGTTGTGACGGTCGCAAGAAAACCGAAAAGTGTGGGGGGGGGTTGTGACGGTCGCAAAAAAACCGAAAAGTGTGTGTGGGGGGGGGGTTGTGACGGTCGCAAGAAAAACGAAAAGTGGCTATACTGTATAGTTGCGAGAACAATGTTGCCAACTATTTCCAATAAAAAGTAGCTAAAGCCTGCCCGAAATGTAGCTAAATGTTGCCAGATGATGTCACGCACTAATTTGCATATCAGTGACGTCATCACGCGGGCCATTGCAAAACCGCCCCAAATTTTCACTACCCGCCTATGTTATTTTATACCCGCATTATCTTGTTCAAAAAAATCGCCTAATCTGGCAAGACTGCGATAGGACGGGACATAGAGTAGCTCCTCCCCTTTTCTTAAAACCACAAATAGCATTTTGTTTTATTGTCACTCTGCCAATAAGAGAGTTTGAGATCAAGCGCATCAAATGTGAAGCGCCTTGAAGGGGGCGGGACATGTCAGATGCTAGAGAGCATTTGATTGGTCAAGAGAAAATTAAATATGAGGTGATGTGGGGGAAAAAAGCCAGCTTTGCATGTTTATATCAGTTTTATATCTTCTAAACACAAATTTTGCCACACTAGCTAATAGATATCCTAAAAACTAACAATACTGATACTAACATCTTTATTTTAATTTTATGTGACCTTTAAAAAATGAAGTGGAGTGTTCCTTTATTCATTCGTTTATTTTCTTATTGGCTTAGTCCCTTAATTAATCTGGGGTCACCACAGCGCAATGAGCCGCCAACTTATCCAGCACATGTTTTACGCAGCGGATGCCCTTCCAGCTGCAACCCATCTCTGGGAAACATCCATACACACTCATTCACACACATAAACTACGGACAATTTTTCTTACCCAATTCACCTGTACCGCATGTCTTTGGGATGTGGGGGAAACCTGAGCACCCGGAGGAAACCCACGCGAACACAGGGGGAACATGCAAACTCCACACAGAAACACCAACTGACCCAGCTGAGGCTCGAACCAGCGACTTTCTTGCTGTGAGGCGACAGCACTACCTACTGCACCACCGCATCACCAGTGTTCCTTTAACAAAAACAAAAAACAAACAAAAGATGGTGGCTAAAAAGCAAATGCACTTGTCCTAACCATGTTGTTTTCTGTCTCTCCTCAGGATATTACGCATGGAGGAACGTCGCTAATGGCTCCTGGTTTATCTCCTCGCTGTGTGAGATGCTGTTAAAATATGGCAGGCAACTGGAGATCATGCAGATCATGACGCGCGTCAACCACAAGGTGGCGGTGGAGTTTGAATCTTCCTGCAATCTTCCAGGGTTTTATGGCAAGAAACAGATACCATGTATTGTGTCCATGCTGACCAAAGAACTCTACTTCCCTAAATAATTCAGCTGGATTTCACTGATTAAGTTGCGAGAACAGTTTTAAAATGTTGAAGTCAAAATTATGCGCCCTCCTTTTTTTTAAAAATATTTCCCAAATGATGTTTAACAGATTCAGGAATTTTTCACAGTATTTCCTATAACATTTGTTCTTCTGGAGAAAGTCTTATTTGTTTTATTTCAGCTAGAATAAAAGCAGTTTTTAATTTTTTTAAAGCCATTTTAAGGTCAATATTATTAGCCCCTTTAAGCTATATTTGTTTTCAATTGTCTACAGAACATACCATTATACATTGATTTGCCTAATTACCATAGACTGTAAAAGATATGGACGTAGTATCCGTGACGTCACCCATAGGTTTCTGAACACTGCAAAAGAAGCCACAAGTAGGCGCGGCCAACCGTCGCCATTTTGTTAGCGCATCATCACACCGAACGCGGCATACCAAATAAGGGCAAAGAGGCGGAGAGTGAGCGGAGCTACAGACCATGCTGGATTCTCAGCATTTTGCTTAGACCTGGATTAAAACAGATTTATTACTTTGGGAGAACGCTTAATACTTCATTACCTGTGACTCGTTTGTGTTCTGACCACACGTGCTTGGTTGTACACTATATCAATAAAGTGTTCAGTCTTTTAAAAACACTGTTGTAATACATTGAGCCACTAAACATTGTTCTTATGACATTTTTCGACAGGAGGAAAACGTGAATTACTATCAAACACTTCAGATATAGTCTGTGTTAGTAAATGCAAGGCTGTTTATAAAATCCAGCACTAACACTGTATGACAACGCTTCAGATGACTGTTTTATAGCCTACAGCCAATCAATCTGTCAGATTCTGGAGTGCAATACAGCTCTGAAGAACATTATAAATGATAAATGATCTTAAATAAAACAAATACATTTATAGTGATGGTATAGAAGTATATCATTTCACTCACCTGTGAAATGAAGGCAACTTGAACGGTTTGTAAGCACAATTAAGTCCACACAGCATGCCATATCATCTGATAATTGCAGGAAATAATTCCAAAAGGCAAATGGCGGTGTAAAGAAACATTAAACAAAACAAATACACGATTTATTTGCCGAGCTCAGCGGCTAATTAGCCAGAATCAGCTGAGGTGACGAGACAGCGAGCAGCGAGGGCTAGCTGTCACTCAAGTGGCCACGCCCTTAATTATGCAAACTTAATATAACCTAATAAAAACGAAACGGATGAGTTATAAAAAAATTCACCCCCCTCAGAGTTGTCATGAAGGGTAATCATAGCTATATGCATCAAAGCCATCGTTTGTACCAGGCTGTAAACATGTTTTTATCAGCTGTAAAAATGGCCAATTTACCAATGCAGAAAGAAAGCCCTTGGACTTCATGGAGCCAGCCCCCCAAGGCGAGTCGATGAATTGCAGTTTTAGTTACTTCCGTATTGGCTTCCCGAGGGAGAGCGGGAGGTTGCCGCTTGCTAATTACCCTAACCTGCCTAGTCAATCTAGTTAAGCCTTTAAATGTCACTTTAAGCTAAAAATATCTAGTCAAATATTATTTACTGTCATCATGGCAAAGATAAAATAAATCGGTTATTAGCTATTAAATCTATTATGTTTAGAAATGTGTTGAACAAATCTTTTGTCTGTTAAACAGAAATTGGGGAATAAAATATACAGGGGGTTAATAGTTCAGGAGGGCTAATAAATCTGACTTCAACTGTATATATTATGTAGCCATTTGAGGTGCTCACTTACAGACCTCAGCCAAAGAATCTGGAGGAAAATAAGTAATTATAAAGGGATAACACTGGATTATTAGTAATGTTTATGGGTAACACTGTAAGGTTAAAGGGAAACACTGGGTTGTAATCTGATGTTGAATCAGTTTTTACTATATTGTATTTCATCACGGCATATATGCAATGTTTACAGATCTGGGTTTGACAGGGAAATGTCTTTATATATATATATATTTAGGCTGTCTGTGGTAATTTTATTACATGTGCAAATGTATTTAAGCCAATGAAAGTTCGTAGTTCTTTCTATTATGATCAAGATTCTTTTTTCAAGAGGTTCTGAACATAAATATTAGAATAAGTTGTATTATGGTGATGAATCGACATTTTACTTTGCTATTTGTGTGTATTTTAGATTGAATGGGGCTGAAGAGAAGAATAGATATTTCTGTAAAAAGGGATTAGTGAATAAAACGTTCTTTCTTGCTATTAAAGAACAATAAAAATATACACTAAATATCCAGGCGTCAGCTGGCACTTTTTTCATTGGCTCCCGATCTACTGTATATTCTTCATCAGCTACTCTCAGCATTCGTTGTGTCTGTTATATAGCTGTATAAATGTTCAAATATATTCATTCATTCATTTTCTTTTCGGCTTAGTCCCTTTATTAATCCGGGGTCGCCACAGCGGAATGAATCGCCAACTTATCCAGCACGTTTTTACTCAGCGGATGCCCTTCCAGCTACAACACATCTCTGGGAAACATCCACACTCTCATTCACACTCATACACTACAGACAATTTAGCCTACCCAATTCACCTGTACCGCATGTCTTTGGACTGTGGGGGAAACCGTAGCACCCGGAGGAAACCCACGCGAACACAGGGAGAACATGCAAACTCCACACAGAAACGCCAACTGACCCAGCTGAGGCTCGAACCAGCAACCTTCTTGCTGTGAGGCGACAGCACTACCTACTGCGCCACCCGTGTTCAAGTATATTACAATAAAATTGATTACATTTTTATTATAATTAATAAAGAAACACTTACAATAATCTAATCAAAACGTTTTGTTTTTTTTGTTGTTTTTTTTTTTTTTTTACAAAAAACATTGTCAATAATGCCTCAATAATACCTTAATAATCTTTTGAGGTACTTAAATCAAATATACATCAACTGATTAAAACATCAGTAATTATTGCATTATTAAAAACATCACTTTACAGTCATTTAAAATAAGCTTGAGAGCAAGACCTATTATTTATATATATATATATATATATATATATATATATATATATATATATATATATATATACCAGCCACTTTATTAGGTACACCTTACTAATACCGGGTTGGACCCCCTTTTGTCTTCAGAACTGCTTTAATCCTTCGTGGCATAGATTCAACAAGGTACTGGAAATATTTCTCAGAGATTTTGGTCCATATTGACATGACAGCATCACACAGTTGCTGCAGATTTCTCGGCTGCACATCCATGATGCAAATCTCCCATTCCACCACATCCCAAAGGTGCTCTATTGGATTGAAATCTGGTTACTGTGGAGGCCATTTGAGTACAGTGAACTCATTGTCATGTTCAAGAAACCAGTCTGAGATGATTCACGCTTTATGACATGGTGCGTTATCCTGCTGGAAATAGCCATCAGAAGAGTGTGGTCATAAAGGGATGGACATGGTCAGCAACAATACTCAATTGGTACTAATGGGCCCGAAGTGTGCCAAGGAAATATCCCCCACACCATTACACCACCACCACCAGCCTGATTCATTGATACAAGGCAGGATTAATCCATGCTTTCATGTTGTTGTCGCCAAATTCTAACCCGACCATCCAAATGTTACAGCAGAAACCGAGACCTGGCAACTTTTTTTTCAAT